>CM032448.1:29339589-29386528 GCA_019049505.1 Pachyrhynchus sulphureomaculatus
CGATCTGTCGAGCTGGATTTTAAGTTTTTTTTTCCCACAGTTTCCCGACATTTGCAGAAGAAGTATTAATTTTTATGAAAAAACGGCGTTTTTTTTTTTTTCGCGTGAAAATCACTCTATGGATCGTAATTTTCGCTTCATCATTTTTTTTTAAATGTTCATTTTTATTGCCAGTCGATCGGTCGGGCCGAATTTTTAATTTTTTCCCCGTGTTTTTTAAAAATTTGAGAAAAATTTGTATTTTCTGGGAAGTATGGTTTTTCTGAAAATAGTTATTCATAGATGGTTTTCCTTCCATATTCAGAACAGATTTTTCTCAAAAATTAACCTACCGACCTCAGATTATCATTTTTGCCCCAGGTTTTTCAAAAATTTCAGACATCTTTGGCGTTACCCAGAATACACCATATGGAAGTAATGTCTGCTTGTATTCTTTTGTGTCTGTCTGTCTGTCTGTCTGTGTGTGTGTGTGTGTGTGTTTTAAAAATAAGTTAAAAATGCTCGTAGATTGCGTCAAACAAGGAAAAGGTAACACCAATTACGGAAATACAGCGAGAAAATTCTTCCAAAATTATGAGATAGATTGGTCGTCTCAGTCGCCCGATATAAACTCAATCGAGGACATGTGGTCATAATCAAGTAGAAGCTTCGAACTAAAAAGAAAATATGCCTTGAAGATGCCTGGCGAACATTGACGCGAAAACTAGTAAATCATTACTATTTTAATGGCAATACTTTACTGTGGAATGATTTTTTAATTAACAATGCGCTACACCTTCTTACTTGACCGAATGTAGATGTGTCAATTTTTTCGCTGCTTTCGGGATCGTATGTTATTCGCGTATCGTTGAATTTCTAAATTTGTTTGTTATTTTTGATAGAACAATAGATCAATCAATAAACTGAACAATATACTTAAGAAGAATAACGGAAGTTGTTGAAAATTTGGTACTATCTAATAATAGGGAAATAATGAATAAATAAAACATTCTCGCAGTAATTGATTTTTTAAATGAAACCTTCCCTTTATGGGTTGCTAGGTTTGAAAATAGCCCAGAGTTAACTGAGTTGGGTACATTTTTATGGAGATATCTTAAGCATAAATTAATGGATGAAAGGAACTTCGCAGCGAATCGTTTAAAGGAAAAAATTATACAGGAGTCGCAATGATCAAGGCTAAGGAATCATTTTGGTAGTACTATAAATATAAAAACGGATTTATAGGAAAAGCATTGAAGAGAAGGGGGGCATGTTACGAGCATTTAACGTAATCAGTTTTAGTTTATTTGTAACTAGTAATATCATATTTAGGATCAACTGAACAGTCGACCTTCTTTTATACAGTGACTCACAGCTTAAATGATGCAGTCGCTATAACAAAAGACTAACTGGTCTCAGTGCCTCTTTATTTATTTGGAAAAAACAACTTATTGAAATTAAATTAGTAAAGAGTCTTCTAAAAAGGTATGAGTTACTTTTTGTCTTAAATATGCCTTACTTAATTAACAATAAATAATTAATTAAATTATATGCGATTTTAACGTCACAGCTTAAATGATGCAAAATTCAATATACCAAAATTATTAGAGAAAACAAACTGTAGAATTTGAAATAAGCCTGCCAATATTTGGTCGGGCCTCCCTCATTATCAATAACGGGTTGTAATCTTCTGGACATTGATTCAACTAACTTTCTAGTATACTCCGGGGAAATAGTGTTCCATGCTTCAGTAATTTTTACTTTTAATTCAGTTTTATTTGATATTGGGGCACTATTTACTTTATTTTTTAATGTCAGCCACAAATTTTCAATTACATTTAAGTCTGGTGACTGGGCTGGTGTTTTAATAACATTTGGACAGTTATAAAGCAACCAACTGCGGACTCGAAATGACGTGTGCTTTGGATCATTGTCGTGATAGAACCGATAATTGTTTTCAATATCTAATTTTTGGGCACTAGCGACGAGATGCTGCCTTAGTATATCCAAGTACACATATTGGTTCATATTCCCTTCGACGAAATGCATGTTACTTACTTCTGCAGATGACATACAGCCCTATAACATCACTCCACCTCCACCGTGCTTTACCGTAGCTTTCATATTTTTTAATTCTTCGTTAGGCTTTCTCCACACTGATATTTTTCCATCGGGCCCAAATAAGTTTATTTTGGTCTCATCAGCAAATATTACTGAATTCCAGAAGTTCGAGTCTTTATTGATATGCTTTCTGGCAAATTCCAATCTCATGCGTCTATTTCTTTGGCTAATGAAAGGCTTATTTCTAGCAGTTCGACCATGTAAATTATTATTTCGCAAGATCCGTCGAACTGTTTCGGGGTTACACCTTTGTCCAAACTGTCTTTCCACCTCGGCGCACAACTTTGGCGCACTTTTTTTTGGATTATTTGATACCTCTCTTAAAATCCATCTTTCTTCACGTTCATTGAAGATCTTATTTGGAGCCAACCTTGACTTATTCTCGACTCTATTTTTATTCCGGTAACGTTCAATGATATGCTGAACAGTTGACGGACATTTATTTACCATTTTGGCTATGTCTCTTTGGCTGTATCCATTCCTGTAATGAGTAATAATTAAATTTCTCTCAGAAATTGTAGTTCGACGACCCATTCTTAAACAATTTCGTTTTATTGAATGAAAAAATGTCAAACTAAACAAAAAACAGTTGCACTAAGAAATCAAAGCAACTCCGCCTTCGTAAATTCAAAATGCGATAAGTTTTGACCTCTGTTGTTATTTTGCATCATTTAAGCTGTGACGTTAAAATTGCATATGATTTGATTAATTATTTATTGTTAATTAAGTAAGGCATATTTAAGACAAAAAGTAATTCATACTTTTTTAAGAGACTCTTTACTAATTTAATTTCAATAAGTTGTTTTTTTCCAAATAAATAAAGAGGCACTGAGACCAGTTAGACTTTTCTTATAGCGACTGCATCATTTAAGCTGTGAGTCACAGTATATGTTTAGTTTTCAGTTTTTAGTAATTTTCACCTCTTGGTATTATTCTTTTTTTAACCGTATTTTACTTAAGATGTTATTATATTTTCTTGGCAATATATCCATTCAAACCATACCTGCATGGGAGCCGTGAGGGGGGTGCACTTGCACTCCCCTGCCATTAATAAAAACTTAAGGCATCTAAGTTGTTGTCCAAATTTGTTCTTGTCAATGAATTCAGTGTCCTCCCTACCCTTTTCCTATGAACGCTGAGCATGCACAGGTCGTTTAGCTCGCGTCTACTAAATGAGCGTTCAATACTACATGTTGTCGCTGGAATAGTTAGGCCAATCTTGATTGCCTCGCATACCGCTGGGGTATGCGGGGTGGCTTGGGCAATCAAATTTGCGTATTCAACAAGGGATTCATTTCAAGCCGCATCACTCACTTCATCTGTCTTAAACATCTCGTACGACGTGGTAGCCCCGGCAGTAAAATTCTGTAGAAAACCTCCGTAAAGGTTCTGTAACTAACTACGGAATACAATCTTTTGAATGCAAATAGTACAACAGCGTGAGCAGGCACGGTCGCGGGCAGGTGAGTCACCCCTCCGCCCCCCACCGCGTGACACGCAAGACACCCAGCAAAGATGCATTCCAGACACGCATATTCAAACACCGGCGTGATTTGAATTTGATATTAATTTAATTGACATGACGTAAATGCCTAATTTTATATACCTACCTATAATTATAAGGATTCCCTGTTACAAATTATGTCTTATTAGTTAATAGTATAATGTGTAGATGCAGATGCACCTCCCTGAAAGTAATCCTGCCGGCACTCATGGATACGTGTCAAAATTGCATCGCATTTCGACGATTAGTTTACCAGTTACCCTTGGTTTTAATGACGCTACTTTTGATATTTTCAAAACAATGGAAAAAGTCGAATTTCGTGAGTTGATTAAACACTGTTTTTTGATGGGAAAAAATACCTTTCAAGCAAAACAATGGCTTGATAAGTGTTACGGGGACTCTACCCTTGGAAAATCACACATTATTTACTGGTATGCTAAATTTAAACGCGGACATACAGTTACAAATGATGTTGAACGCTCTGGACGCCCAAATGAGGTGGTTACACCGGAAAACGTCAAAAAAATCCACAAAATTGTTTTGGATGACCGTAAAGTAAAATTGCGTGAGATAGCTGACACCCTAAAGATATTAAAAGAACGTGTTGCTCATATTTTGTATGAACATTTGGGCTTGAGAAAGCTCTGTTCAAAATGGGTATCCCATTTGCTCACAGCGGACTAAAAACAACAACGTGTTGATGATTATGAGCGCTGTTTTGACCTGTTTAAGCGCAATAAAAAGGACTTTTTCACGCGATATGTGACAATGGATGAAACATGGATCCACCACTACACATTGGGATCAAATCGGCAGTCAGCTGACTGGATTACAGCCGGTAAAAGCCGCCCGAAGCGATCAAAGATACAACAGTCGGCTGGGAAAGTTTTGGCCTCTGTATTTTGGGATGCGCACGAAATAATTTTCATCGACTATGCTAAGAAGGGAAAAACCATCAATAACGAATATTATATAAAGTTATTGGTGCGTTTGAAGGCAGAAATCGCAAAGAAACGGCCCCAAATGAACAAGAACAAAGTGCTCTTTCATCAAGACAATGCACCGGGTCACAAGACAATGGTTACGATGGCAAAATTACAAGAATTGAAGTTCGAATTGCTTTCTCATCCACCGTATTCCCCAGATTTGGCCCCCAGCGACTATTATCTATTCGCAGACCTCAAAAAAATGCTCGCGGTAAAGAAATTTGGTCCAGTGAAGAAGTTATCGCCGAAACTGAGGCCTATTTTGAAGGCAAAGACAAATCCTTCTACAAGAAATATTAGAAATGCGTTGGACTGATTGTATCACTCTTGAAAGAGACTATATTGACGAATAAAGTCGAATTTTGCAAAAAAAATGTGTTTTAAGTAGCTAGACCAAAAACTTTTCAGCCTACCTGTTATTTTGGCGTTTCTTGAACTAAAAGTTCTATAAAATTGAAATATTATATCCCCTTCAGTTCCAGCGTACCCGTATGTGTACAAAACTTGTTTATATTATTTTCGATATATCGAAATTTGAATTTACCTCCTAAAATGTATTTTACACACTCTCTAAGGCCAGGCCCACATCGACCAATCGTTTGGTAAACATCGATTTCAAATCTGAAAGTTATTTAAATAAATAAGGCAGAGGAGATGAAAAGATAAGGGATGATGAAAATGTATTGGCTCTGAAATGGGTTGATAATAAAATAATTACCATAGCGTCAACAGCTTATGGTGCTGAGCCATTCTCTACAGCAAAGCGGTATTCAAAAGCACACAAGGCTTATTTAGATGTTTAAATGCCGAATGTTGTTAAGCATTACATCCGATCCTATCATAAGACGCTCAAGTGGCCTGTAAGATCTCTTTGTAGGCATGGCTTGTGTCAACAGTTGGTTGACTTACAGGGAAGACCATGAAAAGACAGGAGTTAGAAAGCAGGACATGATAGACTTGCATTATTTTAAAATGCGGGTTGCTCAGCTCCTCATTATTGATAAGGACGCACCTGTTGAACCAAACATAGACTCTGATGAGGATCATGAACCACCTCTTAAAAGACAAATAGGAAGATCTAGAACGGTTTCTCTATCTCTTCTTGTAGCAAGGGACAAAGCAGCCGCCCATCTCCCAGAAGCACAGCGCTTTATGTAGGCTGTGGCATCTATCTGTGAGTCCTGAAAAACCAAAACTGTTTCTTAAAGTTGCATAGACAATAAAAACTATCATTTTCTTATTATTATTTTTTCCATTTTAATTCAAAACGTTTTTTATGATAATTTTTGTTCGTTCATAACTTAATATTGTGGGTTATTCTGTATACTTTTTTCGGTTTAATAAAAATTTTAAACTCTTGATTTTTTTATTGTTCCTAAATTTTCTGCGTCAAAGTATGTCATAGATACTCAATGTGCACGTATGTCTACAAATTATAGTTAATTAACAAAATTATTAAAAAGTGAAAAACATCAAATTTAGTCTTAAACGACATCTCTAAATCCCCGAAAGTTGATTTTACAAAAAAGTTTTTGAAAATAGGCTCTCGGGGCGGAAGAGGATAGACTGGCTGTTTCATTTAAAAAAATGTAAAGTTTGTTCTATATTTAAAAAAATCTTTTAAAACGCTACAACTTCTGTAATTAACAGTTTTGCCCAACTCGTCAAATTATCGAGTAAGAGGGGTAATGCATTTATAATCAGTAATTCTGTATATTTCAACTTCGGATGCCCCTAGCTCAAATCTGATGGTTTTCGGGATACAAATCATTGTTAAACTAAAGGACTTAATGTAAGATAAATCTTTATTTTTTAGGTATAATAGCTGCAGCAGGGAAAGGTCTATTCAGGACGATGTTGTGTGATAAGAACAAGAAAGCAGATCTCGTACCCGTAGATACTGTAATAAATTTACTGATCGTTTCGGCGTGGAGGATAGCTTCGAGTAAAACGAAAGAGATACCAATATATAATTGTGTTACAGGTAATTACTAACTTATTGTTTAATTTTGTTAGAGTGCAATGATATCAAAAACATATATGAATAGAAAAAACACCAAATCCTTATTAGGTATATCATGATCAGTGGTCCGCATCAAAACATACGAGAAAATCCCGTTGTTTAAGTCAATGAGCACAAATTTTAATTTATATTTGGAAAAACCTGACATATATATATATATATATATATATATATATATATATATATATATATATATATATATATATATATATATATATATTTACAGGGTGCGATGCCAAAATCCGAACAAAATTCAATTTGAATTTGCCGCCGTTCTATACCACTTCGAGAGGTCGCGATTGGCTTCCAAATAGCTTAACGCATGTACTAAACATTCGTAACCTCGAAACAGTCGCAATGTTGAAACCAAGTGTGGAGTATAATCGAAGGGTCGCGATTATCGAAAGTGTTCGTGTTGGGCTCTCAGCGACAGAAATTATTCGATTCTTCGGGTACCCAAGATTGACTGTGTATGATGTTGTCGCGAAGTATAACGAGTCGAAGAAGTCCAACGAAGGTTTTGCAACACCGGCAAGGAAAACTCACTCGGAGGAGCACGTTGTCAGGACGCCCGAAATCAATCAACGGGCTCAGGGGCTGATTTTCGAGGATCCGATTCGAAAATTGTCAACCGTGGTTGATGCGAGTGAAAAAACTATCCGTCGAATCGTCGAGGAGTACCTACCTCCGTTACAACTCTTATAGAATTAAAGTGAGACAGATGCTTTCCGAAGCTACCAGAACAAAGCGAGTTGAACGCTCTAACCTGCTTTTGTGTTCTTTACGAAACAATGCTGCCGGACGCCTCAGGTCGATGCGTAAATCAATCGAAGGAATGATCGCTGGCTCGCCCATAATCCTGAAGATGTTCCCATTGTTTCCAGAACGAGATTTCCCGCGAATGTTCACGTGCTAAGTGTTGTGTCCAGTGAGGGTGATGTCATGCCACCGCCTTTCTTTAACAGAGGAGAAAACGTCACAAAAGAAGTTTATTTGCATGTTTTGATAAATGTGGTGAAGCCGTGGATGGAAACTGTATCGTCTGGAAAGCCGTATGTTTTCCAGCACGACGGTACACCCGCGCACCCAAGTCATTTAGTGCAAAATTGGTTGTCGGACAACGTCGACATGTTTTGGCCCAAAGAATTTTGGCCTCCCAAGAGCCCAGATTTAAATCCTTTGGAGTTCTATGTATGGGGTGGGGCTGAAATGATCACTAACAAGTTCAGACATTCAAACGCCGCATCATTGAGAGCCGCTATTGAAGCGGCATTCGCCGATATGGACCGTGACTTATTAAAACGGGCCCGCGACCGCTTCAGACCGAGAATGGACGCGATTACTCAAGCAGAAGGGGGTCATATTGAGTAAATATGTTCTTTATGATCTAACAAACAATTTAGTAAAAAAAATAATTATAAACTTGTCCATTTTTGCAATAAAAATTATGTTTCAAAAAAAATGTTTAATTTGTCCGGATTTTGGCGCTGCACCCTGTATGTAAGTACGTACGTATGTATATATATATATATATATATATATATATATATATATATATATATATATATATATATATATATATAGAGCCCGTAAGATTTGTAATGGCATAGTCTGCCATAAAACCGAGAGAGAAGGTGCCTAACTATTGGACCTGCTTTTGCTCGTATGCTAAGAATGGCAAGTTCCATCCAATTATCTGCCAGTGTTCTATCTTTGTCTATTACGCTCCGGAATCATACACTCGACAGAGATGGCACCAATAAGCCGCTAATGACAGGAGTTTCCACTATAAAACAGAGTCGCATTTGAATTTGTTTGTTATTTGTGATTATTTGTCGATAGAGATATTACAAATAAAAATTCGAAATACCACGAGAAGTATTGAATGCTCAAAGTCGGAAGTTAGTACTAAATGTTCTTGATTATTTCCAAAATAAAAAAGAAAACTCATTGACAAGTTTGTCTGTGATTAAGTGTGCATCCGAGGCACTAAACCTAAGTTTGAGAACGGTAGCCAGAATAAAACAAGAAGGCATTGATGGTGCTAAAAAAGGGCATACGAGGATAAGAAGAGCCCCAAAGATCGGAGACTTGAGAGAGTCCGAGAAAGGTGAGATCCGAAAAGTTATTCATGACCTAATTATAGAAGGAAAACATGTTACTTTGGAGATGATACGTAAACAGCTAGAATCAAAACAAATTTTAAGCTACAGCAGATCGACACTTGGTTTAATTATGAAACAATTAGGATTCACAAATACAAAATTGACAATGGAAGAAGATACATCATGGCGTAACCAGAAATATCATCAAAACGAGTTAAGTTTTTGAGAGAGTATGTTGCCAATATGACTTCTGACGCTCCCCTAGACGTTGTGTTTTTAGACGAAACATGGATTCACCAACATGGAAGCAGCATACGGACTTGGCACGATGAAAATCCTCGATCTGTACGAAACAAAAAAGCAGCCGCTGGAAAAAGATACATTATCGTTCACGCTGGCAATAGCAACGGATTTATAGATGGGAGTGAGCTTGTCTTTTCCACAAAAAACAAGACTTATGACTACCACGATAATATGAATGCAGAACTCTTTAAAAAATGGCTGAGAGAAAAACCGTCTTTAATCATTATGGAGAATGCACAATATCATTCTAGACTTAGTGAAAGGGTACCAAATGAATCGACAAGAAAAAGAGAAATCATCAATTGGCTGCGAAGTAAGCAGATTAATTTCCCAGAAAATGGTCTAAAATGTGAGTTGTTAAAAATTATCAAAAATTACAAAACAAACTTGCCGTATGCTACAGACGAACTAAACTGAAATGGGTTATCAAGTTTTAAGATTGCCTCCCTACCTCTGTATATTTAATGCCTTTTAATTGGTGTGGGCTCAGTGCAAAGGATTTTTTAATAAAAACATTGTAAGTGAGGCGAGGCACGATGATAATGCAGTAATATCTGTTTGGAAGGCAGCTCTCCAGACAGTTACCAACGAAAACTGGATCAGTTGTATAACACATACAGAAAATATAATCAAAGAATACTGGCAAAAAGAGAACATACTTGATGTAACGGTGCCACCAATTGTTATTGATGTAGACGAAGGATCATTTTCTGATAGTGGCAGTTCCAATTTTAACTCTGATGATGATGTTTCATCCTAATACAATCTAAATATGGTTTATTTGTATATTTTTTTTCAAAAAAAATATGTTGTCAATACACAGGTACCTACTTCTCTGAGTATGAGTGTACTCGTTAAATTAATAAATGACACGTACAATTCAGACTTACTCTTACTCCCAAATAATATAATCGAGATCGTTAATGACGGCTGTCTTACATTGATCAGATCGATATTTAAGGCGGAACAACATCTGTTGAAGTATAAGTGGAAGCAAGATGCACAATATCTTTTATTCTGTTTAGCATTTTATTGCCGACTATGCCATTACAAATGGTACGAATATATATATATATATATATATATATATATATATATATATATATATATATATATATATATATATATATATGTATGTATGTATATATATATATATATATATATATATATATATATATATATATATATGTATATATATATATATATATATATATATATATATATATATAGGGGACAATTCGCGTTAACGGCACCGCCCCCATACCTAAAAATAGAATAACGGAAAAAAAATCCAAAGATGTCAATTTCTTCGTTGAAACGTAAGCTTTCAAAGCAACGTGGCCCTTTTGAAAAAATACAAGATGGCGGCTCAGTATGGCTGCTAGAAACAAAAAAATTACAATCAAATACAAACAAATAATGATTTCTAAGCGGAATTAAGTTAACTGAACTTTAAAACTGAGACAAAATGTAATATTGATGTAATAATTAGAGTAACCAACATAATTCTATGTAATACCAACATGGCGGATCCAATATCGCGCCTACAACCGAAAATTACACGAAAAATGAGCAATTATGGAGATTTCACTGTAAGATAGTACTTTTTCTTACCGGAGCATTAGCGCTGGCTCATCATATAATAAAATTAACAACTTATCGTAACCTAACCAAGCCTAACATGCTCCAAAGAAAGCCAACTTAACCTAACAAAACTTAATGCTTCATACCTTATACCACAGAAAGGAAAATTAACGTAATAAAATTTTGTACTAACTTTAGCTTTTAAAGCTTCTCTTATGATTTTTGAATAGACACAGATTATTAGATGCAAAGATGCAACTATGCACATAATAAAGGTACATTTACACAAAGGTAGCAGTTTTAAATAAGTTTAATAAGGTTATTATTTAAAAAAAAACTATACAAATCTTAAAATTTACTCCTTTAACAAAATTTTATTAAACGATACTTTAAATAAAAGCTTATCTCGTTTGTAGGACCATTCAGTATTAGGTAAATAAAAGAAGATTACTGAATATACACACACAGAAATACACATACACACACGAGATAATGCAGATCTCATACAAATGATTCTGAATAAAGCTAAAAGAGGGTACTAAAATAAAGCATACATATTTTCATTATGAATACACATTATGCACACCCGGATATTGAATTGCTACTTAATAAAATTATAGAATATGTGCTGTTGACGCCTTAGGTTATGCTAGGTTAAGCTGCCTTTCTGTTATATAAGCTAAGATGCCTTAGGTAGTGCTAGGTTAGGCTGCCTTTCTGTTGTGTAAGCCTTAGGTTATGTTAGATTAAGTTGCCTCAGGTTAGTTTAGGTTAAGTTGCCTTAGAAAAGGTTAGATGAAACTGCCCTTTTGCTGTGTAAGCTATGATGCCTGTAAAGACAAGTATCCTAATACTTGTCTTCCCGACGTCTAAGCTCTGAAGCTTTATGTTTTTTTCGATTAACATGCCTTAGGCTAAGTTAGGTTAAGCTGACTTAGGTTAATTTAGATTAAACTGCCTCGAGTTAGGATAACATCTGCTGCATTAGGTTAAGTTAGGTTAAGCTCTCTTTCTGCTTTGTAAGTTATGACGCCTAATGTTAATATATTACATGATGAGCCAGCGATAGTGCTCCGCTGAGAAAAAGTACTATCTCACTGCGAAATCTCCGTAATTGCTCATTTTTCTTGTAATTTTCGGTTTTTTTGCTTCATATTGAATCCGCCATGTTGGTATTACGTAAAATTATGTTGGTTGCTCTAATTAATACATCAATATTACGTTTTGTTTCAGTTTTGAAGTTCAGTTAACTTAATTCTACTTAGAAATCATAACTTGTTTGTATTTGATCGTAATTAAATCAATAATAAAAAAAATCTAATTTCGTGTGTTGATTAAACACTGTTTTTTGATGGGAAAAAATACCGTTCAAGCAAAGTAATGGCTTAATAAGTGTTACGGGGATTCTGCCCCTAGAAAATCACACTGGTATGCTGAATTTAAACACGGTCGTACAGATACAAATTATGCTGAATGCTCCGGACACCTAAATGAGATGTTACACCGGAAAACATCAAGAAAATCCACATAATTGTTTTGGACCGTAAAGTGAAATTCCGTGAAATAGCTGACACCTTAAAGATATCAAAAGAACGTGTTGGTCATATTTTGCATGAACATTTGGGCATGAGAAAGCTCTGTTCGAAATCGGTACCGCGTTTGCTCACAGTGAACCAAAAATCACAACGTGTTGATGATTCTGGGCGCTGTTTGGACCTATTTAAGCGCAATAAAAAGAATTTTCTCATGCCATATGTGACAATGGATGAAACATGGATCCATCTCTACACACCGGAATGAAATCGGCAGTCAGCTGAGTGGACAGCAGCCAGTGAAAGCCGCCCGAAGCGACCAAAGACACAACAGTCGGCTGGGAAGGTTTTGGCCTCTGTATTTTGGGATGCGCATGGAATAATTTTCATCGACTATTCTGAAAGAGAAAAACCATCATAGCGAATATTATATAAAGTTATTAGTGCGTTTAAAGGCGCAAAGAAATGGCCTCAAATGAGCTAGAAAAAAGTGTTTTTTTATCAAGACAATGCACCAAGCGTTGGACTGATTGTATCGTTTTTGAAGGAGACTATATTGATGAATAAAGTCGAATATTGCAAAAAAAATGTGTTTTATATAGCTAGACTAAAAACTTTTCAGCCTATGTGTTATATATAGATTTTTTGGTAATTTAGATTGATTGAAATATAAATAAATAACCGGTCAAGTGCAAGTCGGACTTGCGCAATTAGTGTTCCGTACGTTGATTGCTTTTAAAATAGAAATTTTTGTTACAGACATATAAAATGACTTCACAAAACACACCCCAAATGAGTTCTCAACAAAAAGTTTGTTTCCGATCTTTGTTGAAAACTGATAACTTTGAAATTTTTTATATACAAAATAAATTATTAAAGGTAATGCATTCGTGATAATTTCGTTCAATCTATACCCTGTGAAGAATATTCCAGAATTTTTTCACCATTTTTTGATCAGTAACAGATAAGGGGGGGATAGTGATTTTTGACAATTTTTTAAAAATGATACAATGAAAAATGTGCACAAATATTACATTATTATTTTGGACTCATGTTTTAACAAGCTTTCATTTGACATCCCACTCTGGTAATTTTTTTTTCACTTCCGATTTTACCTCCCAAACTAACCCTTCATGTAAAACTAAAACACGGCTCTGATGGGCCCTATACTTTCGTGCCAAATTTCAACTTTCTATGTTACACACTATCACGAAACACTAAAAATGACACCCTTATGTGTTTCTGTAAACAGTAATCAAGGTATCAGCTGCAGCGTTTTTTTATGCACTGGTGGTTCCGGTGATCCAATTTTATTTACGAAATAACGAAAATTTAAACAATCAAAAAGTATATGACGTAACTGTAGATGGCACTTAGGAAAAGCCTATAAGGATAATAATGTACAAATTTTATAATAGTAATATGTAGTTAATTGTCGTTTAGGCATAAAAAAAGTATTTAATTTTTTTCGCTTGTAGGTCAAAGGAAACCCATAACTTGGAACGATTTCATCCAGCTGTCCTTCAAATATCTCAGGATCTATCCGTTGTCGAGCATCAATTGGTACCCGGACGGTTCGGTCACGTCATCACGAACCGTCAACGAGGTGAAAAAGTGCCTGCTGCATTGGGTACCGGCTTATATCATCGATTCGTTGACGTGGGTGACGGGTGGGAAGCCGATGTAAGTATCTGTGACATAGATTAAGAAGAAAGGCAACTTCTCCATATATATGGTTCGTTACAACGAGCTTTAGTAAATGTTTATTTACCCTTGTGTTCGAGAATTACGGAATCTGATTATTTAAAACACGAACTTATGCATCCAAATCTCCACCCACTGCAAAAAGTCTTTAAAACCCTGTTATACTCGTTTTTTGGTATTATTTAAGGCAGCCAGCGAATTCTCTTTTATAGCTTCTGTAAATTCGAAGTGGTGTCCATCGAGTGGTAGTTTCAGCTTGGAGAACAAGAAAAAGTCATACGATGCTATGTCCGGTGAATATAGCGCTTACACAAATAGCAGAATTAAACTGAATAATTCTTTTTCCGGTCCTTTAACGTAAAAACCGGCGTCAGACGGCAGGATTCTGTCATCTTTACTTTTTAACATACACTACCGTCAGAAAGTATTTGCCCACCTAGTTATCTTAGTCCCAAGACAACAAAAAAACCCAGATAATATATATTTTTTTAAATTTTAATGAATTATTATTTATTTTCACATAATTTACAGTCTAGAAAATCAGAAAAATATTCATGATTTTCAAGGATTTTTCTTATCTATGTGACCTCCTTTGTTTTTAATTACAGCTTTACAGAGTTTCGGCATTCCGTCCAGTAGTTTCTTCGGTTATTTTAACCCATTCTGCTTGTAAAAGTTCCCACAAGTGATTTTCTGATGTTGGATTGAGTTTTCGAACACACCTGTCCAAATGGTCCCACAGCAATTCGATGGGTTTCAATTCAGGTGATTGTGGAGGTCAAGTCATCACTTCCAGGACGTCATCGGATTACCATTGGCCCAAAAGTTCTCTAATTTGTTTAGCAAAATGTTTAGGGTCGTTGTCATACTGAAAAATAAATTTCCCCTGGAAAATTTCTCTTCCAGAAGGAAGCATTTAAGTTAGCAAAAGTGCTTGATATTTTCCTTTTCGCATGATTCCTTATATCCTAAAGATTTTTCCAACTTTACCGTTACCAAAACAACCCCAAAACCATTACTGAACCTCCACCATGTTTTACCGTAGGCAACTGACAGTTTTCCAATATCCTCTCTCCAGCCGCACGTAAACTCGTCGATTTGAACCGAAAATTTCGAATTTAGATTCGTCGCTCCAAAGGACGGAATTCCATTTTTCTGATGTCCAATTTTCATGTTCTCGGGCCCATTCTCATGTTTACGTTTATTCACACGCCTAAGAAGCGGTTTCCTAACTGCAACTCTCCCGTGTAATCCACCTTCGGCTAACCGGTTCTTCACGGTTGTCACGCTCATGGGGATGGGCCGCTCCAGGTTTACTTGAGCCGCCATTTCTGGTGCGGTTAGGCGGCGATTACGTCTGCTGGACATTGTTATAGCTCTGGCTTCAGCGGAAGTCGTTTTTTGAGGCCTTTCTGAACGTTTTTTTGATTGGGAATTCCATGTACACCGTTCCCGCAGAAAATGACCAATTTAATGTCTCGCAATTATCAGAGCCCGATTTTCAACGGAAACTTCTTTCGTTTTTGGCATTTTCACAAAACAATTGAGCCTGTATCAATGACAAAGTACTGTTTGCGAATGGTTAATTTCCAAAAGGGCAATGGTATTTATAGCATAGTTTTTATCATAATATGCTACTAGGAATTTCCATAATCCCTAGAAACTTGAAATCAGTTCTTTCTTTAAGTGGAATTCTCAGAAATCGCCTCAAAACGATTATCATGCGAAACTTGGAAATTTGTTCTAATTGGTTTTTTTTATCTGTGATTTCACCAAAAAGGCTTATCTAAACAATTTTATGATGGACACTTGTTAAGAACAATTAAATTTACCTAATATACTCGTAATAAAAGGGTTTAATTAGGTAATAAATTTTGGCAGTTACATAGAAATTTCTAGGTGGGCAAATACTTTCTGACGGTAGTGTATATAGTGAACATATAATGAGTCCTGTTTTGGGTGGCTGGAGTGAGGGTGTGACAACGGATGATAATGTTATACTTGCCACGTCAATACAAGAATCAGTTATGGAGCGCCTATCATCACTAGCCAAAACTATGGATTGGCAAATATAGAGCGAAACTAAGTTGGGAATGTGGAATCTTTGGCACAATGATACTACTCAGTATATATCACCACTACACCAAACACTTTATTTTTAAACACTCGACGCGCGTTTTGCTAACCATGTTAGCTTCATCAGGAGCGATGATTGTCTAAAGCTAAACTACAAATCTACCCTATTTATATTTAGCCTAACCCTTGAATTACTCAAGCGGAACTAATTACATAGGCAAGGCCGTCAGTTCCGGTCAAGTAACCAGTAGAGGGGACTATAAGGAATAGGCCCTCTGTCTTTATTTAAACTACTTTTACATTTTATGATTTCCATACTTTCGTATGCGTTCAACAATCTCCTATCAGATACATTTTTTATTAATCTTAGATTATCTAATGTTACAGTATGATCAGCTTCAAGGGCATATTCGGCAATGCTAGACTTTCCTGTTCTACTATATTTTAAGTATGCTAAATGTTCTTTAAATCGTGTTTTAATTGACCTTCTAGTTTGCCCAACATACTTTTTGTCACAATCATTACAACTAATTTCATAAATTCCACTTTTCTCACAATTAGGAATCTTATCTTTGGGATTTCCTAAGATATTCCTCAAATTGTCTGATGACTTATAGACTAAGGTGAGGCCACCTTATTAAATACCTTATTGAGTTCCTTGCTATATTTCCGATTATATGGTATAAAGACATACTTGGTGTTATTTTCTTCGCCTGTAAAAAAGGTGGAATTCTGAATATTAAACCTAAACTTATGTCTATTTATTAGCTTATTTACTAAGTCATCGTCATAACCATTAACTCTAGTTATATTTCTAATATTTTCTTTCTTTATTAAAGTTTACTCTATTCAGAGGGAAAGTGACCAAACGATGAACTAAAAAATGTAATGAGGCTAATTTATGTTGTTTGTAATGAAATGAATCATTAGGAATATATCTATCTGTTACTGTGTCCTTCCTATAGATATCAAATTCTAATCTATTATTATTTTTAATAATTAAAATATCTAGAAAAGGCAATTGTCCTTTGTTCTCAACTTCGTAAGTGAATTTAATGGAATCATACCGGCTATTTAATTTAGAAACAAAATCATCAATATTTGCTTTCTTTGTATTAAAAATCGCGAAAATATCATCCACATACCTATACCATACCCTTGGGAAATATTTGAATTCTTGACTGGCTTCGATTTCAAACTTACTCATGAATAAATTGGCTATGAAAGGTGATAAGCAATTACCCATAGCTGTTCCTTCTTTCTGAACATAAAATTGATTGTTATATTGGAAATAATTTCGTTCCATACAAAGTTTAGATAATGTTAAATATTCACGAATAATTTCGTCTTCAAAGTCATTCATTCTAAGTAATTCTTCGAGATATTGTAAAGTTTGTGGAATTGGCACACTTGGGAACAAAGAACTAACATCAAAAGAAATTAAGACTTCACCTTCATTGAGAACTAGATTTTTTGTTTTATTAATGAAGTCTAACGAATTCTTCATTGCGAAAGTATTTAATGGTAAATTCTCAAGTTCTTTTGATAACCATTTGGATATTAAATATGTGGGTGATCCGACCGACGAAACAATGGGTCGCATTGCTTTTCCAGGTTTGTGAATTTTGGGTAAGCAATACAATTTTGGTATCGTCGGATTAATCTTAGGAAATCCCAAAGATAAGATTCCTAATTGTGAGAAAAGTGGAATTTATGAAATTAGTTGTAATGATTGTGACAAAAAGTATGTTGGGCAAACTAGAAGGTCACGATTTAAAGAACACTTAGCACACTTAAAATACAGTAGAACAGAAAAGTGTAGCATTGCCGAACATGCCCTTGAAGCTGATCATACTGTAACATTAGATAATCTAAGATTAATAAAAAATGTATCTGATAGGAGATTGTTGAACGCATACGAAAGTATGGAAATCATAAAATGTAAAAGTAGTTTAAATAAAGACAGAGGGCCTATTCCTTATAGTCCCCTCTACTGGTTACTTGACCGGAACTAACGGCCTTGCCTATGTCATTAGTTCCGCTTGAGTAATTCAAGGGTTTAGCTTTACGCAATCATTGCTCCTGATGAAGCTAACGTGGTTAGCGAAACGCGCGTCGAGTGCAAAAATAAAGTGTTTGGTGTAGTGGTGATATATACTGAGTAATAGAGCGAAAACCAAAGTAATGATTGTTAGTCGTAATGAAGATCTGTCACACATAAATGAAATTGCTTTTTTCACCGTAACTAACAATGGTGGCTGTGAAGCAGAAGTAAGAAGACGTATGGATATGGCTAGAAACTCGACGATCAAACTCACTAAGGTTTGGAAAGATACAGCTGTCACAAAAAAGCTGTCACAAAAAAAAGTTAAGATTGCTGTCCAGCCTTATATTCCTTATAGCAATTACCTATCGGAAACATGGACCATTAAACCAGCTGACAAAAGACGAATCAATGCGTTTGAGATGTAGACATACACAGAATCCTCAGAGTATCATATATCACACCGTACTAATGTATCTATTCTTGAAGGGCTTAATATAAATAACCGACTTTCAAATATAATTAATAGATTAGATAATTATGAGGAAAATGGATGCCATGGAAGAGCTTGTAGTAACTGGGAAGGTGGAAGGTAGAAGATCAAGGTGACGGTCTCCAAAAAGATAGTCCGACCAAGTAAGATTTCTTCTTGGTGTGGGTATGTACGAATCAAGTCAGGTTGCGCAGAATCGAGATGCCTGGAGAATATCTGTTGAGGTAGCAACTGCATAGTGTCACCGATACTCCTATTAGAGTGAAAGGATTGAGAGAGAGAGAGAACTATCAACGTTTTATTTTAACTAAATAAAAACACGATCACTTATATAATTTCAGCCATAATTCTTTATATTGTAAATTTTTACTTAAAAATTATTTTAATTCTGTTCTGTAAAGAAATTTGACATACGCCAATTCAATAGTCAGGATCAAACTTCCGTACTGGGCTATAACAAAACTATATATATATATATATATATATATATATATATATATATATATATATATATATATATATATATATATATATATATATATATATATATATATATATATATATATATATATATATATATATATATATAACTATATATAATTACTGTAGGACCAGCAGAAAATGTATTTTCCTGGTTGCATTAGTTCTGGATGTCCTTAATCGCCATGTCTAACACAAATGAATTTCTTCAAACTCCTGTACCCATTTTTTTATCTGTTGAATACTCGGAACCTCATTTTTGTTTTGTAATACTCTCGCCACAAAAGACACGCTCAGTTAGAGCAACTAAACTTCCATGGACCGACGCACTTTGCCCCCATATTTCCTTTCCCATCCATTGCATTCGATCAATGAACCAAACTAATTTAAATTTATTTATATCTTTTTTACTAATCAATGGCATTATTGTGTTTCAGATTACTTAAGGTCCAAACTAAGTTGAACAAAGCGGCAGCCTGTCTGGAATATTTCACGACGAATGAATGGGAGTTTGACGACGAGAACGTTAGAGCGCTGAGTCAGGCTTTAAGCGAAGCTGACAGGAAAGATTTCTGTTTCGACGTAGCCAAGATCGACTGGGAAGTTTATATAGAAAATTATGTTTTAGGTATAAGAAGGTAAGTGTTAGCAGTAGAATTCATTTAAAGACAACGTGCTAGAAAATTATAGATAGATAGATAATTTCAATATTAAACAATGCCAAAATATACTAGACTGGTGCTAACCAGATCATTCGGATAAACAGGCTTGTCCGAAGACTGAGTGGCAAGATTAGCTCCCTTTTTTAATGTCCTACGTATATTATTTCAGGTTTATATTTAAAGAAGATGCCTCTTCAATTCCCAAAGCGCGCAAGCAAATTTCCAAGCTGTACGTCTTCTACCGACTATTGCAAGTGATCAGCGTCATGATCATGTGGCGCTTTTTAGCACTCAGGTAAGGGTTTTCTTAATAAAATTGAGTAGGTGCATCTGACAAGAAGTGGGACTTATTTTCTCTACCAATAGTTTCCAATAACCAGTTTCTGTAACGTCCATGCCTCCATACTCTAGAACAACACTGAGGGCGTACAACATCTTAGTAACTTATCTTCAGGTCTAAACTGATATCAACCTTACAAAGTTCTCATTTCGCCCATAAAAAGTCTTTTGTGCTTGTACTATCCCGATTTTTATTCCCTCAGAAGTGTCATTATTTTCGTTTATAATTGGGTTTAGACACTGGTATCTGTTAATTTTTTCTATAGGATGATTGTTTTCTATAAATATGCCCATAATGTATTGTTTTTGTAATCAACATATATTCCGTCTTTTTTACGTTAATGATACGAGACGCATTTCTTTAATTAAGTACCGTTTTAAAATATAACCTCTCCAGTACTTGCGTCAATTGGCGAGCCTTCGTCCGACTTTACGTTTGTTTATACCATATGTGTTTAAAATAACATAGACCATTGAAAATCCCGCGGATTGTGAAATACGCGTTATAATTCGTTTCTTCAATGAGGTATATAATTTAGCAGTTTTTTGAATATGGTTTTAAAAACAATCCACATCTTGTTTTATGAGGTTTTAGAAACAAGCCACTTTCTTTTTGTGAATTGAAATCATTTGATTATGTCGTTTAGCATCAGATAATCTTTCTTTGGCCGATCTTGCATCATTTATAGCTTTTACAATACCAGCCGCTCCTCTTCCAAGAGGACCCAAAGCAGACAAAGTAGCAAATATTGGTATAAGTGGTACAAGACCCCCAGTCATGGGAATAGGTATTACTCTTGTCTTAGAATTTACAAGCTTTTTGAGAGGTGTTTGGATACTGTCATTTAAAGTTTGAAATTGTTTTCCCATAATTCCTTTTTTAGCTTCAGATATAGCTTTAGATAATGACATTCCTCGTTCTCGTAAGAGTGGCCGAAATTCATTGGCAGATTAGTGAAGTAAATGGCGAAAACGCTATGAGTGATGGAATGGTAAAAAAATGGGTTAGAGCATTTAAAGATGACCGTACAAACGTGCAGAATGAGGGACGAAGTGGGCGACCGTCCGTCATTAATGATGACCGACGACGACACCAAAACGTGTTCCAGTGCTTAGTAAACCAGGCGGTGGATTTCTATGAGGATGGAATACAGAAGCTGATCTTACGATACAAGTGCCTTAATATACGTGAAAGTTGTGTGGAAAAGTAGATCAAGGTCTGGGCGTTCATGTAAAAATAAAATTGTTAAAAAAATGGCCTTCTGCTTCTTTAGTATCAAAACGGTACTTACTTTAAAAACAAGCCTCGTACTTTACTCGGTGCGGTTACTTTATTTCGAGGGTTATTCGATAAGTATGGTAACTTTGTAGTCTACGGCGTAAAAATATTATCCTTCCAATTGTGTTATATCAAGTTTCAGTCAAAATCGAAACATAGTTTGCGTTTGGTAAGAATTTGAAGGGAACGTGTCAATGATTTGTGGGATTAAACATTTCCATTTGAAGTAATGGGTAGCACCTGCACAGATTACAACCGAATTGGATGAAGTACGTAGGGACTCTGCACCAGCATTACAGACTTTTTATTTATGGCGCAGGTTGTTTTATCAGCTTGGATGTTAAGGGCTACAGTATTTTGGGGTTCGCAAAGCGTTATCTTTGTCGATCATTTAGAAACGGATCGAACCATAACAGGAGAATATTATGTACTCGTAACTCTCCTCGGCCATTTGTAGGAGGAATTGTGATCTAAACACTCGAAACTGTCGTGCAAAAAAATGATATTTCACCAAGACAATGCTAAATTTCATTTGACGCTAAACTTTACGAATTGCGATACGAATGCTGCCTCATGCACCCTACTCTCCAGATTTGGCCCCCTTCGACTTCTTCTATTCCCAAATGTCTAGACCTGGCTCGGGGGACGGAAATTAGAATTGAATAACGACGTCATTAACTCTCTAAACGAATAATTTGCAAGTTACTCTTCCGAGGGAATAAAAAAAATATGATATTGCTGAAATAAGTGTGTGAAACTAAAAAGAGATTACATTGAAAAATATAGTAATATATTAAAATACTTTTTTCCGTATTTATCGAACGACTCTTGTTTTCTATGAGAATTGCATCGTCCGCATATCATAAGTTATTGCTCGACTTTTACTGCTCTTGTTTCTTCGTTCGGTGCTCTTCCCATAATTTCCTCTCTTGAAAATGATAACATACTTCATTGTTTGATTTTAATATATTCAGAAGTGGTTTCTTCTATTCTTACAACTACTTTTGGATTGAAATAGAGGTTTCAAAGGACCGTAACCAGTGGCGAAGTTAAAGAGAGCAAGGGATGCATAACCAGGAATTGGTTAAAAATCCCTCGCTCCCTCTTCCTATTATTTTTTGGAAAAGTTTAGGTTCTCAGGTATTAGTGTATTAGAGGTTTTTTCTGTGACTCCTCCCTTCGATCACTGATTTTTTTTATGCAGAAGTTTCTCCTCAATAATTTTTATTTTAAGGTGTGCTGGAGCATTATTTTTAAAGCTCCATTGCGAGAGAGATTTGTTTTAGAAGTCTTCTCTACCATTCACCGATTTTTTTTATGAAGGTGATTCTTTAAAAGAAGGATATTTTTTACTAGAGAGCGTAGCTATTGAGAAGCTCTCTTTGCTATGCGTGCAAAATATTCATACCAAGACATATTTGCTCCCAGCAAATTGAGTGACCCGACATAGATATGTCAACGTTAACTTTTTTTTAGAAAAAACTGCCCCCTGGGCATTTGTAGCGTTAAATTCTACTTGGTTACTATCGCTCCAAGATAGAATTTCTTCCAGGACCTTAGTAAGTTAATAGATTTCCTGCTGTCTACGGGTATTTGCACGAGTAGCCGATATTCGAGCGGTTAAGGTGAATGAAAAAATAGGCGTACTGTTATCTGCAAAGCTGTAGGTTGGATTCCTGGTCATATCCAGAAGAGCGGTAATGTAAATGAGAAAGAGAATCCGGAACAGTACGAAGCCGTGGGGCATACCAGCCTTGATAGTGAAGGTAATAGTCAATTGCCACTCGTAAAAAAAGCTCTCTGAGGAAACACAAGAGTCATAATAGTTATCTAGAGTCTTTAGTTTATCGTTGATCTTATTCTGTACTTCTTGTTTAACTTCGTTGTCCTTGAACAGGACACGTCTATTTTATTTACTTTTGGTTTTCCTGCTTGCCTTATGGCTTATGACTAGACGAGAGATCTACACCTGAGTATGTCTCCATTGCATTTTTATATGGATCATTTATGTAAATGCAAACGTTTGATTTTTGGAAATATTCTGTCCATTATCTTGAGGATGTTTCCAAGTATATTGACGGCGATTTGGAAGCCTGGAAAATATATTCGTTACATTCAAATCAGTTTACTAGTATGATGTTTTGTGTTTTAAGAAATGACAGAACACGGTCAGCTCCTTGCTAAAATTCTACTTGTTTCTCCGATTCAACTGCCGTAGATGAATAGGTTTGAATTATGGTGTATTTGCCGTGATTCATTTGGAAGAACGAAATATATTATATCTTTGGATAATATTATTGCTACTTCGTATAATTTTTTACACGAGTTTTAATTGGAGTTGGCCTCCAATAGTTTTTAAACGACATTACAGGGAAAACGGGTACTACATTTAGTAGTGTTCTATTCTGAGGTATTGGGTGCTTTTTCTCTTCTTCTCCTTTAGCCATAGCCCTGTTTGTTGATTAATATGTCAAGGCATCTGTGGTCCAGTTTATTTTATTATATATATATATATATATATATATATATATATATATATATATATATATATATATATATATATATATTTATTCTTCCTTGAAATCCTTTGAATTAATTATTATTCACATTTATATTTGTTGGAGAAGAAACTGGCTGTCCATATTCTTCTTCTTCGGGTATCATGACCTTTCACGATCATTGGTTATCATGTTGGCTACCATGTTGATGAGTTGAACCATAGACTTTCTGTACCACTGCCTCAAATTTTTCAACCACGATGTTCTCCTTCTCCCTGGACCACGTCTGCCTGGAATCTTTCCCTCTATAATCAAATGCAAGATTTCATATTTTCCTGGATGTCTAATAATGTGGCCAATATAATCTAATTTGCGTCGCTTGATAGTCCTGACCACCTCCAAGTCCTTGTGCATAGGAATGAGAACCCAAAAAGGGACTAAGACGGGAAGCCCAGCCTATAGATATATATATATATATATATATATATATATATATATATATATATATATATATATATATATACAGATATATATATATATATATATATATATATATATATATATATATATATATATATATATATATATATATACCTGTTTTGTGCTCTTACTGCAAATGCTAAATATACATGAAAAGCTTCGAGTTTTACTCTATAACTTCGAGACACTATTTTTTAATACGCTGTTGTTACTAATTCTGTCCATTCAGCTGATTTTCAGCAACCGTCGATACATCTACATCTCGAATGTCTCCAGACGTTTAATCATTGCTTCATTTAGCATCCACGCTTTCATGCCGTACAAGAGAACCGGAAAGACATAGCAACGTACCATTTTCATCCGTTGTTTCAATGATAGGTGGTAACTAATTAAGATTTGTTTGTTCTTCATAAAGGTGGCTCGAGCCTTCTTTGTTCGAATTTTGACTTCCACAGTCTGGTCCCAATAGTCGCTGATATTGCTACCGAGATACATCAATTTATCAAATCTTTCTGCCACTGACTGTAATACCACCATCTTCAATATTAGATTCTTTGCTTATAATCATATATATTGTTTTATTTGCATTGAGTCTTAAACCAAACTGCGTACAAGTGTCAGTTATTTTATCCATAAGTTTTTGTAGATCTTTTCCGTTATTAGTGATAATTAAAGTATCATCGGCCTATCTGATGTTATTTATTTTAACGCCGTTGATGTTGATTCCTTCAGTGGTACCAGTGAGTACTTCATTGTCCATATTGCTCCATTGCTATACACCCAATAAACTAAATTGTTACTTTTACAGGTACGCCCCCTTGCGGCGGTTGTGGTCAAACGCACTGCGGTTACTGCTGCACTTCGCTAGTATGCTGCCATTTATGTAAAAAAACTAAGAATAAAGAAATCCAGTGACGGAGGGTGACTTCTGAAAAGTTTTTACTTATGTTAATAATCATGGTAAAAATAATTGGTTGGATTAGGACAGAAATATTACAACTTTGGTATAGAAATACGTATATGTTGTTGGCGGTTATTTGTGGTGATATAGATACCAGTTTAAATAAGGCTTTGTCTACCTCGTGTAAATTGATAGGACGCTGGTCGATCAGGATAGAAAAATAACCCATTTTGAGTGGCAAAACGTAAAAGGGACATAATATTTATCAGTTGTCAAAATTTAAAAAGAGGGTTTAACATGACTGAAATTTAACTCGCTCTCGAAGTTCCGGACTATTTTAGGCATGTTAATAGTTACGAAGTAATAAAAATAGGGTGAAGTTGAGTGGTAGACCAACTTTTCCTTATTTGTATTCAGAGTGGGCTGTTTTAATATCCTTATCGATCTCTATGATGTATAAAAAGTCCATGTTAACGAACTTAATTTATTTTGTTGCCAAATAAGCTTTAACTTTGCTTTTTTTAGATTTATTATTAAAAGTTTAGACCATATGTGAGTAAAACGAGCCAGTTTTTGTAAAAAATTAATTTGTTAGGATTAATAAATTTAGACAAATAATAAGTTTTTGGAATCCTGACTTTTTTTAACCGATTTTTAAGAAAGAAGGATACGTTTATTATAATTAATAACCGTATTATATGGACTTTAGTTTTTAACATAATAATTGTTTAAGAGCAAACGTCATAACTTATTCGCCATTTTATATATATATATATATATATATATATATATATATATATATATATATATATATATATATATATATATATATATATATATATATATATATATATATATATATATATATATATATATATATATATATATATATATATATATATATATATATATATATATATATATATATATATATATATATATATATATATATATATAAAATTTAAAATCAAACTGTTTTTGGTAATTTCGGAAATAATCACTTTTATTAACAATTTGCAATCCGACGTCTAACTCCGTCTTCTGACTCTCTAAACAAAAAAATAATACGTACCAAAAATATCGGTTACATAAACATCATTCTGCAATATATGGCCATATATCAATAACATAAAATAAAGTCAATGGTTCCGTCATTCGATACAGTACACAAACAGTGACTCAAATATAATTTAATCTTCGCAAGCAAGGCAAGCCAGCCTGCCTGAAAGTGATCAATAATCTAATTCTTATATTTTCTGCTATCCTGCAAATTCCTTGTTTTTCACCAGGCTAGGAACGGGAGTTTTTCCACACAGTAAATACTGACAGCTAATATTGTTTATTTGAGGAATTCAGCCAACTAATTAGTATTGGATTTTTAGAATGTATCAACCTAACCAACACCACTAATTACCCATTACTAAAAACTAAATGTTAATACCCCTCCAGCAAAATCAGTTAAGCACAAAGTTACATTTGTAAAATTGCTTGCAATTTGCAATATTTCCGGAGAACAATTTTTACAGCACGTTTCCAGATATAAACAAAACATATCATTTTTGACAGTTGACTTGATCCATGACCCATCTTTCTTTATATCTCTCCATTGATGCATTGCAACACTGATTTTTTTTTTAAATTACAGAGTGGAGTAACTACGTTCAAATTTGTAAAAAATAAGTATAAGGTGTGATTTGAGGAATGTATATGAGGATATGTATATATATATATATATATATATATATATATATATATATATATCTACATATATATATATATATATATATATATATATATATATATATATATATATATATATATATATATACTTATTAAATTCAATACTTAATACAAGAATGTTGTAAGTTTTTAGTTCAAGTTTACATGCTTCATACAATAAAAAATAGTAATTTATTTAACTTGCTTTTTATGAAATATCATTTATGAATTGATACTGCAAAATACAGTACTTTGTTCAGTTTACAAACACACATTGATTTCCAGAAATATTTGGACGATCTTATTATCTAAAAAGGACACAAACGACACAAGCCATAGCACCAAAAGAACTAATATAACAATTTAAAATGAAAAGCAATTCAATAATCCAATAATAAATACAGAGCATAGTATCTTTAAAAAAAACCATCGTAATTTGTTAAAAAATGACCAATTTATTTTGTAATAGATTTAAAACGTCCCCTTGTTATAATTTTTAACAACATTTTGTTAAAAGTTTTTCCATTTATTTTAATTTTTAATGGATTAAAAAGACCAGCTGTCGGATTTTACTTCCTTGACGGCAGTAAATGTCTGTAGTCTTTAGCCGTATGCCAGCTATACAACAAACAGACTGTATTTGGACCTATTCCATTGACAAATTTCAACTTCTTAAAGGTGTTACTAAACAGTGCGTTTTTGTTTTGATTTTTGAAAACTTGTTATCGAATATCTGAAGACATTGCGGCCCACTCGGCCATCTGTTTGCTTAGCTCAGCAAGTACATTTAACTGAGCAGCGAACCAGGCTAGTAAACCTTCCATTTTAACTAGAAAAGTTTTGGGGGTGTCTTTGATTTATTCCAGTGACCCGTTTCAATATAAAATAATATTTGCGTAACACTCTATATATATATATATATATATATATATATATATATATATATATATATATATATATATATAATGATAACTTACTCAAAAAATAACGTAGCGAATGACGTTTTCTCTTAAATTAATTCAAAAAACTTCTAAAATGATATAGTCTGATTTTTGGTGTTGTGGTCTCTTTTTTCAAAAACGTTAGACCCTAGTATTTTTATTGTTTTTAGTGCAATTTTGTAAATATATTTATTTATTTATATACATATATTACAAAAAGAGACACAGCCAAAAATATTAAAAAAAAAATATTCCACAAATAACTATTTATGTATGATGCGCCAAGTTCTATATTGCGGAAGGATAAAAAAAATAATAATATTAATAAAATAATTATTGCAAATGACTCAAAAAAAATTTAGTGCGCTACTGGTAAACAATAGGTATTATGCTCAAAAAATATATTGTTTTTATTTAATGTGTATAGGTGGTGATGGCGAAATTTCAAAAAGAGATGAAAAAAATTTCGGTTATGGGACTCATAGTAAAATAATAGGAATATTCATCTTTAGGCTTACTAGAATTTTGAAATTTACGAAAATAATAATGGTAAAATGAGGGCTGTCAAAAAAATCGTACCGGTTTTTCCAACTGTAAAGGTCTAGCCTCCTCGGGAACCCGTAAAAGTATGCTTGGTCCACCCTGTACTATTATTTTGATTGCAGAGATAGTCGGAGTGCTATTTTTTTATATTTTTGAGTATTATTTACATATATTTCTTTAAATTTTATTGAAATATTATTTGTATTTAAACAGCTCTTTTTTCATTTGGAAAAAATTATTCTCTGCCAATTCAAGTGGTACCCGTGATGGTCTCGGATTCTAATAGTAGGATATTCAGTATTTGTAAGGTTGCAGCATTCTTTGTAAACTGCATCGCTCTGTTGGATTCATTAAAACTTTACCGGCGGGATCATTTGGTGAGGGAAATAGATATTTAGCAAGCATCTAAATTCTCGTGATATTAACATTAATTTTTTTATAATTTTAATAGAATTTACAAGTAGTTTAGCCAGGAGAAATGTCATCACCTCTCTGTACCACTCTATGTCAGTTACTTCAGTACCATACATATACAGATGAATACTTACAGATTTAACTCTGTGGCATGGAGCAAAATCATTTTTCAAAATGAAGTCTTGCCAGTACGAAAGATGATTTCTCTTTGAGGGAATCGAACTCTCTTCCAAAATTTTTATATATTTTTCTGCATTAACAGTGCCATGTTTAAAGTTTAGTTGGGCAATCCCAAAATAGGAAAACATCCCCAGATTATTACACTTGCCGCATGTTTCATTGTTTTTAATGTGCAGGATTCGTGAAATCTTTCATGTGCATGTCTTACGTTGGAACCACCATCAGAACTAAGGATGTTAAATTTGCTTTCATCTGAAAACATCACTTTTCTTCAGTCTTCTGATGTCCACTTTTCATATTTTTTCACCCAATTCAGGCGTGATTCCTTCGTTTTTTTTTTATTGAAAAATAGTTTTAACCGTTTGCCGACAGTTTCTCGACTATATATATACATATATATATATATATATATATATATATATATATATATATATATATATATATATATATATATATATATATATATATATATGTATATATATAGAGTGTCCCGAAAGGCATGCTCAATAATTTAGGATCGAGTAGATTGGGTCAAAATAAGGTCAGAAGTTCGTATAAAATTTTGTGTGTCCCTCATTACCGAGCTACTGCCTTGAAATTCAGGTACTGTCCTAAACTACATGCACTGATTCAAACCGTGATACTAAAATTGTCGACATTTTAACGGGGACAGATGAACTGATTTAAATATTACCATGCAGGACAAACATTATTAGGCGGAATGTTTTATTAATCTCGTTCGGTAAATGTTTTAATGATTATAGTTAGTTATTTTTTTTTACTAATTATAATTCTTTAGTAAAAAGAAGCACAACTAACAAGAGCCATAAAAAACTTTATTGAAGTAGATTAATAAAATATTCTGTGTAATAATATGCGTTTTTTTTGACGTGCAAAGTAATTTTAAATCAGTTTAGGTGCCTCTCTTCCAATCATGTTCAATAAGGGACACCTTTTTTTCGTAAAAAATGTTAAGCTTTTGTAATTTGACAGAGAAAAATATAAATTACAACGTACAAAAAAGTTAGGGCTATTGTTACTCCACCTTTCCCTATTTTTGAAATTCCTGTTAAAATATCGACAATTCTAGTATGACTGTTCGAATCAGTGCATGTAGTTTAAGCCAATGACCAAATATCAAGTTTTAATCTACAACTGTTTCGCAAATAATGAATAATATTCATTTTTTCGGGTGCCTCTTTTGGGAGAGGAGGGTTGTAGCTTGATCATGAGGGGACATGGGACAAAAAACAGGTAACCAAAGGAATGCAAGTAGAATTATGAAGAATTCACTGTGATTTTACTACAATTTATTTACAACTTGTCAACAGCGTTTCTCCATGTTTGTTTACAATTATTTGCGTTCTGGAAGATTTTTGAATTTGGGAAGGAAGGAAGAGAACCATGGGCAGGATGCAATTCTCTGTGGGGGGGGGGGGGGGGGCGAAAAAATAGTATGCTATTTATTTGCGTCTGGAGCCGCATAAAAATTTATTTTATTTTCGGTAAACCATATGACAAACATTTTCGTAAAATAAGGTTTCTTTTTTGTATATTTTATATTTATTTTTTCGAATACTGGCATTTGAATTTTTATTTTTTTTGTTGAAAGAAATGTATCCAAAATTGAAAACATACGAATAAAAATATTGTGATTAGCAATTCCTTAAGGCCTTTTCAGTTGATTTCTCGAGTAAAACCCGTAACGAATAAAAGTTTTATTGTCCAGAATTAAAAAAAAGATACTATATTAGACATTTAGTGAATTTAAACGACAAATTTAAGTTTAATGTTTCTCGGTGTGATTTAATGATTTATCCTTAAAAAAAGCAAGCCTTTTTGCGTATTCTAAACAGTTTTTTGTTTAGAAGATTGCGTTTTCCAAATTAGTGCGGAAAATTTAATTTTCCGTACCATTTCATCACTAATCGACAAGCCATTAGCCGTGTTGCAGCAGAACTCGTAAACTTGCTTACTCGTTCTGCAAAATTCTTGGCACATGAATGACTATTTCCTGTTTTTTTATGGGTCTCATGCCTGGTAACTGAAATATAAACTTTTTAAATTTCAACCTTCATCACCGATGTTATATCTTAGTGATTATTTTTTAGGGTTATTTTTTAAAAATATTGTTAATACACAAATATAGATAGAAATGTGTAAAAAAAATGTGGTGTCCGTTTTTTTTTGTGTAGATATATTAATTGGACCTATTGTGCCAAGTAGCATACCGTTTAGAAAAGGGGGGCAACTTATAAATTGTGGAACCCTGTGTTTTTTTTTTATTGTCTTTTGTTTAGGGTTGTGAAGAATCATTTTTTATCCTAATATTTTATTTATGCAAATATAGTTTGGTGATGGAACTTAGCTCTTACACTAGATTGTATATAATTTATGTTTTTATGGTTAATGGTTACCTAGAGACAATCCTTTTCCCTTTTTTTACACAACTAATAGAGTGATCACCTCAAATAGTTGGAAAACTCATCAAGGGATTCTCAAATTACTCCGTTTTACCGTTTTTTAGCCCCTTTCCCCAAAGTTACCTTTCCATTTTTTTTTTTCATTTTTTTAACCATGGGATACCCTATTTATTTATACTTTAATAGATAGAGCGTTCTAATACGAATTCGTCCATTTAGGGTTTGATGGGACTAAACTAGGAACGGGCGATAATTGATTTTACCTATCGATAGTTGATGGCAATCAATCTATCGATAATTTTAATTTCTCGATATGTGAATAGTATATATTAATAACTATCCATATATAAAGTATCTGTAGATTAATAACTATGACCATATCTAGCTTGTTTTTAAAAGATTACCGCCCTGTGATATCGATAAATGATAGATCGATGGCTAAGAAAACTCGGTGAGCGCAGGATCGGGAGGAGACTCTCCATCTATGATATTTTTATTGCTTTCTTTAAATTAAATAAAGGCTCTAGCGTGAGATTAAGATGAAAAAAGAGTCAAGAAATTAATCCCCTATCTCCTGCAATGTTCTAATGGCTTAGTTTTTAATTGGTTTTAAGATATCGTAAGCTATATCTATTCAAATATTCAAAATATATAGGGTGTCACCTTTAAAAAAATGAAGGACAGCTTTAGATGGGAAGACATATGAAGCCTTTAGCATATTTTGGCTTTATTTTATGGAAAATGGACTTTTTTCAAAGTTTTTAAAAATTCTACCTAATCAAATAAAAAATATATAAGGCGTCCAACTTAAAAAAAGCTGGAAATATTTTCGGTGAAGGGGTGGTGAGAAGCTTTTGATGTATTTGTTTTCCTTTATGGAAAAATAACTTTTTTCGTGTTATTTGGGGTAGTTTCACTTAACTGTATAATTTTAAAATGGAATAAACTGTATGTAGGGTATTAATTATGTATGTAGCCGAGCTTGAGAAAGTCGAGAATGAGAAAATATATTTTAATAAATATAGGTCCCAAACACAGTTTTTTTCCCGTTTATTTTTAACATAATTTTAAAGATAATGCTTTTATATTTTGTGCCAACCTGAACTAACCTACATTTATACCAACTTTTTTTATTCTTATGAGTATTATCATCTCTTCAAATTTAGTACGCAATTAATAGCCCAAATATTTGCAAAATCCATTAACAAAGACGTTGATAAGAATGATTCGATTTAACATATTATTTTATTGTTACTTTCTTTTAGTCTAAACTAAAACAATAATAATAATAATAAATTTATAAACAAATAAGACCTCAGGATTCCATATTTTGTTAGCCCCCCGTTTATACAAAGAAATGTTGCTCTTTCTTAACAATATCAGGATCGCAAAAATTGTCTTCTAAAATTAAATTTAAACGCGTGCTTCCATTTTGGTTATAGGCTTCCTGGACGAAATTTAGCGCACAAAAATTATGAGCATAACGCTCAGAAGTAGAAGAGTCTATTTAGTGATTCTGGGTCAATGCTCAGAAGGATTTTATTAGTAATGGGGATTGTAAAAAGTTGGTTCGTTGGAAAAATATCAGCTTATTTTAGGTAACATGTAAGGTTTTCTTAGTAAAAGTAGTTGAACTTCGAGGGCCAGACATTACAAAGAATACTTTTGACTATAGCTAGTATTCCTATAAATACTGTTACAATGAAAACATTGCCTAAACATTTAATTTCTATGAAAATTAAAACAAATTATTATGGAATTAATTCATATATTCATAATGATATTTACTCAAAATGTCCCTCTTTTGCTTTTACATAAGCCTTCAAACGATTAGGCCATTTGTCGTCTATGGCAGCACGCTCTTGCTCCAACGGAAAATTGTCCACCGCTTTTGTTAAAGCTCGATTTAAAAAGTCAAGTCTTTTAGAGCAAACCATACCCTCTAAGAGGGACCATAGTTTATAATCCAAAGGATTTAGATCAGGACTTGCAGAAGGCCAATCTTCTGTAGTAATAAATGAAGGCACATTTTGTTGAAGCCATGCTTGTGTTGTTTTAGCTAAAGTGCTGGTGCAGAATCTTTCTGGAAGATCCAACGCTTATTTTTGAAATGAGTATGGTTTAGGGGTTTCACAACGTTCTCTAAAATAGTGTCTTGATATATTTTAGCCGAAGTTTTCACACCTTTTTCACAAAAATGAATTCTGATAACCCCATCCAAACTGACTTCCCATCAAACCATAATTGATGCTGAAACCCCTCTGAACAATTTCAGACGCTTCCTTAGAAGATCTGGCATAAATCCTATCATTTTGATTATATAAAGATTGTTCCAGAGTGAAAATTTTTTCGTCGATATACAAATTAGCGTATTCCTTAAACAAACTTTTAGATTTTTGCACGGTTTTCCCTTTAAATCTTCCGTTAGCAAATAAGCAGTGTGTCTCTTATAAGCGCCAAGTCTTAGGTCTTCTTTAATAATACGAGACAGAATTTTTCGAAATTTTCATCTCACGTAATAAAATATTTTATTTGTGGAGAGGTTTTCGGTCAATTCACGCTTTTGCAGCTTTAACAGCTTGTGGCCTTCAAACTGTCCCTAGTTTTCCTAAACGTTGCCTGTCTTTTATGTGGCCCGTCCCAGTGGTTTTAATTAAGGTCTTAAAAATGTCGCTTTTTTTCCATACCGCACTTAAATAGCATCCTATTTTCTCGATCACCCCACGGCATTGTTTAAAGAATTCGCATTGTAAATATATTTACACAAAATAACTGTATAACAATTGAGTAACATAACCTATAAATAATTTCACCAAAATATGGAGGGCGTATGTGAAAGATTGTAACAGTATTTATAGGAGTACTATATACAGATTGTTATTTCACGTTGCATTAAATGTAGAACAACATCACTTCAAATGGGCACTGACATGGGTATTTTGAAATCTTTTTGTATTAAAGATATTGTTCATAAATACCGAGTGGCTATGAAAAAAATAGGTATTTATAAAAGGGTGTACATAGTACATTTGGTAGTCGAAGATAAGTTTGCGCTCAAGCGATGGTTAGCCCTAAAAAAATAGGTTAAAATTCTTTATCCCGAAATTCATACGATATTTTTTCCACTCTCACAAGTTTGGACAAAAAAATTCGTATTGATTTGAGACCTTTAACTTGTCTGCATAGACTGTGACGATCACCTTAAGGTCGCTTTAAGTAATAGCGAAATTATTCTACTTTAAACCAAACAAACCATTATATTTTCCTTATATTTGATGTTTTTTAGAGTGTCTTTTGACCCGAGAAAAGTTTTTTGTGATGTGAAGTGAAAGTTTAAAGCAAGTACGACTGGTTTATTTTCATTAATGTGTTTAAATTTATCAATTCTTGAATAATAATATTGTTCTTTCAGTAAAAAATTGGGTGCCCTTTTCTATTCACTCATTTTTCAGTTTTTCCAATATTTTCCGTGAAACACAGGTTTTGATGAAATTTCTACTATTTCCGAATCAAGATTTTCGACAAAAAGATTAATAATGGATGAATTTTCAAAAAACAATTTTTCAGATAAATCTTCGAAAATTAAATTCGGTGCTATAGTTATTTAGTTAGATGGGTCTTAGCTAGTCGAGGATAGAGGTTTAGTCAGGTTAATCCAGTTGATAATAATTTCATTAAATTGAATGAACTAATCTCTGTTTGTGATTAGCCAAGATTCACCAAACTACTATAATCACTAATAGAGACGTTAGTTCAAGTTAATTTCAGTTTAAATTAAAGTTTAAATTAAACCACAAATGAATCCATTAATTAGCGTAATTTATACTTATTTAAACAAACCAAACTATTATTTCCCTTGTTAAAGGGATGTACTGTAGTGAAAAATGGTCCTCCGAGATTTTCGCATTTTTTACGTGTCGTGGTTCCTAGATGACGCTTTCGTCGATTTGTCGCTCTATTGGCACGATAACTCGCAAACTAAATGAACTATTGATTTCAAATTTGGTACAGGTATAATACTTGGAGTATAAATGGAATCTTGGTTTGTCAGAGAGGGTGCAAGAGATGGAGGTTCATAAATTTTGTATAGCTTCAATAGTATTATGAACACTTTTCCTGGTTTTGGCGAAAATAATGAACAAACTTTAATTACAAGAATTTATAGTCAGAGTTAAATAGGTAGGGAAGAGGTTAGATAGGTGACTGAACTAACTCGAACATATCGTGTAATATGTCCTTTTCAGGATTCTTGAAATTGAGGAATCTGAAAATTATGTTATTTTTTCCTTATTTCTATTCTTAACAGAGAGAAAGATACAGATACAAGACAGATAAAAAAGAGATGCCATTTAAAAGTTAGATTTTCTAAATAACAGTTGATTCAAGAATGTTGTGTTCCACGGAGTCTTTTCCACCCATTCGAAAATTTTGTTTTTTGATAATTTTAGGTTTAGTCGGCCTTCTTCTTAACTCCAATTTTAGCGAGACTGTCTCTATTTACATCCCTGTATCAACGACCGTTAATATTTCATTTATCTCTGTTAAAAGAATGATATAATAATATATTTAGTATATAAGGAGTGGCAATGAGTAGATTCTTCCATATTATATAGAAGCGTAGAAATATATATATATATATATATATATATATATATATATATATATATATATATATATATATATGTGTATGTGTGTATACATGTACACGGACGGTAGAATGTAATTCATTAAAATTCCGGGTTCCAATCCGGTCGGTTAACAATGAATTTACACGACGTTTCGCCAAAATCTCATTTGGCATTTTCAAGTACTCTTGCTGCTGCTGCTACTCGATACGATGATCTTGCTGCTGCTGCCGCTCGAAGCCAACTCAATTAACAGTTAGAGAGAGCACTTGAGAATGCCAAATGAGATTTTGACGAAACATCGTGCAAATTCATTGTTAGATAAACGGATTGAAACCCAGATCATACATATATATCTATTCATTATTTCTCTTTAAAATTTATTCATGAAATATAGCGACACTGACATGAACAACAACTTTTATGAACCTCAGCATGTCATGTAAGGGCAGTACTGTCGGTTCATTAATTTATTTTCATTCACTGAATAACACTAGATTTAAATAAACATTCTTGTTTGATTTAATTTTGTTATTATTTGGAACATTTTCGAGAGGACCTTAATATTTCTCAATATAATAAATTGGTTATTATTTGATATACGTAAAACACCTTCAAAGAAAGAGCAACATTTTTCGCTTAAAAAATTGTATTTTTATTGTTAAATAATGCCTTTGTTTAGATAATTTATTGAATGAAATGTAAATGTGGTTTAGCGATAAATATTTTTTTTCTAATTTGGAAATCGCTCATTCCAAGTGGTTTAAAAGGTAATTTTTGCAGTTTTTCATAGGTTAGGGTTCAGCGTCCACAAAAGACCGAGTGGCATGGTAGCCACTTCTACCAGACTGGTTAGTCTTCTGTGAGCGGCAGGCCATAATTAGCATCGTCTATCGGGGAGATCGGGAATTGATGTTCACGGGAAATAATACTATACAAGTACACCATACTATAATTTATATACCTCAAATTTACCTTCCAGTTCGTTTGTGCATTCTGAGTGGATAAGAAATAATAATACTGAGTAAATACACTGTTGGAAACCAGTACCAGATTGAATTTTCTAGTTTCTTACAGGTGTACTACAAAAGAGAGAGCTAGGGTATTCAAAATTGTATCATTAGATTAAATTTTCAATTCTATTGCTGGACATGGCGGATTAAGAAATATAACTTTGATTTTCTGGGTGTCTGGGTTCTCGAATAATTTACGAAAATATAAGTAGTACACCAAAAAGCACTGCAGTTTTTATTAATGCAATAGAACTCGGTGTTCACGTTCCTGGTGCACTTTTGATTTGTAAGCCCAAAAAAAATTTGCTCGGCGGCACTACGGAAGCCATTTTTTCAAAATAGGGCGCCAAACATCTTATATTTGACCAATTTTATCAACAGAAGGGTCTATTTTGTATGTTTCAAAGGTAAAGAAACAATTATCAATCTAATATGGGCGACTGGAAAGCTATAAATCCGCTACTTTACTGTTACCATTGTTCTGAGTATGCTGGCTAAGGTATACTCTATGGGCGTTCCTTAAGGTGCTGAGTTGATAGGTAGCTTTATTCAGTTCGTAAAAACGACTACAAATGCTATTTATGGCTTACATGACGAGTCTTGTACTGTCAAAATGTGATTTAACCTGAATAGTGCAGATGCAAGTACCTTCACGCGTGTTCTTGGCCGATTCTGATGGTTAACGAGAAATACAAATACCTAGAACAGATGTACAGAAAAAAGAAGGTGCTAAGTAATTTAGAGTTAGAGCTGTCAAAATTTTACCTTCTTTTTAAAAAATTCGAAGTTTAGCGCAGTTGTAGAGTAATGATACTTTACATCTTACTTACACATCAACAACATTATATCATTTGAACTAAAAATCGTATGCGCTCTGTTAAGTATAAATGTGTGCATCATATACCTGAATATACTTACACACATTCATATTTACAGACAAATTTCAATGTTCGACGTAATTCAATGCATAACGATTGTAACATCATTAGCTTGAGGACCTGCTATAAACAACAATATCGCTGGAAACAAATGACCTAAGTTTTGAATATATTTGTAGCTAAATAATTGATAAACATCTTGCTATCTCAGCGCCTTTTCATCGTCCTCAACATCTTCATTGTCATTTTCTGATCTAGACATGATCTAGACATATTTTAAAAAAAAATTGTTACGCACTAACATTTAATATTTAGTCAAGGACGCTTATACTTGACTAGTATTGTAGCAAGAAGCAAAACAAATGTTCTACCCCTGATAAGAACATAGAGGAATTCCCTTGAAAACCGGCTTACACGTGCGCTTTATAAGCTCTCGAATTGAGTCCCATATTGATTTTAAGCTGGACAACTTAGGTTTCTAGCTGACTTGACAGAAGGGTCTGTTCCAGTACCGCTATCAATGTGATCATATTTAATGCTTTTACCTCAAGCAGACAACATGCTCTCTGGTTAGCGAAGGCAATAGATCTCGAACCAAAGCGAGTTTACAGGCTTCGTGCATATGAAACAATATTTTCGTGATAGTTTTGAACATGCAGCGGCTGTGGGGCGTGGACGGGCCTCAATGTAGCATAAATATAAACACGATATTCTACACAATACTACGAAAACATAATTGCAAGGCCATGGCACTACAAATATGAATGGAAAAAAGTTAAATTTGATAGCACTATCGTCCAATTATTCAGCTGTTTTAGCTTGATATTTGCATCTCTCGTCAACCATCAGAAACGAGCAAGAAATCTTCTGAGGGTACTTGTTTCTGCAGTGTTTTTAAGTCAGAAAAATAATATTTTTTGAGTCTTATACTCGCCATCTCGGCCATATATCATATAGCTCTTCCCAGTTTAACAAGGTTACCAGTCAGCTCATCATAAAGAACTTCAAATGACATCATTTGGAAATGTTTTTCATTGACAACATTATAGTTTGAAATGAGCGGTTGGTAGGTTGCCGGTTGCCCACAATGAGGGTTTCATTTGATTCCTCATCTTCGAAACATACGAAATAGATTCGTCTATTGATAAAATACAAAAAAGATAATATTTTCAAATATTGCCGCCATTTCGAAAAAAATGGCTTCCCCAGAGACTCTGAGTGATTTTTTTTGAGTTTATCGGCCAAAATTGTTCCAGTTGGTACCAAGAATGTGTGTACCATGTTTCACTGTATTAAACAAAAGTGCAGTATTCAAGGCATATGGTACCTGTACCCAACGGACTCAATTTTCGAATGGATAAATTTACTAAAACGGAGTTTTCAAAATCAAAATTTTCTAGAAACAAATTTATCAAAAACGAATTTTTTAGTATTGTTAAGTGAACCGTGGCTAGTGGTGGACAAAGGTTACCTTAGATCAGATAATAATATATTAATTAAATTAAGTTTTAATTTTGGAATATCTGTACTAACCTTTATCCGCAACTAGTCAAAATCGACTTAGCGTAACTGGTCACTAACAGAGAGGTTAGTTTAAGTGAACTTAAGTAAATTTTAATTATCCTCAGGTAACGTTAACATAATTAAATCCTCCGAATTCCTCCGCCCAGGATGCCGGTGTCTTGAGCCGCTGACTGTATTCCTTTTTATACTGAAGCGGAATTTTGAACATTTTTTATGAAATAATAGCGGCTAAAAATATAAATATTGTACTACCTTTAAGAGCAATAAATCAGAGTTGTAGGATTTTTTCCACTCAGTATTTGCTTTTTTAAATAACAATCGTTACCATGTAAAAAAACCTAATGTTACCGATTAAAGGTGTTTAAATTTGAAAAGTACTTTCCATTACACATTACACTTATACCTGTAATCACAATTAACCAAAAATTATATGCCTAATTTTAATTTGCATTATTAAAATATATTTTTTTATTTATTAGTTCAATATATTTTTTATTTATTCTGTTCCCTTAACTTTTTTTTTTATTATTTTTTTTGTTTTAAACGATTTTTTTTAATATTAGTTCTTATTACGTTTTCTCGGTTTTGTTCTGCGGGGCAGAGGCGTGGACGCTACACAAAAATAACAGTAACATGAATAAACTGGAGGCATTCGAAATGTGAGTTTGAGGAAGGAGAGTCAGAATACCACGGGTCGAAAAAGTGATGAACGTTAAAGTGCAGCAAAGAATGAACAAAGGAGAAATTCTAATTGCCATTGAACCGCAAAAGATCGAATATCTGGGTCATTTGATGAGAGGGCAAAAATACCAATTACACTGGTCAACACAAGTCTTGTTTCCTTTATTTATTTTTTTCTGTTATTGGGTATTTCTATAGCCCTGACTATGAAAAAAATACTGGAAGATTGCTAACAGCTTTACCCAGTTTTATTATTTTGCCAAAAAAAATACAAAAAAATAATACATTATGTTAACAAAATTTCTATTGAACACTAGCAAATGAATCTTTTATAAGATTTCCTTGAATGAACGACTTAGGTAGATCTCGTTGCAAACTCCAGCAGTAGTCTGACATCATATGTGAGTCCCACCGCCCCTGATAACGCTCTTCCATTGTCCGAAGATCCTGATGAAATCTTTCACCCTGCTTCTCGCTAAAATCACCCAGATTTTGTGGAAATCGGTCTAAATGCGAGTGCAGGAAGTGGATTTTTATGCTCATGTTGCACCCTAGCTCTTGCAAGTTCGATAGCATGCACTCAACAAGCTCGACATGGTCGTCAGATTTCTTTTTGCCTAGGAATCTACTCATAACCAAAACAAATGAATTCTAAGCTTTGGATTCGACTTCTGTCATTGATTTGACAAAATTAGGATCTTTCACGAGTTGCCTAATCTGTGGCCCATCAAAAATACCAGCTTTCAATTTTTCTGAACTTAATCCTGGAAACTTGCGTGGAAAAAATTAAAAATTTTGTCAAACATTCGCCACTTTTGTCAAGCGCCTTCACAAACTGTTTCATTATGCCGAGTTTAATATGAAGTGTGGAAGTATGATGCGGTCTCGGCTAATTAAAGGCACGTTTATAACATTTTTTGTACCAACTTTTAGCTCTTCCCGCACTGGCCAAACTTTTTGTGACCAATGGTGTTGTTTGTCACGACTATACCAGAGACACATGAAACAAGGGAACTTTGTATACCCCCTTGTTGACCTAAACGAAAGTTAACCATTTTCAGATCAACACAAATGACCCATTTGTGGTCTGGATACTTAATTTTTTCCATAACCTTAGAAACATTTACGTATTCTTCTTTTAAAGTCGTCGAATGTGCAATAGGTATAGATCCATACTTGTTACCGTTATGAAACAAAACACACTTTAAACTTCTTTTGCTGCTGTCAATGAAAAGACGCCAATCACTAGGTTGGTACTGTTTTAATCCCATCTGCTGCAAAATACCACCAACATCGTTACAAAAAACTAAATCCTTCTCTTGAGAAAAATACGGTAACAGATTTTTTTCTCGGGTACGATATAATGTAATGTTGGTTTCCGGAGTAAGCAAATTTTTTTCTTTTAAACGAGATGCTAAAATTTCAGAAGCTTCTTTTGGTAAGTTCAGATCTCTTACTAAGTCATTTAGTTCTTTCTGATTAAATGGTTGAGGTTCTGAAAGGCTTACATTTGTAGTCTGAATCAGAGTCTTCACTTGATGTATTTCGTTCGGGTTCACAGAGATTTGGATCATCAGAAGATTTAGATGTGCTGGGTTGTACCTCTTGTGATTTTAATTGAGGTCGTTGAGCAGAAGATAAGTTAGGATATGACCACTTACTTCGATTTCCAGGGTTAATTCCGTTTATTTTCACAACGCAGAAGTAGCAATCGTCATGATGGTTTCGAGGTTCTCGCCAAATCATGGGTGTTACGAACATTATTGCATCTCTTTTTCCACTAGACCATAACCGTAGACATACCACACATTTCTGGCATACAATATGAGGAACCCATGGCTTGTCCTGATTACACAATTTTATTTTAAAGTATTGATGATACGCAGTTTTCACAAAGTCCGATATAGGTTTTCGATATTTTGCAAAATATATATTCACCACAAATATAGCAAAAACAATCGGGATTAAGCACACAACATCTTCGTGACGAAGCCATATCTAAAACAACAACAAAATATATTTTAGTGTCCAATAAAAAACGAAAATCTAAGTACAAATAGTAAATGAGGGTAGTTAGCTATAAGTCAAAAACAAAAGCTGTTAGAGAAAAATTGTTGCCATATTTAAAAAATACGCATCAATTTGAGTTAGAAACAAAAAAAAAATCACAGGAAACAAGCAATTTTCTTTTTTTTGTTGACCAAGTGTTATTGCAGCTGATCATGCAGGGAGACGTTCATAACAGAAGTGTTGGACGAGGGTGTCTCTCTTGGCTTCGCAACTTGAGAGAGTGGTTTGGGTGTATGTGTACTCAATTGTTTAGAGCAACAGCTTCAAAAATACGATGATTGTAAAACTCCTCAGCGGAGATGACACCTGAAGAAGAACAAGCGTGTGATCCCAATAAAATCGACCTCGTTATGAAGTGACGGATTACGGACGGTTTAAAAATGGTGTTATCGGCCAACACACCTTTAAAAAAAATCTCTCAAATCCAGATCTAGGACTGTGGTAGAACATCATACCTTAATTGGGGATATTGTTCTTGTACAAATTGCTGAAATCAAAAATTTAGGGCTTGTTATAGACTTAAAATTTAGTTTTATATGACACTTACTTTTCTAAGGCAAATTACTTACGACTTTAAAATTATTGATTAAACAAGTATATTCCTTATTATTTAAAACGCTTCTTGCGTCTAGAATACTTGCTCTAACGTACATATGCAAAACAATGAAAGAGGATAATAAAAATTTTTGAAGTATACTTACTTAATCCTTATGCCTTTCTACCCCTTTTGTTAGGTGTGTAACGCCGTTTCGATCTATTTAATTATTTTGTCGATTGCAAACGAGAGGGACTAGAAATAAAGCAGAGTGTAGTGTTAGAATTAAGACAATTAGTATTTTTGAAGTATATTGCTGTTAAACATAAAAGAGTGACAGTCTTGAGGCTAATTTCAGGCGCGTGTATAAGTGAAACCAGGAAAAATATTTCAAATGCAGTTACTTATATCGTATAAATTTATTTAAAATCTATCAAATAGCACGTTTACATTGCGGTGAATTGACCATTATTTTTGGTTTTATGCAGCTTGCCTGGAACGCCATCCATCAGGCGTTGGACGAACGAAACGTCGATTTGTTTCAACTTCCTTTATATTTTGCCAATCAAGTGACGGTGGTTCTATACTTCCCAGCCATTTTCATAAACTTTACGTGAAAGTATTGCCCAAAATCTTTTCAACTGGTCTGCCTATGGAATATTTGGTGGATTGTCATTTTGCGGTACAAACTCGATTTTTTCGACTTTTGAGCCATTCTTGTGTGTTTTTTTTTTGCGTAATGACAACGTGCAAGGTCTGGCCAGAAGATTATTTTGTCGCGCGCATGATTTTCTTTGATAAACTCCTTCAATTTAGTCAAGAATTTATTGATATACACATCAGAATTGACTACAACAGCACTGCTTGGTTGGAAATATGGAGCTGAAATACCTCTCGATAAAATGGCAATCCACATTAACACTTTTGGTTCAAATTTTATTTTGAATTGTTGTGGCTGTTACTTGATGGAAATTCATAACAAATGTAATAAAAGACTGATATTGTCAAATTTCCACTTTATTTAGTTTCACTGAAACTGTATGACGCGTTTCTCTATACTATAGCTTCTTCTGATACAAAGTGAAATTTGAATATTAGTGTTGTTACATTTATACAAATACCCTAAGGTAGATAGGTAATAAAATTAATACTATATGCTAATAAATATTGCTGGGAAATCCATTCTGAATATTAATTGTATAAATTGAGTAAGGGGGAGTTACCATGGGCCAGACAGGTATCTTTTTGTTCGTTTAAGATGATGTCGGAATTTTTAATTCTATTTATTTCTAAATTTTCTAATAGGTTTAATTTTACGCTTTTGTTTTGTATGTGTAGAATTTTAAATTTATCGTCAAAAAGATGATTTGATTCTGTTAAATGATTACTGTACGCTGAGTCAGTTTTGTTTCTTAAATAGCTTCTTTTATGTTCTAAAATCCGAGTTTCGAATGAGCGACCTGTCTGATCCTATGTAACTTTTATGACAAGAACCACAATTCAACTGATACATTCCAGATTTTTTTGATCTATTTTGTTTTCCCTTTGCGTTTTTAATGAATTTTCCTAACGAGTTGTTTGTTCTAAAAGCTATGTTGATATTATATTTGTTTAAGTGGTTTTTAATTTTCTCTGACGTGTTACCAAAATAGGTTAGAACATTATATTTTTTCCCTGTGTTTTCTTTCTTGGGATATACTAAAGAAATAGCTTTATTTTTTAATTTTTTGTTTAGAATTGAGTCTATGTATCAGGAAATATCCGTTGTTAACAGCAATTTGTTTGTAGATGACATCTTTGCTTGTTTTAATGGTACAGAACGTCAACTTGACAATGTTTTTTAACTATATAAACTCAATACATATAAAAATATTAAATTCACTATGGAACTCGAAGTCGACAATAAAATTAATTTCTTGACCGAACGATAACTAGACATTACAACAAACACAAATTCTCTATTTTTCACAAACCCTCACATACAGATACTACAATAAACATAAAATCAGCTCATCTCCTACAACACAAATTGGCAGCTTACCACAGTATGTTACATAGACTTGTAAGTGTCCCCTTATCTGTAGATGATTTTAATAAAGAATTAAATCTAATAAAACAATTGCTGTTAACAACGGATATTCTCCTGACACCATAGACTCAATTCTAAACAAAAAATTAAAAAATAAAGCTACTTCTTTAGTATACCCAAGAAAGAAAACACAGGGAAAAAATATAATGTTCTAACCTATTTTGGTAACACGTCAGAGAAAATTAAAAACCACTTAAACAAATATAATATCAACATAGCTTTTTGGAACAAACAACTCGTTAGGAAAATTCATTAAAAACGCAAAGGGAAAACAAAATAGATCAAAAAAACCTGGAATGTATCAGTTGAATTGTGGTTCTTGTCATAAAAGTTACATAGGTCAGAAACAGGTCGCTCATTCGAAACTCGGATTTTAGAACATAAAAGAAACTATTTAAGAAGCAAAACTGACTCAGCTTACAGTAATCATTTAACAGAATAAGATCATCTTTTTGACGATAAATTTAAAATTCTACACATACAAAACAAAGGCGTAAAATTAAACCTATTAGAAAATTTTAGAAACAAATAGAATTAAAAATTCCAACATAATCTTTAAACGAACAAAAAGATACCTGTCTGGCCCATGGTAACTCCCCCTTACTCAATTTATACAATTAATATTCAGAATGGATTTCCAGCAATATTCATTAGCATATAGTATTAATTTTATTACCTGTATACCTTAAGATATTTGTATAAATGTAACAACACTAATATTCAAATATCATTGTGTATCAGAAGAAGCTATAGTATAGCGAAACGCGTCATACAGTTTCAGTGAAACTAAATAAAGTGGAAATTTAACAATATCAGTCTCATTACATTCAAATTTTAATTTTACCAGCGTATTTGACGTCGTTTGGTGCTGCTTCATAATCGTCAGTGTACTAGACGAAATTATTTCTACTGAGAGTGTGAAGTATTTTTAATCATCCATAACGATCAAAATGTGAAATGGTTAACACGAAGTGCACCAACATTTTGATATTTCTTCGAGTTGTCTTGCGGTGTATTTCGGTGCATTTGTACGTTTTCGGGCTTACACATAATTTGTCTTCAAAATTCGATGCACAGTTGATTGCGAAACAACGTATTTTCTCAACAATTTTCTTTGCCACTACCCAACTTTGTCTTTTGCGCTTGACAGAATATTTCTCGTCGTTCTTCTGCTAAGAACAGATGGCCAACCGTTTTTTTTTATTTTCTGCTTCTTTTCCTACACGGCAATCACGGAAAACACGAAATATGGTGGCACGAGATATTGGCTTATTTTCAAACGCTTCGGGAATTTGCTTCGTGGACAGTCGTCCAAACAAGCAACGGACTTTTGTAAATCCAGCTTGTATGACATTTCCAATGCGAATAATCAAATGCGCAGATTCTGAAATCAAAGTAGAGGTACCGTTACACCTTCAGCGTAAACAACATTGCTATCTGTCAATTGTTTAGCATTTACTCAAACGCCTGAAGTTACTTCAAGACTAATGAATCACCCTTTAGAATCAGAAATTAAAATTCTTAAAGATTGCAGAAAATTAATAGAGCTTAGAATGCTTTATGAAATTCGGCATGATCAGTATTATTGCCCTAACCCCCAAAACCAGCTGCGGGTGTAATGATTTTAAACAAGTCCACGTCGGCTTGCCAATGAGTATCCTGAACTTGACTTCTTTCCTAATAAAGCGATGTTTACGAGATTATTAAATACACTTTACGGTATTTACTTTTCTCTGTGTTTTGACCATTTATCTTATCACTAATTTCGCTTAGTTGTCCTGAATCATTTATATACACACAGTAGGTCAAGTAGGAACGTGTTCATTGTTCATTAAAAAATGGATTTATTTAAAAGTTTTTTACATCATTCGACAGTGCCATTAAAATGCTAATAATTCAGTAGTTCGCCCAGTCCTCATCAGCGTCTATGATCGCCTAGCATCTTCAGGGCATAATTTCCACATATGCTTGAGGAAAAGATTTCCAAACTGCTCGAATTTGCCGTGATAGCTGCTTCCCTGTGTATATCTTGTTACTACGGACCTTTTGCCTGATGTATGACTACATGCTCTCGACTAGGGTTTGAGTCAGGTGACTGGGAAGGCCAATCTAGTTTGACGATACCGAATTCCCCTTTTCACCGGCTATACGTTTTACTCCGATGTTTGGGGTCGTTATCCTCTTGAAGAATCCACTCCTCATTTTTATCGA
>CM032448.1:29386628-29414128 GCA_019049505.1 Pachyrhynchus sulphureomaculatus
TGAGTAACTGCTATCTTATTTTATTCGTTTTTAGTTCAGGGTTAGAAATCTAGTTAAGTTTGGTGTTTTTTTAGAATAATTAGTTATATTATTTGTAAGAAGCCGCTTTAAAAATAATGGAAAAATTTCGGTCGATTTTAAAGAAAAAGGATACATAGCTCAATAGCATCTTAATCAAACCTGGTGATAAAGTATGAAAACTTAACATTCAAAAAAATAAAAATAAAGTTTAAAACTTTGAGAACGTTCTTTTTTCAAATTTGAGGAATTTTCGCTTAAGTGTCAATTCGATCTTTTTCTTACTTCGCCGTCTCCTCACGAAGTTTCACAATCACGATCACGATAAGCCTTTTTCCATCCACTGCTGGACGTAGGCCTTCCCCAAAATTTTCCATCTTTCTTTGTCCATAGCTAACGTCATCCACTGTGCTTCTGCAACATCTTGTATGTCATCTCTCCACTGTACACTTGGTCTTCCCTTTCCTCTTTTGTATCTTCTCGGTCTCCACTGTAATGTAGTTTTGGCCCATCTATCATCCTGTCTTCGTGCCAAATGACCAGCCCTTTACCATTTTAGTTGTGCAATTCTTTCTATAATGTCTTTGACTTTTGTTTATTGGCCTATCCAAGTGTTTCGTTTTTTGTCTATTAGTCTTATTCCAAGCATTTGTCTTTCATGTGCTCTTTGCGCTTTTTCTAATCTCTGAGCGTTCTTTTTTGAAAGTCTCCAGGTTTTACAGCCGTACGTAATTGCCGGGATGACGCATTGGTCGTAAACTTTTGCCTTCAAGTGGTTTGGAACTTCTTTGTCTTTTAAAATGTAACTAAGCTTTCCAAATGTAGCTCAACCTATTCGTATTCTTCTCGTTATTTTTTTGGACATATTTTCATTCGCTGTTACGATTTGTTGGCCTAAGTATGTATGTTTGTCAACAATTTCCAGCGGTGTATCTTCTAGGGTAATATTCATATTTTTACTTGCGTTTGTCATTACCTTAGTATTCGTCTTATTCATTTTCAATCCAACTTTTTTGAACAGTTGTTAAATTCGTGGATCATTTCCTGTAGTTCTCGGTGGTCTGTACTAAGTATCACTATGTCGTCGGCAAACCTCAAGTGACTTAAATTCAGCCCTCGATATTTATACCTTTATCCGACCAGTCCATTTGGTGAAAGACATCTTCTAACACGCTGGTGAATAACTTTGGGGAGATCACATCCCCTTGTCTTACTCCTCTACGTATGTCTAAATGTTATCTGTGGTTGTAGTTGGGTCTGTTTTTATCTACTTTGTTGCACTACTATAGTTCTGTCCTCATGAAGGTTAGCGATCCATAAAGCTAAAGGAACGTTAAAAACTGCTGCTCGAAAAATATGACCCGAAGTACATCCAAACCATCTTCGCATGTCTTTCAGCAAAGAATTTTGTCGTCTTCCGATCGGTTATTTGCCTTTTATTTTACCTTCAATAATTAAACGTAGCAATTCATATTTTGGGCCTCTCATTATGTGTCCGAAGTATTGAATTTTTCTTATTTTTATGATTGTTAGTAATTCTTTTCTCTTTATGCATTCTTACTAGTACTTCTGTTTTTTTTTTTTTTTTTTATTTTCTGTACCCAGAAGATGCGAAGAAAGAGTCTATAAATGCACATTTCAAATGCCTCCAGTCGTTTTTCTGAGTGGGGGTCACGGGTCCAGCACTCACATTCATACAATAGCACGAAGAATACATACCCTCTCACCATTCTCATTCGGAGTTCGTGACCGAGTCTTGTTCGATGCAAAAATCTATTCATATTCATGTATATCACTGAGGCTTGTTAATTCTGGAATATAGCTCCTTTCTTAGACCCCATTTGTCATGTATGTTAGCCCCAAAATATTTAAATGTTGGAACCTGTTCTACGGGGCTGAACTTGATGGATTCTGGTGGAATATTTTTCTTTGTTATACCATTCTCTTGTTTTTTTTATATCCATAGTTAATCCAAAATTTTCTCTGCCTAATACGACTCAATCGATCAGTTGCTGAAGATCTTTGATATTTTTTGCTAATATAGCAGTAGCACCGGCAAACCGTATGTTGTCCCGTGTATTCCCATTAACTGTTAGGCCTTCAATGCATTCATATATATGAATATGATGCTGTAGTTAGTGAAGCCATATGGCTTCTCTAAATACAGCATCATATTCATATATATGAATGCATTGAAGGCCTAACAGTTAATGGGAATACACGGGACAACATACGGTATACATATCATAATAACATAAACAAAAGTCGTAAAAGAATACATTTGTATTACATCTTGAGTTATTTTTATGGTTTCGAATCTTTCCAGCCCAATTTTAACTTCTACTTATTGATTCCAGTACAGATTTTTGATTATATTATGATCTCTTTTGTCCATATTAGTTGTTTCTAGAATTTTTGTTAATTTCTCGTGTATCACCCAGTCGAAAGCTTTATTATAATCTATAAACCCCGCCTGTACATCTACATTCATATCTTGACAGCGCTGGATTAGTACATTTAATGAGAATAAAGCTTCACGTGTACCCATGCTTTTCCGGATCCGAACTGTGTATTATCTATTTCTGCTTCACATTTTTATATATATATATATATATATATATTATATATATATATATATATATATATATATATATAAATATATAAATCCATTCATTCAATTCCATAAATGCCTTATTTTAAACGTTTTACCAGTACTCTTACTTGCACGCATGTTTATTTCTCCTGCTCTCACGTCTGGCTCAGACTTGAAACAATGATATGCAATAATATGCATACAATAATGTTACAACACAGCAAATCGAATACAGTAGCGAAGCTCAGGGGTAACCGTATAGGAAAATCAAGTCTCAGCGTTTAAGAGGTCACGTGGCAGTCCGCCATGTTAAAAAAGAGGACCAGCGGGACATTTTAAATAGAAATACTACTTACTGTGCAAAGTTTTATCATTTAAAATCATAGATATTATACAAATGTTTTGATTTAATCAAATACCAAGTTAATGTAACATGAATAACATAAAAAAAAAACAAAAAGAATGGACGCTTTGTTAGAAAAGAGATGAATACAACTGAAAAACTTGACAGGAAGGCATTTTCAGAAAAAATGTTGCAGACAGAAGTTTTAGCATTAGAATTGAATAGGCATATCAATTTTGGGCCCAACGCTTCGTTGGGACTCTAAAAGGCCCAAAACCGAAACTGGAACCTAAATTTTTAAATACATATTTGAATTCAGCAAGGAGTTTTATGTCCGAATACACATTGAATGTTTCTGGGCCTGATTGGGCCTCACTGTAACTACAATAAAATTCGACGCTTATAAGGATCTTTACCTGTGTTATTTGCTTTTAACACACGGAGTATTTTTTATCTGATCCTGTATTAACGTCTGGGTGCATTATCGAATAAACGATTTTTCAATTAATTTTTAAACATTTTCTGACAATCTTATGACAATTGTTTCGGTACACAGTACCTTGGTCAGATAATCGGAAACTAACTTCCTTTTAGACTGACTAATTATATTAAAATTAAAATATCTGATTTTGTACTTTTCATTACAAGTTTGTGTAATGTTTTTATAAAAATATTAGTTTTTAATAATATTAACAAACTCTGCTATCGTTCCTTCAGCAGACATTTCACATTATCTAGATGGACAGATCTCCCCGTCGGCGATTTTTGTACTCTTGTAAGTTTCAAGTGTTCGTTATTATAAAAAGAAAATTAGAAGTGCTATGCACACAAAAAATGTAAAATATCGCATTTATGCTGTACTAGACACCAAGACGATATACAGAGCGTTCATATATTGCCTAATTAATTTTTTATACCTATGATCTTGCTAGATATCACACATATAGAAAAACTCTAAATACTAAAAATTGTATTGTTTTAGTAGACAATAGAAAACTTCAAATTAACCAACAAACGAACTCACTTTAATATTTAGGCAAATCTGCAACACTAGTAACTGTAAAATATTTTTATTCAAAGGTTTTTCTCTATGTACAAATTCTAAATAGAAATCCAAGAATTACGCATGCGATGGACACCCTGTATATATCTTTTTTCAATATTTCTGAACATTCTAATATTGTATGACAAATTGTCAATGCTATATTAAAAACAGAAGCTTATATACACAGAAATGTTGAAAAATGTGCAAGTTGTAGGATCGTTTTGGTGTTTTCATATTTTTAAATTCCATCAGTAAGTAGGTATAGTATCAGATATTTTTTATTGCATAAAATATATTAATAAACTCCTCGTCAAAAAAAAAATGGTATATTACATTTTTAGCATTATTTTTAAATGATCGTAGCTCTGAAATGAAATAAAGCCAGTTTAATGAGCTGTTTAAATTTCGAGATCTAATTTTATTACATGTTCATTGGTAATGTCTTTCTAGCCCAGAAAAAACTTTCAAATACTACATCTAGTCAAAAAGAAAGTGACGTACAATCTATTAAAGTATATTAACTTCATTTTGTTAATAAATATTTTTTTCGCGACATAAAAATCTTCTGTAGGAACACATAACTGTGTATCACTGTCTTGACAGCTGTAAAGAGAGAGAGACAGAAAAATGTTTGCCTAGCGAAATTCCTGGGGCAATATCTCAGAACATGTTGCTCTATTATTAAAAAAATGAATTATTTTTATTCACTGTCTTTCCCACTCTAGTCTCCGGGTGGGATACATATCTAAGTTTGACAGATGGATCAAGGACTGGTTCCGATGGAAGCTGCCGATGGTATATTGTTGGTGGGAGATCACTTGAGCCGGAAACTACTAAGGATGGAGACAGTCTCCTTATCGTTCTCAAGTGAGATACATATCGGAGGATGAATTGGAAGAATCAGGGGCTGTTACCAATAAATTGAACTTTACCGCAAAGCGACAAGAGCGTTCATATGGAGTAACCTGTCCTCTGTCGAGTTTCGTAATAACTAAGAAGTATAGAACAAGACCGTAGAAATAGCGGACTGAGAATACCATTTGCCGATTATGTGATTCAGAGTCTACGTTAAACTCTTGGCGCAGTCTAACTGACCATAGACATAGAGGATGGACTAAGTGTTCCATACCTCGCAGTGAAGTAAATATGGACGCAAAAGTGTGAGAGAGACAAAACGAATGAGCGGCCAGTAGCTATCTCTTTTTAGAATGCCGCGAAGCTACGGCGTTCTTGAAAATAATATTTCTAAATATTCTATTTGAACTAAAATCGGGTATGGGGCTTTTCTCGCCTGGAATTCGGTCGCGGGGGTACTACGCCTTGTTTATTACAGGCCTACAGAAAAGAGACAGGTATTGGCCGCACAGTCGCTTTGTCTCTTTCTAGAGAGTGGTTAATTTTGTAAAGTTAATGCTCAGTCCATCCGCTATGTCTATGTGACTGACATTCCTCCGATGTTAGACAGGGTTGGCAAAAAAGTCCTACCATTCTACACATTCTACAGGGAATAGATGTTAAAAAATACAGAACGTTTTCTAACGAATTCCTATTACAGCAAACATTGTCCAATTTTCAAATATTTATTTTGTTATACTTTTAGAGTTTGTTCTTGGACAAAGAAATTGTATATATATATATATATATATATATATATATATATATATATATATATATATATATACAAAATCTGAAAAGTTCTTTACAATCGGCTCAGCTATTCTACAGCTATGGACATTTAAATACAATGGTAAAAATGTGTCATCGTTTTTTGACGTGCGAAGTTCTATTGGGTTTCATACAAACATAAAAATTACTAACAATCTAAAACTAAAAAAATATCTGAAACGTTGTAAATGTTTGAACATGTCAAATTAGTTATAATTTTTACTGCTTTCCAAAACAATTAAAGCATTATTATTTCAATTATAGATATATTAATTACATCCTCCAAAAAGATCGTGACTTTCCAATTAGCGATTGGATGTGTGGCAGAACTGCCGAAGCCAAAATTATAATAAAATAACCGGTCAAGTGCAAGTTTTTTATATACCAGATAAATTATTACAGGTAATGCACTCGTGATAATTTTCGTTCAATCTACACCCCGTGGAGAATATTCCAGAATTTTTTCAAAATTTTTTGATAAGTACTTTTCGAGATAAGGCGGTTGGCAGCGATTTTTTCTCGATTTTTTAAAAATAATACAAAGAAAAGTGCGCGCAAGTATTTCATATATATATATATATATATATATATATATATATATATATATATATATATATATATATATATATATATATATATATATATATATATATATATATATATATATATATATATATATATATATATATATATATATATATATATTTTACTCGTGTTTTCACAAGCTTTCATTTGACACCACAGTCGATTACCTAGTCAAAAAAATTTTTTTTCACTTCCAATTTCACCCCCCGAAGCTAACCCCTCAAGTCAAAATTTAACTTTCAAAACTACATGGCTCTGATGAGGCCATCAATTCCTATATTATTACCAAATTTCAACTTTCTATGACAAATAGTTTCGGAGAAAATCGGGGGTGTGACAGACGGACAGACAGACACCGAAGTGATCTTATAAGTGTTCCGTACGGAACACTAAAAAATCAAAGGCCGGTTGAAGACTACAAAAAATGGTAAACGACGAAAAATCGCCGGTAAAAAAGGGGAATTTGGAAAATTGAAAACATATAAAAATATGTAATTAATCTTCTTAGTAATTAGAAAGAGATCCTTTTACAATGACATAAAATTTCCGCATGGTGAATTAATTGGCTTTTTTTTAAAAAAAGTTCACACATTTAATTTTAAAAACGACACAACCTCGAAAATTAATATTCCAAAATTGACTAATCTATTCATCAAATTTAAACATGTTATTAAAGTTAGCCTTTTTGGTGGGTCAACAGAAAACATTTTAATGATCTTTGCTCTTACGCCCGATATATGTATGTCGCAGATGAACACGTATTGCAAAATTAAATTTCTTCCTGAAAAAAATAGGGGCCGTGCTGTGAGATACGTAAGGTCTTGTTAACCTTGTAGCAATAATTTTGTAGTAATGTATCCTATCTTTCGTGAAGTAATAATAAGGGATAAACAGGCTCCATGTTTTCTCTTAATGAATAAATTGAGAAACCCCATAACTAACATTTTTTGATAATATATAACTAGATAATTTGGAAATAAAGCATAACTCATAATCATTCGGTTATAAAAATATTTAGAAAAAAATTTAGCTATGCCTTTTTTTTTTTTTTTAGTGTTCCTTACGGAACACTTATGAGATCACTTCGGTGTCTGTCTGTCCGTCTTTCTGTCTGTCTGTCACACCCGATTTTCTCCGAAACTATTTGACATAGAAAGTTGAAATTTGGCACAAGTATAGGAATTGATGGTTCAATCAGAGTTGTATAGTTTTAAATGTTAAATTTTGACTTTAAGGTTGTTTTGTAGGCATATTAAAAGCGATGGGAATTCTTTGAAAAAATTATATGATATTTTGATAAGTCTCCTGAATCTCCTCAAAAAAAAATGGAAATTTTTTTACAAGCCCGTTCACAAGTGATTGCATTTTTTAGTTGTAACAAATTTACACGTAGTTAAATGGAAAACATGCTATCGGGCCGAATTCAAGAAAAAAAACGTATAGAAAATACGATTCGAAAAATTCATAAAATTGTAAACTAGTAGATTAAATATCTGAGAAGCACATAAGCAATTGATATTTAGTGGTTTCAATATTATTTTTAGAGAAAAACAATAAAAATGAGTGATATTTACGGTATAATTGAATGCAGAGTGTAATTCACATCGAAAACGTGGCAACCTCGCAAACAGTTACGGGAAATAAAATTAAACTCTCAAGGCCTATGCGTCTTTCAGATTCACCATACTCCAAAGATAACGCTTCCTTGCATGAAACACACCATAATTGTTTTCCTAAATATTTTAAATTCACTATACGGCATCCTTCGAGTAATTCTTCTTTTTTATCATTTTTATCATTCACTGGTTCTTCTGAATTTTCAGATGCCATAGTCTCATCAAACTTACGTTTTTTCACGTAGCTCTGTTAGTTGTTGGCCAAGTTGACTTTGCTTGACTCGTTGTAAATAAACTTTTTCGCTGACTATTTTCCCTTTCCAGCGAATTTTTTTTTTCCGGTTTGCTACATTGTGGTAAATTATAAATAAACAGGTTTTCAATTGTACATACAACACTAACTTCGAACGGCATCCATATTATAAATGTAAACAGTCATGCTAGTGCGCAACCTGCACACGCATGCCTTCGTTCTGGATTTAAAATAAAATCACAACTACCAACTATTAGAATTTTACGCTGTTGTCACGTTTCACTAGTTAAAAACTAGACTTATTTTATTTATTTATTTAAATAAAATAAAATCAAATTTATAGTTTTCTGAGGTATTTTTCTGTCTTCTAATTTTTTTTTAAGTATTATGAGAAAATTTTTAAAAGTGATTTCTGATGTAAAAATGTTACGTATTTTTTCTTTTTAAAGTTAAATCAAGGTACAGTCCCAACCAAAATTTTTTTAATTATTGTTAAAAATATTAAAATTTCATTGAAAAATTAATTAAAGTCGAACGAATTTCGATTTTAATAAAAAGTTGATATGAAAAACAAGCTTGTGAAAAAAAGACGTTTTGTTATAATGCCGTATTTTAAAAGATATTGAGAGATATTGGTTTGGTCAGAATTTCATGTACTTTTGTATCCGATTGTACCTACAAATCATCCTTAAAGCGTTAGTTTTAGAGGATGAGATCTGAAGCAAAAAATAAATTGCCAGGTCATCGAGTGGGGTGTCAAATGAAAGCTAGTAAAAACGCGAATTCAAAAATATATATGATGTTATACTTGCGCACAAACTTTTCTTTGTATTATTAAAAAAAAAACCGGTCAAGTGCAAGTTGAACTTGCACAATTAGTGTTCCGTACTTTGATTGTTTTTAAAATAAAAATTTTTGTTAGGGTGGTATATAATGATCATGACTTCACAAAAAACACACCCCAAATGAGTTTTCAACAAAGTTTGTTTCCAATCTTTACTGAAAACTGGTGACCTTGAAATTTTTTTTTTTTTTTTTATATACCAAATAAATTATTAAAGGTAATGCACTCGTGATAATTTTCATTCAATCTATACCCCGTGGAGGATATTCCAGAATTTTTTCAAAATTTTTTGATCGGTACTTTTCGAGATAAGGTGGAGGGACAGCGATTTTTTAAAAGTAATACGAAGAAAAGTGTGCGCAAGTATTACATTATATATATATTTTTTACTCGTGTTTTCACAAGCTTTCATTTGACACTACACTCGATGACCTAGTAAAAAAAATTTTTTTCACTTCCGATTTAACCCCTCAAAACGAGCCCCTTACGTCAAAATTAATGTTACGGTGGTATAAAATGATTAGTGACTTCACAAAACACACCCCAAATGAGTTTTCAACAAAGTTTGTTTCCAATCTTTACTGAAATCTGACGACCTTAAAATTTTTGTTTTTTTTATATACAATATAAATTATTAAAGGTAATGCACTCGTGATAATTTTCGTTCAATCTACACCCCGTGGAGAATATTCCAGAATTTTTTTTCGAAATTTTTTGATAAGTACTTTTTGGAGATAAGGCCCGGGACAGCGATTTTTCGCGAATTTTTAAAAATAATACAAAGAAAAGTGCGCGCAAGTATAATATTATATATATATTTTTTACTCGTGTTTTCACAAGCTTTCATTTGACACCACACTCGATGACCTAGTAAAAAATTTTTTTTTTTCACTTCCGACTTCACCCCCCAAAACTAACCCCTTAGGTCAAAATTTAATTCTCAAAACTACATGGCTCTAATGAGGCCATCAATTCCTATATTATTACCAAATTTCACCTTTCTATGCCAAATAGTTTCGGAGAAAATCGGGTGTGACAGACAGACAGACAGACAGACAGACACCGAAGTGATCTTATAAGTGTTCCGTACGGAACACTAAAAAGGTCCAATCCCCTGTCTCGGAAAGTACTAATCAAAAAAATTTTGAAAAAATTCTGGAATATTCTTCGTAAAGTGTAGATTAAGAATTATTATGAGTGCATTACGTTTAATAATTTATCTGGTATAAAGAATACTAAAATATGTTTTACGACAAAATGGTGGCTATTTTAATTAATTTTCTATACATTACTACTACCGTGCGTCGCTCCTCTAGAGACAAAATAATTTTATTTTAAAAACAAACACCGTACGGAATACCAATTGCGCAAGTCCGACTTGCACTTGGGCGGTTATTTCATAAAAGTTTTTAATTTTGCTACAGGTGGCAGAGACAAACCAACGTTGCATATCTGGCGAATATTATGCACTGATATCAAATTAACTTAAAAATCAAACAAGATATCTTTAATAACAATCTGTATGGTTTACGTTACTGTCTAACCTGGGCCCTCCACGTATATCTTATAGCTCTTTCCTGTAAAACAAAAATCATGTTAAAAAAACACTGGGAGTAGTTTCGCCAAAAATGCTTTATCGTAGATAGCTTCCAATTAAGGAGAAATGTACAGATAGACCCAAGGGGGAGTTCGACAAGGCGATGTAATTTCTCCAAAGCTTTTCACCTTGGCCTTAGAAAATATGTTGGACTGTACAAAAATGGGCATAGATATAAATGGTAAAAAAACTAAGTAGCCCAAATTTTGACTCTTCAGACTATGTTAACAAAGCTACTCGAAGAGTCAGAAAAGGTCGGTTTAAAGATGAACAAGAAAAAGACGAAGGTCATGACAAACACTGAGGACACAAGACACATCATCGTAAAAGACTGTACACTAGACGTAGTCAACGAATACATATACCTGGGACAGATTTTGAAGCTGAGCAAACACAACCAAACAGCTGAAGTAGTAAGACGAACAAGACTAGCATGGGCAGGATTCGGAAAGCTGAGTTGGATTCTGAGAGGTCCTAGAATGCCACAATCCTTGAAAAGTAGAGTGTTCGACTAGTACATCGTACATACATCGACATATGGATGTCAGACGTGAACCCTCACTAAAACAAAGATGAACAAACTAACAAAGACCCAGAGAGTCATGGAAAGGGCGATGTTGAATATAAAGTTGTCTGATAGAAGAACAAATGAATGTATTAGGAAGTCTACAGGGGTGTCTGATTTGAGAGAACCGATTACCAGACTTAAATGGAGTTTTGCGAGCGAGAATGCCAGGCAAACGAATGATACATGGAACGCGATGATCCAACAGTGAAGACCTTGATTGGAAAGGAGACCCAGAGCCTGACCTTAAATGGGTTGGGGCTATGATTTGAAAAGAGTCGGAGGCTTGCATTGAAAGCGCATGGCTTAAAATAGAAGCAAATAGAGAAAGTTGCGAGAGCCCATTTCCAAAGTTGGATGACAGAGGGCTAAAGAAGGAAAAGTACAGACTTGGTAGCGGCCAGATCGAAATTGTTAGATTTTACTCTTGGGGCATAACAGAACATTCAACATATCTATGTATGTACGTATATCCTACTTTTTCCCACAGGAACTTCATTAGTGTTGAAAAGTAAATCAATTTATTTTTGTAGTATTGTCGTGAGACCTTTGACGATTTTGGCTTATTGTACGACGTACGTGACAGAGTGGCAGAGACTTTATTTTTTAACATGTGCTAAATTTTTTTTAAGTATCACTCGCAATTTTTAAAACGTCAAATATTGCGTGAGCAAGACCTTGAACTAGAGGAATTAATTTACTGATTTTCGGTCACTTCCAGTCAAAAAAACTAATACTTTTAAAAGTCATTTTATGTACAGGGTGAGTCAACGATGGAGTAAAATATATATAATAATGTTATATACCTAAACCTAGTAGTTTTTCTAATATTTCAATTTTATTTTAAAAATACTAGTTTTCAGTTTTGTAAAAAATTGCCAGGAGTGCCATTGTTTCTGAAGATGGAATACTCATAATTGGTACGAGCGTTCTATAGAGATGAAAAAAAGATATATGTAAAGAAATTTGAGTTGGATACTACAGGGTGTTCAAAATAAATTTATACATTTCGACTATTTTAAATTGAAAAATCCCAAATTTTTTAAATGGCACTTCCTATACATTATTATTTTTTCTGATAGATTTTATAAAACCCTCCAACTTTTATTAAGTATGTCATATACCTATTTCTAGTAGTTTTCGATTTATTTTGAATTTTTCAATTTTTCCCCTTAGGCTATTGTGAAAATATAAAAAAATAGTTAATAATAATTTTAATATAGTTTAACTTATCTAATGATTAATTATTATGCCCTAATAAATGTTCAAAAATATGCCCGTCTCTTGAATACACATGTTTAGTCGTTTTACTATATTTTCCTTCACTTTCCTTAGCATAAAAGGCGTGTACGTCTATTAGGGTACTTCGCTCCGTAAAGCCTTACTGCCAAAAGACAATTTTTTCCCGCTTCGCCCAGTATATAAACCATATCAATTAATTCATTTTTAGGAAAAGGCTCCGAAAGTTGGGGGCATTACGATCACTTTTATAGTGGAGTGCCCAAAGAAGATAGAGCAAAACAAGGCGTATCCATACTAATACACAGAAAACTGAGGAAATTCATAACCACCTGGGAACCGATTAGTGAAAGAATCATAAAGATGAATCTCAAAATACTAGGTAATAACACAACCTTACTGGGGGTATACGCTGTCAACGACGACGATCTGGCGAATAACAAGGATTCATGTTTTGAACAACTAAATGAGGAAATACGCAAAATTGGAACATCAAGAGAGACATTACTTTTGGGTGATCTAAATGGAAGAATAGGAAGGAAAGAACACGATAAAGTGGTAGGAAAATATGGCGAAGAAGTTACTAACGACAACGGAAGAAGAATTATAGAGATATGTGAACAAAACAACCTTACAATATTAAACGGACACTACCAGCATAGGGATATTCATAAATATACGTGGAGACAAACAACAAGAGATTTAAAAAGTATTGTCGATTATATAATAATACGTCAGAGATTTAGATTAAACTTCCTAGATGTAAGAGTCCAAAGAGGGCTTCATGTGGCAGCGACCACTACCTCGTGAAAGGAAAGATAACCTCACGAACAACACGGGAAAGCAAACTGGAAGATACAAGTACACAGCACACAACAAGTGAAACAACAATAAGATATAATACAGACAGCTTACAAAATGAAAGTATCAGAAATCTATACAAGAGTAGACTGGACCAAAAGATACAACGGACGGGATTTGTTAATATAGAAGAAGAATATAAGTATATAAAGGAATGCCTACACGCAGCCGCACTGGAAGCATTAGGGTACCAAGAGAAAAGGGAAAAAAAAAAAAAAACAGCAAAAACCATATTGGTGGGATGAAGAAATTAAATACGAAATTGAAGAAAAACGGAAAAGCTATCACAAATACTTAAGTTCAAAGAGCACAAACGACAAAGTAAAATACAAAGAATCCCAAGCTAGAGTACGCAAAATGATTAGTGACAAAAAGAACAACCAATGGGAAAAGACATGCTCAAGACTGAACACTTTCATAGGAGGAAGAAAAAGCACAGTAAGCTGGAGACTTCTTAAAAATATGAGAACAGAACGGAAAAGAGAAATCTTCTCACCTATAACACCAGAAAAATGGAACCAATATTTTACAAATATGCTAACAGAAGATAGACCAGAGTTCTAAAGTTCCCAACATGGAAACCCAAATATAGTTATACGAGGATCCCCAATAAGCATAACAACATCAGAAGTTAAAGAAGTATGTAAAACGCTAAAAAATGGTAGAGCTCCAGGACCAGTAAACATCCCAGGAGAGATAGTAAAATAAGGAACTGAAAAGCTATTTAGCGCTTTGAGGAACTTCTTCCAAAGATGCATTAACACATCAGAAGTACCTGAGGAATGGAAAATATCATACATATCAACAATTCATAAGAAAGGAGACAAAAATAATTGCGATAACTATAGGGGAATAACGGTTACAGGATCTATTAGCAGAATATACGGAAAAATACTTAAAAATAGAATAGAAACGGAATATGCGGACGTAGAAGCTGAAGAATAGGCAGGCTTTAGACCAGGAAGATCCACAATAGACCATCTCTTCTCACTGACACAAATCCTAGAAAAGAAAACCGCATTTGATCAGGAAGTCCATGTCTTGTTTGTTGATTTAAAAAAGGCCTACGACAGCGTGCCCCTAATGAGATTTGTGGGAAACACTACAACGGAGTAATGTAAGCACCGAAATAATTAAAGCCGTAAAATCCTTATACCAAGACGTAAGAAGTAGTGTGAAAACCAAATATGGTATAACAACAGGGTTCCCGGTCACAAAGGGTCTCAAACAAGACTGCTGTATATCCCCAACGCTATTTAAAATCTATTTGGAGAGTGCACTGAAGAACTGGAAAAGGAAATGCAGCAGTATGGGATTACCACTGGATGATGATACTACATTGTACACGCTATCATTCGCAGATGACCAGGTAGTAGTCGCTCAAGACATCGATGATATGGAATACACGACACGAAAACTTATGGAGGAATATGAAAAATGAGGCCTAGAAGTCAATATTAAAAAGACCGAGTACATGTGCGTCGGAGGACAACAGCAGGACTTGAAACTGGCCACAGGACACACCATCAAACACTGTGCCAGTTATAAGTATTTGGGAACGAGAATATCTAGGGACGGAACACTGGAAGAAACAATATTCGAGAGGAATATCCAAGGAAGAAAAGCGATTGCAATGCTTAATAGTATACTATGGGACAAAAACATAACCATTGAAAATAAGAAGAGAATTTACAACTCAATAGTGAAAAGTATAATAACTTACAGCTCCCAGGTGTGGCCATTAAAGGAAAGAACAGAAAAAATACTAAAAGCTACAGAAATGGATTTCTGGAGACGAACTGCCAAAAAATCCAGAAAAGACCGCATACCAAATGACACGATAAGGCGAGCTTTAGAAATAAAGCACGATATAGTGGACGAAATCAGAACCCAACAGTTGGTATGGTACGGACATGTACAGAGAATGTCACTAGACCGACTACCTAAAAAGATTTTAAATTGGAACCCTCATGGAAAAAGAATGCGAGGAAGACCACGCCAAAGCTGGAGAGCAGGAATCAACAAGGAAGTACTAGAGAGAGATCTGGAGGAGGAGGGATGGAGAAACCGGGAGGAGTGGAAATTAGGCATCGGAAGACGGAAGACGTTTTAAAACCGATTGATATATATATATATATATATATATATATATATATAATATATATATATATATATATATATATATATATATATATATATATATATATATATATATATATATATATATATATATATATATATATGTATGTATATATATATATATATATATATATATATATATATATATATATATATATATATATATATATATATATATATATATATATAGGAAAATCCATAAGTATTACCTTTATACGTGACTTACTACAACAAATTAAACTATTTTTACTTGCTTAATAGACATGTCAAAATTTGATAATGCCTACATTTTTGTTTTGTCTTGGCAACTATGATGTTATATCGTAAGTGTATTAAAAACAAGGGTAAAAAATTAAAAAATTCAAAATAAATCGAAAACTATAAGAAATAGGTATATGACATACTTAATAAAAAGTTGGAGGGTTTTGTAAAATCTATCAGAAAAAATAATAATATACAGGGTGTGCCATTTAAAAAATTTGAAATTTTTTCAAACCAAAATAATCGAAATGTAGGAAGTTATTTTGAACACCCTGAAGCATCTAACTCAAAATTTCTTTACATATATCTTTTTTTTTCATCTCTACAGAACGCTCATACCAATTATGAGTATTCCACCTTCAGAAACAATGGCACTGCTGGCAATTTTTTACAAAACTGAAAACTAATATTTTTTTTAAAAAAAATTGAAATATTAGAAAAACTACTAGGTTTAGGTATATAACATTATTAATAAAAAAAAAAATTTACGGAAAATTTAAAAATAAATTAGAAAATAGGATGTTCCATTTAAAAAAACATTTGTTATATCGGCACACTTTTTTAAAGTACCGTGTATACTCAAAAATAATTTTAAACTGTGCACCTTAACATTCCCAATATCTATTATATTTAACATTTTTTCGTCATTCCCGAAACAAATGAGATAATGAATTTTACTCTATCGTTGACTCACCCTGTATAATAAAAACCAAGGAAATGAATAGGAATACGAGAGCAATTTTGCTCTAAACAGCAATTAATACATAGAAAGACACGTTTAAGATGTTCATACTTCGCAACTTTGAATGTTTGAATTGAACATAGACAATATAAGTCCAGATAAAACTAGTAATGCTTAAAATATAATAAGATGAAGTTTTGTAATAACTAATTTAACATGTCACATGTAATATGTAACCAAAAAAACCTTATTTTACCATTTATACTACCTAGTCTAATGAATAGCCAGATTAATACTACAAGAACGAGAGTAAGTGCTTTTTTAAATTTATTTTTACATTTAACATTTAAATAATATATTAACAATTGTACCTTCTTCCTTGGTGAATTTGTCAACAAAAAGTACTACATGTTGCCAAAAAGTTTTTATTTCTCACTGCAAGACAATTGAAATAGAACGAGATTCTAAAAAATCAATCGAAAAAAATGTAATAATGGTTCCCTTAATCGTTATTATTATATTCATTGTCACAGTTCTGCATTGAAAAAAGTTGGAATTTACCGGAAAACTTGCTTCACTAATACAACCTAAGAAATTAAGGGAATAATAAAAAACAATACTCACATGAGATTCTAAAAAATCAATCGAAAAAAATGTAATAATGGTTCCCTTAATCGTTATTATTATATTCATTGTCACAGTTCTGCATTGAAAAAGTCGGAATTTACCGGAAACTTGCTTCACTAATACAACCTAAGAAATTAAGGGAATAATAAAAAAAACTCACATGGTGATTATCTTATTAGAAATATTTTATTATTTTCTTTAATTTTTATTTTCATTTACCTTATAAAATTCTCCCAACGCCATTATATTTTCTAGGCATCGAATAATCTAAAAATTTGATCAGGAATATTCTTTTTTATCAGACGTTTCTTAGACTCTCATCATATTTTTTTATTTAAATCACCAGGTTCCTTCTGTTATCCACTCGTTATTAGTAATAAACGAAGCGGCGTTAGTAAATTTCACACCAAGACTACCTGCGCCCTTAATACAACAGGTAAATTCCACACTAACCTTATAAGGATGCTTAAATCTTACAGGTAATTTCCACACCAAGCAAATATAATTATGCTTTATTCATCTAAATAAAAATTGGACGGATTTCTTTTAAATCAGTTTTTATTGAAAATTTTAGATATTTGCAAAAATATATGTTTTTATTTCATAGTAGAATAATATTGATAAATCATGAACTTTTTACTAAATACATAAAATACAAATGGACAAATTTCCTTACATATACTAGATAATGCTACAAACCTATACATATCTATTTATATATATTTACAGAACAGGTTGAGAAAAAATAGGAAACACATTTTAAAAAATGGAAACGATTAATATTTCCTAATTGTCTTTGGTAATAAAAATTTTTTAAATGTTTTAATTTTTTATTATTATGATTATTACTTATTTTAGACTCGTCGACACTTTGTATTTTTATATATACGTTAATCTGAAATTCTTTCAGCCTATCGATAAAAGTATACAGAGACGGATGTGTAGAATAAAAAGAATTATTTAGATGGGAATGGAAGGACTCACAACAGTTAGTCGTTCGAGTTAAAGATGGACTCGATTCTGCCCATATTTCAACTGGAAAATTGGCTCCTTCCTCTATATACGTTTCTAGTAGGTAATCACAAAATTTATTTAATCGTTCATCCTCAGGTTTTATAGAGTATAAATCGTATGCAAAACTGTCACCTAATTCTTCGGGTGCTAAATAGGATAACCCGAAACAATACTTTAACCAACGACCAATTTCAAAATTTTTGTCGCAATATTCTTTAGCTAGACCTAGATTCTGTATCTTGCGAAACCAAGATTGGTGTAAATGAAATCTACATCCTAACACTTTAGCATTTGGCCAAACTTCAGATACTGCCTTATGAATAGATTTTTCGAAGTCAATAGTAATTTTCTCTGGAAAGAAATACAGTGTATCTGTTGAATAAATCTTACATTTTAATAATGTGAAGAGGTTTTTGTATGTTTCAGCTCTCTTATCACGCAATAAGCAAAATAATAATGGAATGTAATGACCGTTTGCAAAACCATGCACTGTAAATAACTGTGTAAAATATTTAGTGCAGTATGAAAAGGTGCCGTCCATACATACATTGGATATTTTACACAACATATTGACATTTGTAGTGCAAGAAAAAAACAATAATACCACTTTCGAGTTCATTGATATATAGAAAATTTTCACCCTTGCTAATTTTGATTTCAAATGTCTCTAAAACACTATGCACCTCCTCAGCACTTCTTGGATTACGTCCTGGCAAAAATTTTCGTCTATGGTTATAAATGTTTTTTCTAATATATTCGAAATCTTTTTTCGGTTACTGTTTCAGGAAGCGTGTTTTGTAGTGCTTGTCGGATAATTTTAGATGGCCGTTCCTCATATGCTCTCCGGCTTTTCTTTTGCAGGAATTTCTAATTATTTGCCGATTCAGCTTCTTGGTGTCGGCTTCGTGTGTATGGAGTCCTTCACTTCTGGTAACTAAATTCTCGGGCCCAACGGTGAAGACTTTTGATTTGCAATCTTTTTTTGAAAATCTCCAAAATGTTTCTCCACATTTTAGCACCTTTTGTCGAAAGTAAGTGTCGTAATTCACACATAACATGTCCTTTCCTCGATTACTTTTTATTAACTTTGCTTCCATATTACAACCAAGTAATAATCACAAATTAATAATATGTACTAAACTGATATGTAGAAGGGTTTAATAATGATTTAAGTGAACAGGCCGGTGCGTACCACCACCCATTTATCAACCCTCATCCTCTACCTGAAAGTACTCGGTGTGGAATTTACTTCTGCAATTACAATCCCTTAAATATGTCTAGTACATAAACGGATTAGTGGTGTGGAAATTACCTGCGCCCAAACGAAGAGGGCGACTGGAAATTTTGACCTGTCGACTAACCTTCTGCCTAATTGTTCATTCTATCGGGCGGGTCGAATAAAAGCATTTAACGATGATTTGGAAATGGAAATGCCCAAAATGCTACATCCCAAAAATGGACTGTCGTTTTTAACCACTTTAATCAAGAACAACAACATTTGTTGACACTAAAAAAGTCGAGCGCCCCAAAGGGCAGACGCCGCCGAAATCGGACCTAGCTTTAACGCCCAAAAAACGTCGATCCAAAAAAACTGTCATTTAACCATATAATATCAATAAATTTAGTTTGTTCTTGATAAAATAAGAGGGAATCTGTAATGGTGCCGCCAATACCGAAGGACGAAGAAGGACCCGCCTTTTCCAGCGAAAAACGGTCATTTTTCGAGTTTTTGAACGGGTTCAGCTTCGTCCTCCGGTATTGACGGTGTCTGCCTTTTGCAGGTTCCCTCTTATTTTATCAAAAACAAACTATGTTTATTAATTTTATATGGTTAAATGACGTCGACGTTTTTTTGGGCCCTAAGCTGGGTCCGGTCTCGGCGGCGTCTGCCCTTTGGGGCGCTCGACTTTTTTAATGTCAACAAATGTTATGGCACTTGATTCAAGTGATTTTTAGATGTAGTATTTTGGGCTTTATCTCGGCATTCCAGGGCACAGGGGTCGCAAAATCAACGTTAAAGGCTGTTATTCGACTCACCCGATAGAATGAACAACTAGGCAAACGGCTAGTCAACAGGCCAAAATTTCGGGTCGCCGTCTTGGTCTATAAATAAATAAATATATTGGAAGTCCAAATAACGTTTGTTATTATTTTTCTTGCTGAGGCAAGTATTGTATTTACCCCCCCCCATGATTTTTGTTTCTCTTCACGTTTCAGGGTCCCTAGATCAAGAAAAACATAGTTTCCCAACTTCCGTCGGTCTGTCTGTTGCCACAATAACTTTTCCGGTACATCGTAGAATACATCAGACCGAAGAAAGTGGGGGCTGGAGGATTTCTCCTGTTCCTTGCCTTTCCGTAGGGGGGGGGGGGTTGTCCTTTCTTTGGTAATGGATTTTTTATGGATGTGGGAAGGGTTTGAACCTGGAAAGTTTGTTGGAAAGAGAAAGATTTGTTGTGAAGGGTTCTAGGGTTTTAAAGTGAAATGGTAAAAGAGGGTTATTTTTTCGTCGGAAAGCTTCCTCCCTCTGTCCTTAAGGTAAGAAAGCATTTTTTTTTGGAAAAGTTCTTCCAATTGGCATGTTTTAATGATGGGAGAGTTTTGTTATAAGACAGGGATTTTTTAGCGCTTATTGCGTAATAACTCTTCCCCTTGTATGTTTCTTTACAAGACATTTTTTTTTTTGAGAAAGTTCGCTCCCCGATAATTAAAGTATTGAAAGTTTTATTCTAAAGGATGTCTTCTTTTTAATTTGAAAGCTAAGCTTTTACGGTTCCACCGCTAAAAGAGATTCTCTTTTTCGAGAGGTCCCCCTCGGTTATTAATTTTTCTTATTATGACCCTGAGAAGGGCCAGTACTCTCCGTCGCCTAATAGAAATAGGAGCCCGAAAATTGAATCCTTCCTAACCCGAATTTTCTCTTCACGACCCTGGGTGTTATACTTGAAATAGGAAAGGAATTCCTAGTTTTTGTGTGATATTGCTTAAGGAAAGGGGAGTAAAAGAGATAGGGTCGATAAGTCATTTATTGTATGAGAAAAGTTTTTTTCCTGGTTTTTGATTGTTATAATTATTATATGAAGACAATTTTAAAGATAATTATTTATAGTCAAACACGTAAGGGGTTAAAAGGGTGGGGAGAGGAAGTTCGAAGGTGGCTTAAATTATATCGTGTCATACCTCCTTTCTAAGTTTCTCAGAGTCAAGGAATCTGAAAATTTTGTTATATTCTTATTATTTTTAATTTTAATGCAAACTATATGTAGAGGAAAATATCACCTTTCATTAGTAAATACCAGGGACATTCAGTAATTAATGAGACAAACAACAATGGTGGGAAAACTACTAAATATTTTTAAATTCATCTTTCTGAGGGTCCAGTTGGCAATCTTGGCGACGGATTCAATTAGCTGTTTGAAAAAAAAATTAGTAAACTTAACCTAATTTGTTCATTTCAAAATGTGAAAACCGCCAGAAATTTATTCGGAAATTTTGAAACAATATACTGAAAAGTGTTTAAGCAGCGAAAACATGTATAAGTGAATTGAACAGTTTAATTCAGGCAGAACAAATGTCACAGATCTTCATCTCTTGGGAGGACCCTTAGAAGTTTCGATCGACACGCTGCAAAATTGCATAAATTACCTTATCAGGGATGACAGACGTATAAAAATTGCCACAGTTGTTGAAATGTGTAATGTCAGTTCTAGAACTGTGCACTCGGGCCTTCGTTATAAGCTGAACTATCGCAAAACGTGTTCGAGATGGTTTCCAAGACAGCTGACCCAGCATCGTTTAAGACAACCGAATTCGGATTTGTTCTGAACTCAAATGACCGTTTTCAACTAAGGGTTCTTTTTAGATCGTATAATAACCTGTGAATTCAGCATTTTGAACCTGAATCCAAACGGCAAAGTCTTGAGTGGAAACATCCGAATTATCCTGCAAATAAAAAATTCAAAGAGTTGATTGATTGGTCCGTTACTTTGTGACAGTACATTTTAACAATAAAATTACTTAATTACTTTGTTAACTGTCACTAAATATATTTGTAAAGATTTTATAATTGCGTTATCGCGCAACTACATTGTCAAACGCTTAACTAAGACTAAACCAGATTTTTGATATTTATATGATGAACAGATGTGGGTTTATTACGTACTAAAACAATTGGTACAGGACGGAATTTGCTATGTCTAATTGACTATTCAGTAAATTTATATTATGGTCCTTTGAATGTCTGTAAATTTCTATGGATTCTAAGAAATTGAGTTTTGATCCTTTAGGTTCAGTATGGAGTGTTTGTAAACAATTGATATTGGAAAATGGATGGCCTGTTTCTAAGAAATGTTTAGCAAAGTGTGATTTTTCATTTTTTAGCCTATAAGAGGTATGGTGTTCTGCGAATCTTGTTTTGAAATTCCGTCCCGTTTAGCCTACGTAACAGATATTGCACTCTTGACAATTAAGTTTATATACTCCTGATTTATTGTGTTTATTAGTTTTATCTTTGGCATTGAAAAATATATTGAATAATTTTTGAGCGGGTTTTAAGGCTATCGATTTCTAATCTATCTCCCTTCTTTGAAATTGTAACATCTAAGAAATTTATTTTTTATATTACATTATATATTTTCCGCAAACGAATCTTTACAGATGTCACCATCCAAGCTGACTCAATACACCCTAACTCCCATAAACTGGCAGCCTATAGATCTATAATCCATAGAGCCTTCAATATCCCTCTTAGTAAAAATAATTTAAAAAAAAGTATTGGACACAATCAAAAATACAGCACTCAATAAAGGCTTCCAACTTAAAATAATTAGTACCTTAATAAGCCGTAAATAAAAACAAATCACTTTCAGCTTAATTTACTCCGAAAAAGAATACCGAGAAAAGAAAACATTCATACCTCTGACATATTTTGGTCCCATCTCGGATAAAGTTTTCACGGCCAAAAAAAACAAGAATAGCCTTAAAACCCGCTCAAAAATTATCCAATATATTTTTCAATGCCAAAGATAAAACTAATAAACACAATAAATCAGGAGTTTATAAACTTAATTTTCAAGAGTGCAATAGCTGTTCGTTGGCCAAACGGGACGGAATTTCAAAACAAGATTCGCAGAACACCATGCCTCTTATAGGCTAAAAAATGAAAAATCACACTTTGCTGCATTTCTTAGAAACAAACCATCCATTTCCAATATCAATTGTTTACAAATACTCCATACGGCACCTAAAGTGTCAAAACTCAATTTTTTAGAATCCATAGAAATTTACAGACATTCAAAGAACCATAATATAAATTTAGGGGATAGTCAATTAAACGGAGCAAATTCTGTCCTCTGTCTGCCAACTGTTTTAGTACATAATAAACCCACATCTGTTCATCATATAAACATAAATACCAAAAATCTGGTTTAGTCTTAGTTAAGCTTTTGACAATGTAGTGGTACTAGGAAATCACGATAACGCAATTGTAAAATCTTTACAAATATATTTAGTGACAGTTAACAAAGTAATTAAGTAATTTTATCGTTAAAAAATTCAAAACCTACGCTTCTACCGGTAAGTAATATTACCGGTGTTTTGGGATTCATAAGGCCCAATTTATTGTAATTATTTAGAAGATCAACGTACTGTGAACAGTGAGAACTATTTAAACATGCTTAAACGGAAAGTAAAATCCGCGAACGGTGAAGTTCTCTCTCAAAAGGTGTTATTTTTCTACATGATCACGCCCGCCCTCATACCGCTCAGAAGACGATCGAAAAGTTGAAGTGAGAGGTGTTGCCACACCCATCTTATAGTCTCGACCTAGCACCGTCAGATTTCTATTTGTTCGGCCCGCTCAAAGAGTTTTTCCGTGTTACTAAGTTCGAAGACAACGAAGCGGTCAAAAAAGATGCTGTACACGACTAGCTCAGACAGCAAGTTAAACACTTTTACACTACATGAATTCGGAAGCTCACAGAACGGTCGGAAAAGTGTCTAAAAAGTTGTTAATGGAGACTACGTTGAAAAGTACGGTAGATTTCATTATCATTGAATCAACAATTTTTTTTTAAAGCCGTTTGTCTCGTTAATTTTTAAACGCCCCTCGTATCTTTGCTTTTTTTTCTGAGTAATATTTTACCATAAAGTACCTATCATTTGAAATATCGAATTCGATTCGATAAAGGTATTCTCTTTTTTTTTATGGGGAAAAAATCAAATTTAATATTTATTTATCTATGTGTTTTGTTAGGGAAGAATTGGGTAAATTACCGAACTGATTTTTTTAAATAATGTTATATATATTTTATTTAAAAAGTTTAGTCCTATTTCAATTTTTTTCAGTATACACAAAATTTAGCGTACATAGGAAAAAAGGTTATCGATGTTGGTTACTTTTGAAAGCTGTATAATGTTTGATAAAAAATGCCTTTTTTTATTTTAGATTTGATTATGGATCCGTGAAAAAATTATTTTTATTTACACTTAATGGTCTAATGACAACATGATTGTATGTTTCCTGCAGAAATAAAATTAGATATTGTTTACGTCACGTTGTATTTATTTATTCCTTATTTCATCTACGGAAGAAAATTCATCCTTCTGCCTTCTTCGATTCCATCCTTACACAGATAACACTTTATAAATGAATCGTTACCAGGTGTACAAGTATGAAATGCGGATTTTTTTTTTTCTAAAAAAACATGTTAAATTCGGAAAAAGAATGATAAAAAGTGCTTTATTCAAAGTATGCTCCATTGCTTGTTATACATTTTTCCCATCTTTCGGGGAATTTGTGAATACCATGCCAATAAAAATCTTCCCCTTTGGCTGCGAACCATTCATCGAGCCATTTTTTTTACATCTTCATACGAACCAAAGCGCTGCTCAGCAAGTGCGTGACCCACCGATGCAAACAAGTGGTAATCGGAAGGAGCCAAGTCTGATGAGTAAGCCGCATGGGGTAGAACTTCCCAGCTGAGTGCTTCCAACGTGTCGCGAACTGATTTTGCCGTATGTGATGGAGCATTGTCACGAAGAAAAATAACTTTGTGTTGCCTCTTTCGGTATTCTGGCCTTTTTTCAAGCAGCGTTCGGTTCAAATCGGTCAATTGTTGTTGGTAAGTTTAGTATTAACCGTTTCCCCAGGTTTTAACAGCTCATAATAGGCTACACCCCTCTGGTCTCCCATGACTTTTTACTCTTGGGATTCTCAAAATAAATCCACTTTTCATCTCCTGCAATTATACGATGCAAAAATGACTTCCTTTTGTACCGAGCGAGCAAAATGTCACACGTGTTTTTCCGCTTTTCCATTTGCCTGTCGTTCATTTCCATTTGCCTGTCGTTCAACTTATGTGGTACCCATCTACCAGTCTTCTGAATCTTTCCCATCTCTCGTTGCTGATTGGAAACAGCTTGTTGACTAACGCCCAATTGCTCGGCGAGTTGTTTTTGTGTTTGCAAATCATCTTTGTCCAACAACGTTTGCAATTCCACATCTTCGTATTTTTTTGGCGGTTTTCCACGTCCGCGACTGCTCTTTGTTCGGTATAAATTTTGACATATTGAACACAACACAACACTATGCACCACTTTTCCAATTTAACACTCGTGCGCGTCTGACACATGTCGATGACACAACAAAATGGCGCAGTGTCAAATCTTTATAGCACAAACTGCATTCTATTGTCTGAAATCTGCATTTCATACTTGTACACCTGGTAATTTTTAGAAAATAACATACGAACTAAAAACCGTATCGTGTTGTCAGATTTCTAAAATTTAAAATACTCAATAATTTACTGGCGTTCGCAATATTATTAAAACTAATCTAATGAAGTGCTTGTGTTGTTTTAGCTTTGTGTCCTGATGCAGAATGTGGAATACCCAATGTTTATTTTTGAAAAGAGTATGATTTAGGAGTTTCACAACGTTCTCTAAAATAGTATCTTAATATATTTTGGCAGAAGTTTTCACACCTTTTTCACAAAAATGAATACTGATAACCTTATTGTCTTTTTTCCATACCGCACTTAAATAAAGCTATAACAGTAATCGTATTCTCGCGATAATATGCATTTAGACTATTTTAAATTGAAAAATTTCAAATTTTTTAAATAGCACACCCTGCATATTATTATTTTTCTGATATATTTTACAAAACCCTCCAACTTTTATTAAGTATGTCATATACCTATTTCTAATAGTTTCCGATTTATTTTGAATTTTTTAATTTTTACCCTTGTTTTTAATACGCTTACGCTATAACATCATAGTTGCCAAGACAAAACAAAAATGTAGGCATTGTCAAATTTTGACATGTCTATGAAGCAAGTAAAAATAGTTTTTTTTTACCCTTGTTTTTAATACACTTGCGCTATTGTGAAAACATAAACACATAGTTACTAATAATTTTAATACTTGAATACACATGTTTAGTCGTTTTACTATATTTTCCTTCACTTTCCTTAGCATAAAGGGCCTTATTGTCCTGTTCGCATCCCGTATCCTATTTTCCATATCTACTGGTGTTGTAGGGGGATTCACATAAACACGACCTTTAATGTAGCCCCACAAAAAGATGTCTAAAGGTGTTAAGCACATGATTGAGGGGGCCACTAAATGACTCCATCCATCCCTACCGATCCATTTTTGTGGGTAACGATCATTTAAAAATTCCCGAACTTCCCGATGGTAATCAGCAGGAACTCCGTCTTGTTGAATCAGCATTTGTTCCCTTTCAAAGTTATCAACTTCTTCAAGAAGCTGGGGTAATTGCAAAAAATTTAGATATCTAGGCCCGTTAAGCGGTTCGCGGAAAAAATATGGACCAATAATTCGAAAATTTAATATTCCACACCATACATTAAGCGACCAATGGTTTTGGTTTTGAACTTCCCAGGCCCAAAATGGATTAACTGTTGAGTAATAATGCATGTTATGGCTGTTAACTGTTCCATTACTGCGAAAAATAGCTTCATCAGAAAACATTATGAAGTTCCTGGTGTAGTTCCATACGAAAGGGATAATACTTATATTTTCTTGCCGTATATTAGGGTGTGTCAGATAAGTCAGCTAGTTGACGGCTGCTGCTGACCTGGGGATTATCTTTTACATGATTGATAGCATTCTGGTTTACTGCTTTCCGTTTCGTATACTCAACGCTACCACTACCATAAAGCACCGAAAAGATTTTCTAGATAGTATACGTCTATTAGGGCACTTCGCTCCGTAAAGCCTTACTGCCAAAAGACAAGTTTTTTTTCCGCCTCGCCCAGTATATAAACCATATCAATTAATTTATTTTTAGGAAAATCCATAACTATTACATTTATATGTCACACATGTCAAAATTTGACAATGTCTTCATTTTTGTTTTGTCTTGGCATTATGATGTTATAGCGTACAGTCCCTGGCCAAATTATTAGACGCACTGTATTTTTTTTAGTAATTTTATGTTTCTTAAGAGTTTTTATGCAATAATGGTATATTTAAACTACAATATTATTGATTTTTATTTAAAAGAATTGTTGTAGACTACATATTTGTA
>CM032448.1:29419128-29543610 GCA_019049505.1 Pachyrhynchus sulphureomaculatus
TTGAAACCTTTCTAGGAATTTTCCGCGACTCAACCACCTGACGTCCGTGTGAAAAAACTAAATCAGTGTGTTTAGCTGACTCACTATCTTCCAACTGCAATATGCACGGATAGAATTCACAAGTTTTATTGCAATTCCCATAATCTCCTCCATGTTTAGAACTTTTGAACACAAAACTTGTTGATGTATAATGCAATGGAAGGGAGAAAAATGAAGGGAAATCATCATTAGCTCGACACAATGCCACAAAAACCGTTTTTGTTTCCAGTCATTGCTGGTGCTCCATCGGTTGTAATGCACACTAGTTTATATATTGGTAGCTTGTAGTTTGTTACAAAATTGAAGAAAACGTCATATATATCTTCGCCACGGGTCTTTCCTTTCAGAGGAATCATTGTCAAAAACTCTTCCTTAGCCGACATGTCATTGAATACCATTCGAATAAAAATACACAGCTGGGCAGTGTCTGTCATATCGGTGGATTCGTCGAACTGTAAAGAAAAGTATGTACATTCCATGATATCATGTTTTAGTTTATCTGCCATGTCCTGACTCATGACTTCAACACGTCTTTTGACAGTCGGACGAGATAACTCTCTAATAGCAGACATAATCTCTGTTTTATTTTTAAAATCTCCAAATAAAGTCTCACCCGCTTCAATAAATGCTTCCTTCACAACCAATCCATCATCAAATGGTTTCTTGTGTTTCGCCAATATATGAGATATTTTAAATGACGCGATCGTTGCAACATTTGATTGTTTGGCTGGTCTTGTGAACATGGTTTGTTTTTTTTCAAACAAGTTATCAAATCACGTACTTTTCGTTTTCTTAATTCACTCTTTGACGGAAAATCCTTTTCATAGTTTTTATGAACCGTTTTATGATGCCTCTCTAAGTTCCCACGCTTAGGTATTGCAACTGACGCACCGCAAATGAGACAAATGTACTTATCCTTTACCATATAAAAGAAAAATTCTTCCTCCCAATCGTTATTAAAATGATAAGTTTTACTTTTCTTCGCCGCACTCATTTTGGACTATTTATTAATAAACTTTGTATCGATGTATCGCCTTCAAGTTACAACTCAGACTGACTCCTATTCCTGCAGGCGCAACATTTATATCGGCGCGAACGAAGTCTCGAATGTTCCCGTCAAACACGCCGCCTGAAGTTTCTAGAAAAATCAGCGGGAATCAAAAACGCGGCTTTTCTTTGACAAGTACCGCGCGTTCCTTTGATAAAGCCGCGTTTTGCCGCTAGCAGGGGGTTATTACGATAAAAGAAAGTGATGAGGGGGTTATTCTGGCCTAATTGTGGATCGAATAAATTCTAGAAGTTTATTCATTATATTTTGTTTTAGTTACCTGAAACAAAATCTGTGAATACTTCTATATCGGAATTTTTTTCTCGAGATCGACTCAAAAAGCCCTCGCGATTGACCGTTTGAGCACCCCTGTTGTATACTATATTATTGTTATAGAAAAGAGGCTCAGGCTATTATATTTTGCAATCCTTAGGTGAGGAACTTTTTTAAAAATTTTTACTATTTTGTTAGTCAATTCGGGTATAATGTATTTGTTATTTTGTAGTTTTTAACTCCAGATGAAGCTGAAAAAATGTCAGCGAAATATAGAGTTTTTCTTTAAAAACAAATAAGTATTTTATTCAAGACCGCTTTCTCGAAATCTCTAATATATATATATATATATATATATATATATATATATATATATATATATATATATATATATATATATATATATACCAGGTCTACAAATATGAAAAGCGGATTTTTTTTTTTTTTTTTTAAATATGTTAAATTCGGAAGAATGATAAAAAGTGCTTTATTCAAAGTATGCTCCATTGCTTGTTATACATTTTTCCCATCTTTCGGGTAATTTGTGAATACCACGCCAGTAAAAATCTTCCCCTTTTGCTGCGAACCATTCATCGAGCCATTTTTTCACATCTTCGTACGAACCAAAGCGCTGTTCAGCAAATGCGTGACCCATCGATGCAAACAAGTGGTAATCGGAATGATGGTCTGGTGAGTAAGCCGCATGGGATAGAACTTCCCACCTGAGTGCTTCCAACGTGTAGCCAACTGGTTTTGCCATATGTGATGGAGCATTGTCATGAAGAAAAAAGACTTTGTGTTGCCACTTTCGGTATTCAAGCAGCGAACGGTTCAAATCGGTCAATTATTGTTGGTAACGTTTAGTATTAACCGTTTCCCCAGGTTTTAACAGCCCATAATAGACCATGTCCCTCTGGTCCCACCAAACACAGAGCATCGTCTTTCTGCCAAAGCGATTCGGTCTTGCGGTCGATGTGGATGGTGCGCCTGGGTCTACCCATAATTTTTTGCGCTTAGGATTATCAAAATAAATCCAGTTTTCATCTCCTGTAACTATACGAGGCAAAAATGACTTCCTTTTGTTCCGAGCGAGCAAAATGTCACACGTGTTTTTGCTCTTTTCCATTTGCCTGTCGTTCAACTCATGTAGTACCCATCTAGCGGTCTTCTGAATCTTTCCCATCTCTCGTAGCCGATTGGAAACAGCTTTTTGACTAACGCCCAATTGCTCGGCGAGTTGTTTTTGTGTTTGCAAATCGTCTTCGTCCAACAATGCTTGCAATTCCACATCTTCGTATTTTTTTGGCGGTTTTCCACGTTTCCTTCTCGAAGTAATCGGTATGATTCAACAGCAGTTTTCTTCAAATGAAAACAAAAAATTAATGCTGTCCGCGAATGCTCTTTGTTCGGTATAAATTTCGACATATTGAACATAACAACACAACACTACGCAAGCACTTTTCCAATTTATCACTGGTGCGCGTCTGGCACTTGTTGATGACACAACAAAACGGCGCAGTGTCAAATTTTTATAGCACACACTGCATTGGTGCACCATCTGTTGTCTGAAATCCGCATTTCGTACTTGTACACCGGGTATATGTATCAGAGATAAGGCTGTGAGAGTTCTGGCGCAAAATCCCACGTATTTTCTTATATTTCATGGTGTATGTGCACATGCACGGAGTTGGCCAATGAGCATTGAGCGGAGTGCGGTATCAGTTGCCTATATGCGGACGGGTCGGTGTTGACGTAGCAGAATATGTGGCGAAGGCGCAAGGTTGGTGCAGTGCCTGTTACCTATATGAATGGCTGATGTAAATAAATTAACTACTAAGAATTTTAATATAATTAAAAAAAGTTAAGTATAGACCAGGATTTGAAACTTCATAACTTCGATTTACGTACTGCTGCTAGTCTTGCGTCTATGCCACTGATCCACTGAGAATTCTTACAAAAAAGTTTTAGTAAAGTTATTACATTCGAAAATTTTAAGGTTGTGGTCAAAAGGGTCTTAATATAATGCAAATATTTAATTTTTTGTTTTTTTAATAAAGTGAATTATGACATGTAAGAATGTATAAAAGTCTTGTCTTAAACAAATTATCCAGAAAGTGGTGTGAAATTATATAACTAGGTTTTCTGTATAAAATAACAAGGAAAATTTGATTTCTATACAGTTAGTTATTCTACCTAGTATTTTATTTTAGCAGTTTTTTTTAACACAAAGTAATTATGAATAATAATACGACTTTTAATTTTGAATCACTCGATTCGAGTTGACCAAAAGAGCCTTATTGAGACATAAAGTGTCTGTGTGTTTACAAAAAAAAAGGTAGGTGACAATAAGGCAATACCTGTCTGAAGAGATAATTACCTGTCTTAAGAAATAATTAGCTGTTTGCGCAGGTAAAAAAGTGGTCAAAAAGGCCTTGTTATAGCACTGCCAAAAAGACTTTATAGCGAAAGACTGAAAAAGGTGTTTTCTAGCAGGTGTAAATAGGTAGTAAACCCAGGTAGACAGGTAAGTATAGGTAAAAGCCAGGTGTAATGTCAGAAGGGCCTTAATGTGTACCTGTGTAACCTGTGCGAAGAGATAATTACCTGTCTTAAGAAGTACGTAGTTATTTTGACACAGGTAAAAAAGGTGTCAAAAAGGCATTGTTTCTATGAGGGATAAAAAAGGTGTCAAAGAGGCCTTATTTAGGGGGTTGGGAGGTGGGTGTCAAAAAGGCTTTACCAGGGGGTAGTTTTTAGGGGTAGTTTTGGTATGATCTAAAAAAGGCAAAATAAAATATTTTTTTGTGAACCCCTTCATTTTGGGGCCTTAAGTATTTTATTTAAATTAAAAAAAGTCCTCTATGAAATTGGGATACGAACCGCCAACCTTCCGTTTATAAGACGGATTCCATACCTACTAGTCCATCTTGCATGTTGAGTAAAACTGTTAAATGAAATGTAGACTATAATCAAAATAATGGATTAGAGAGAGGTCAGCAAACATGATAAGAAAGTTTAAACTCATTGGTGATAAACTGTTAGATGGATACATTAGAGACTGTAATATTTATTTATATATAGAGCGTGCTAGCATGCATGCAATTGAGTTTAAATGATTTAAATATTAGCTAGAGTGCTAGCATCAACTTAAAATAAATAAATATATATAAATTTAAAAAAAAATAATGCAACCATTGTAACATCAAAATATTTTATTTATTCATATTTTTTATCTATCCAACTATTGTGTTTATTATCAAAGCCTAACCATTTTACAATTACTGTATTTCCCTCTCCTTTTAGCACTTATTTTCAACTCAATAAATATCAGGATATATGGGGGTAAATAAAATGAATGCAATAAAGAACAAATTGGTTGAAGCTGTAAACTTTTGTCGGCATCTTAAGAAGTAATTACCTGTGCTACCTGTCTTAAGAAGTAATTACATGTTTGAGACAAAAAGACAATACCTGCTTGACTTGTGTTAAGAATTAAGTACCTGTTTGAACGGGTAAAAAAGCCAAAGCTGCCAAAAGTATATGCATTTCGAGAGGTCGGCAAAGCTGATAAGAAAGACCAAATTCCTTGTGATAAGCTGTTAAATACATGCATTGGAGAATGTAATATTTAATATTTTGAGACAGAATGATCCGCAAAGTTGAAAAGAAATGTCAAATTCCTTGTGATAAGCTGTTAAATACATGCATTGGAGAATGTAATATTTAATATTCTGAGACAGAGCGGTCAGCAAAGTGGATAAGAAAGATCAAATTCCTTGTGATAAGCTGTTAAATACATGCATTGGAGAATGTAATATTTAATATGTTGAGACAGAGTGGTCAGCAAAGTTGATAAGAAAGGTCAAATTCCTTGTGATAAGCTGTTAAGTATATGCATTGGAGATTGTAATATTTATAGTCATTTTTCTAACAATTGAAAAGGTGCGACCTCTTTATAAGTATGTTAATTTTAAAGTTAACAATATGAATAGCAAGAAGATGTTATTTTTTCATCTTCGGTTAATATTATCATAAAATAGATTTTAAGCTTACATAATTATCTAATGAAGAGCCTTATTAAAGAATTAGGAAAATAAATAAGATTGTTTTATTTTACTTCCATATAAAATAAAAAAAGAAGTCTAACAGATCAACTACAGCTGGAAATTTCTTAATAGGTGATCTTCGAGTAGAAATTTTCAATCTGAAATAAAATCTTTCCGCTACAACAAATAAAATGTAGTGAACATAATGTCAAAATAATCTCCAAAAGGCACGGGACGAAAACAGAAAAGTTTTTACAAATCTCATTGCTTGCATGGAAAAACAGGAAGCAGTTCAATAATAAAAAGATACATACTATACGTTCTTAGGTTAAGCAGTTACAAGAAAAATAATAAAGGAAAGAAAAATAATAAGAAAAAAAATAACTTTTTACAGCTCATTCAACCATTCCATTAAAGATTTTCAAATAAAGAAATCTGGAGCTCGAATAGGTAAATTATTAATATGTGAAAAAATCTTATATCCATATCTTCAAGAAGAAAAAGAAACCTGGAGAGATAATTTTTTCAGCAGCCATTGTACACATATACAATTTGACATATACTAAAATTAAACAACATCCTTACTAAAGAGGCAATGCATATACTTCAAACAGGTAAGTACTTTTTAAAACAGGTAATTACCTCTTCGGTCAGGTATTGTCTTTTTGTCTTAAACAGGTATTACTTCTTAAAACAGGTAGCACAGGTAATTACTTTTTAATGCCGAGAAAAGTTTACACCTTCAACCAATTTGTTTTTTATTGTCTTTATTTTATTTATCCCCATTTTAATTATATGATCAGCTAGACTAGAATAATATAGAATCTGGCTCATATATCCTCATATTTATTTAGTTGAAAAAAAGTGCGAAAAAACGACAGGGAAATAAAGTATTTGTAAAATGGCTAGGTTTTGATAATAAACCCAATAGTTGAATAAATAAAAATCATGAATAAATAAAATATTTCATTGTTACAATTGTTGTTTTATTATTATTATTTTTTAAATTTATACATATTTATAATAAGAGCATTTATTTTAAGTTGCAAGCTAGCACTCTCGCTAATATTTAAATTATTTGAACTCAACTGCATGCATGCTGGCACGCTCTCTCTCTATATAAATACTATATTCTCTAATGTATCCATCTAACGGCTTATCACCCATGAGTTTAAACTTTCTTATCATGTTTGCCGACTTCTCTCTAATCCATTGTTTTGATTAAGGCGCGTTCTCACAAGTCAAGTTTAGTTGATCAATTTTAGTTGGTCAACTAAAGTTGAATGAAAGACCTTTGTTTCAATAAAGTTGATCAACTTTTTAGTGGATCAAGAAAAGTTTGACAGAGTTAAACTTTTATCGTTCAAGTCTGCACCTCTGGATCGCCCAGGCCGATCAGTTCGCTTTACCTCGAATTAAGACCTGGTGTTTTTCCGTCGTGCTAACGTCGTAATATATTGAACAAAATGAGTGTTAAGTGGTCAGAAGGCGCAATGTTAAAATTTTTAGACCTATATAATAAGCATGATTGTCTCTGGAATCATCGTTTAGATACGTACAAAAATAGAGATGCGCGTGAAAATGCTTTAAAATCGATGGTGGAAGAATTGGAAATTTCTGCATTAACCATTTCGGATGTCAAAAATAAAATAAAAACAATCCGAACGATGTACAAAAAAGAGCACTCTTTGGACCAAAAATCCAAAAAAAGTGGAATCGGCAAGGAGGATATATATGTGCTAAAACTGTTCTGGTACAAAAGAGCTGATGCATTTTTAAATGATGTAACCAACACAAGATACACGACATCAAATTTAGTAAGTACACTATTTATTTTTTAAATTAACTTTACATTAGCTTGTTATTATAATTATTTATCATCATATATCATATCCAGTTGCCACGGCACAGCACCTTCTCCCAAAAAATATTCTGCGTATTCATCACGCACAGTAGACGCTGATCTGGTGTAGTTACGACTCCCTAAATTAACTTGCAAATTAACTAAACCATTCATTTGAGTATTCTGTGTTCTCCAAGAACCTGGTATAGTGCACCGCGTATTAAGATCTTCAGTATCAAGGGAGCCAGTAGATGTATATACTACTCTCGAACTTATTTTTAACCAGTTTTGTAATGCTAATGCTGCTTTGACAATGCTGTCCACTGAAGTAATTGCAACGACTATAAGTCGTTCAAAAACTCTGAATCTCGAAACCAAAATTCCGAATGCATTCTCAACTACGCGACGAGCTCTTGACAAGCGGTAATTGAAGATTTTTTGTTTTGTCGATAAATTAGTACATCTCCCGAATGGTTTTAAAATATTTGTTCGTAGGGGGAAAGCATCATCAGCTACTATTACCCCATGTTTTGGAAAATTTAACCTATTACTGAAATCTCCCAATGCTGCATTCAAATATGATTTTCCAAAAACGGCAGCATCGTTTGCCCGTCCATTTGTACCCACGTCAAAATAGCGAAAACAGTAGTTTGCATCTACTAATGCCATCAAAATTACGCTGTATGAACCTTTGTAATTGAAATACTATGATCCACTATGAGGGGCATTTCGAATAACGATATGCTTTCCGTCTATAGCACCACAACAGTTGGAAAAATTCCATCGGAGGTTGTATTCTTTTTGAATTGCCCTCCACTCTTCTCCAGTTTATGGCACCTATAACAAAAAAAAAAGTAACCTATATTGCAAAAAATTGAAACATTGAAATTGCTTATACGTTAGCAACGTATTAACATCAAAAAACATTTTTGATAATAAAAGTTTCTACAACAATACTACTTTCTACCTTGTGAAAACAAGTTTTTATTTTTCAGAATTTAGTGCAAGGTGAAGGAGCCGAAAGCGAAATGAGCGAAGATACACATGAAACCCCTGAGGATAGGGGATTTCCTGCATCTGCATCTATTACTACCATAAATTCCGATACTCAGGAAGAAATCATACATGTGGAAAACACCGACTCAGCCAATAGGTCTACTCCAAAACAATCAAAACCGACAAATATGTTTCGTGCTCCTCCGACTCGCAAAAGGAAAATTGTTCATGATATAACCACGGCGATTGATAAACTTGATAAAGTAGTGCAAAGTAACAATAAAAATGAGACTGAGAACGAATTTGATATATTTGGTAAACATGTTGCTCCCCAGTTAAAACAGATGCCTCTTTACGACGCTATCATCTGCCAGGAACAAATTCAAACTGTATTAAGACAAAAACGATTGGAACTCATAATGAAACAGTCCCAGCACACTACTGCATCACCCATGTTTTCACATTCATCAAGTGCTACTCCTTCACCAACGTGTACAAACATGGATGGAGAACATTGGTCATCCTCGTTTTCAACTGATTACAACAACAAAGAACAACAACAAATAAAATGTTGTAAAGCATCTTAAATTTAATACTTTTGTAAAACAAACTTACTTTAATAAACTGTTCTAAAGCCTCGTATATAGCTGCACAAATTTCCTTCAAAAAATTGGAAATGGTATTTTTAGGTACACGGTATATGGAAGCAAGCGTTGAAAATGAATCTCCTGTAGCTAAATATCTTAATATTACTTGCAGCCTTAGTCTGAAATAGCTTGTCGCATCAATGTGTCACGTTTCTTTAAGCGGCATTGAACTTTCAATAGCAATTCTTCAAATTTTTCTTCCGACATTCTCAAATGATTTCTATATCCTTCACTATCCTCTAACGCTAGTTATTTTAGCAATGTCTCCGAAGCTCCCATTCGGTTTCTTCTCAAGATCCACTGTCATACCCAAAAACGACGCCTTCGACGATTGTTACTTGATAGAATTGTTCGCAGTTCTTTTTGTAACATAACTGTTATAGTATGCATCACTTCGCGCAACGCTACCTTCAAAGCCATTGTAAATACTGAAACGGTTTGATCGATTTCAGTTGAAACGTATGAACCAAAAGTGATTCAAGTCGCATTCAACTTTAGTTGATCAAATAAAATTGATCAACAAAACTGGACTCGTGAGAATGCGCCTTTATAGTCTACGTTTCATTTAACAGTTTTACTCAACATGTAAGATGGACTAGTAGGTAGGGAATCCGTCTTATAAACGAAAGGTTAGCGGTTCGTATCCCAATTCACTTTTTAAATTTAAATAAAATACTTAGGCCACAAAATGAAGGGGTTAGAGTTAATTCCACAAAAAAAAAATATTTTATTTTGCCTTTTTTACATCATACCAAAACTACCCCTAAAAACTACCCCCTGGTAAAGCCTTTTTGACACTTACCCCCCAACCCCCTAAATAAGGCCTTTTTGAAACCTTTTTTACCCCCTAATATAAACAATGCCTTTTTGACAACTTTTTTACCTGTGTCAAAAACAACTACGTACTTCTTAAGACAGGTAATTACCTCTTCGCACAGATTACACAGGTACAGATTAAGGCCCTTCTGACATTACACCTGGCTTTTACCTATACTTACCTGTCTACCTGTGTTTACTATCTATTTTACACCTGCTAGAAAAACCTTTTTCAGTCTTTCATGATAAAGCCTTTTTGGCAATGCTATTACAAGGCCTTTTTGAGTACTTTTTTACCTGTGCAAACAGCTAATTACTTCTTAAGACAGGTAACTACATCTTCTGACAGGGAGTGTCTTTTTGTCACCTACCTTTTTTTTTATGAACACACACACTTTATGTCTCAATAAGGCTCTTTTGGTCAACTCGAATCGAGTGATTCTAAAATAAAAGTCGTATTAATATTTATAATTACTTTGTGTTAAAAAAAAACTGCAGAAAACAAAATACAAGGCAGAATAATTAACCGTATAGAAATAAAATTTTCCTTCTTATTTTATACAGAAAAATTATTTACATAATTTCACACCACTTTCTAGACCATTTGTTTAAGACAAGACTTTTATGCATTCACGGTATTTAAAAAAAAAATAAATATCTGCATTATATTAGCCCAAAGACTAGTAAGACCCTCTTGACCATAACTTTAAAATTTTCGAATGTAATCACAACACTTTCTTATAAGAAGCCTCAGTGGATCAGTGGTATAGATGCAAGATTTTCAGTACAGAAATCGAAGATATGAAGTTTTTTAATTAAGTTAAAGTATTTTAATAGTTAATTCCGTTACATCACCCATTCATATATGCAACAGGCACTGCACTAACCCTTGGCCACATATTCTGTTACGTCAACCCCGACCCGTCCGCATATAGGCAACTGATACTGCACTTCTGCTCAACCCTCATTGGCCAACTCCGTGCATGTGCACATATACCAAGAAATATCAAAAATGCAATTTTTAGGTCCACAAGAAAATAAATGGGATCTTGCACCAGAACTCTCATCGCCTTATCTACTCATAAGTACAGAGCCAACTTCTAAGAAAACGTAATTTACTGAGTTGTATTTATATTTCTTATCGTGAATACAGTTAAACATCAAGAATTTAGTTATCTTCATAATTGTATATTAGTTTCATTGAGGGAAGATGCCGAAACGCACGCGAAATTGTTGGCTGAATTTTTTGCTTCACATTCTACTGTCGATTTCCAAGCAAAAACACCACCTACTATTCCCATAGTACAGTCAAGGATGCCCGATATTGTCTTCAGACAGCGTATCATAAAACGTATTTTAATGAAGCTAGACACCAAAAAAGCTTCTATCCCTGACGGAATACCTGCCATAGTTCTCAAAAACTGTGCGAGGGAACTTACACCAGTTTTCTGTAGACTTTTCAACCTATCCTACAGAAAGGGAATATTTCCTTCTCGCTGGAAATGTGCAACAGTTCAGCCGATACCTAAAAAAGGCAAGAAGATCTTGCCAAATAACCACCGACCAATCGCACTGCTTTCAATAATATCGAAAGTCATGGAAAAGGCTATCAATCAGCATCTTCTAAAATATCTTGAAGGATTCAACATTATTAGCGATCACCAATATGGCTTTCGTAAAAATAGATCAACAGGAGATCTTCTGACTTATGTAACACACGTTTGGAACAACGCAACTGAACATTTTGAGAATCTCGAGCGGTTACTCTTGACATATCCAAGGCATTCGACCGTGTTTGGCACGATGAGCTGTTGGCTAAGTTACGCTCTTATGGTCCGCTGGAAAAGACCGAGAATCCAATCTACAGCTTTACAGATGACAGTACGCTTATCTCTTCATTCACTTTGAACGCTCGGACATCGGCTTCTCAGACGAATATCCGCAGACAGCAGGAAGTCATTCAACTTAACAAAGACCTGGAAGAAATTCTATCTTGGGGGACAGTAACCAAGTGGAATTTTACGCTACAAAAATCCAGGCGGCAGTTTTTTTCTAAAAAAGTTAACGCTGCTGAACCCGACATAGTTATGTCAGGGCACTCCATTCCTCTAACATCGTCACTCAATTTGTTGGGCGTTAATTTGGGAGCAAATTGGTACTGGCGTGAACATGTTGCAGGCATACCAAGGAGAGCTTCTCAAAAGTTGGGAATATTATTTTGAGCCAGGAAGCTTTACACTCCACAACAACTGTTAATTCTTTGCAAAGCTCAAATTCGACCAACTATGGAATAATGCTCCGACGTTTGGGGCTCCGCTCCATACACTGCATTTGTTGGATTTTATTCAGAGAAGAGCTGTTCGTTTGACTGGAGACCCGGAACTGACCGGCGGCCTTGATTCGCTGGAACATCCAAGAACGGTTGGCGACTTGAGCCTATTCTACAAGTATTTTCATGAAAAGTGTTCGAAGGATGTGGCCCGCTTAATTCCACCCAGAGTGGTGCATGTTAGAAATACACGTCGTGCTAATACTTCCCATCCGTATGAGATTCAGCTTGTTACTCCTCGTACAACGCTTTTCAAGCAGTCTGTTATATGGAGAACATCATCCCTTTGGAATAATTTGCCCAGGACTGTGTTTCCCACCGAGTACAATTTACAGCGATTCAAAAACAACGTGAATGGCTTTCTCCGCACACGTGTCGCTCCTGTAGCGCTTTAGGGACTTCCCTGTAGCACGTGTGCTAGACCCATAAAAAAAAAATGCAATGGGTAAATAGGACTTTTGTAAAATGTCCGAATTCAGAAAAAAAAGTAGAGAATGTTTCATTACCTGACTCAGAGAATCACAAATTTCACTATAATTACCGATTGTCTTGAGACCCTTTATAAAGTATCTAGTCCCTGGCCAAATTATTAGACGCACTGTATTTTTTTTAGTAATTTTATGTTTCTTAAGAGTTTTTATGCAATAATGGTATACTTAAACTACAATATTATTGATTTTTATTTAAAAGAATTGTTGTAGACTACATATTTGTATTTATTTTTAACATATGGCAACACTGTGTTGACAAAGTGATACATGAACGTAAATAAGTACAAACCTGTATCAGTCGCGATCGGAATCGAGTCAGGTACGGACGTGTTTCTGTGGCTTTATGGACTGTGATTGTTTGTTTAACAGTTTTATACTACTCAGTTATTAGTTTATTTTGTATGCAGTGTTTTAAAAAAGTAATTGGACTATTTTCATTATGGGTAGAAAAGGCGATCTTTCACCACGTAAAAAAGCTGAAGTGAAGGCCCTTGTGATTGCGAAAACATTTACAAACCGAGAAATATCACGAAGATTGGAGGTTTCTGAAGCTAGTGTACGACGCATAAAAAAGATAATTGAGTCAGGGAAGGAATTAAGCCCGAAAAGAAAGAAAAGATGCGGTAGAAAACCAATTTTCACTCCATGGTCAGAGAGATGTTTGAAGAAAATTTGTGTAGAAAACAGATTTGCTACCACAAAGGTAATAAAATCACAACTCCAGGATGCTAGCGTAAATGCTTCTGAGCGCACTGTTCGAAGAAAAATTGAAAGAATTAGATTTTAAGGCCTGTCGCCCCGCCAGGAAGCCCAAGTTAACAGCTGCAATGAAAGCAAAGCGCCTGAAGTGGGCCAAACAATGGCAAGACAAAGATGTGGACTTCTGAAGATCGGTAAGATACAGCAATTTAATCAATAATTGATACATTATTATCATTTTCAGTTAAATAAAGCAAATAAACATGGAAGTTTAAATTTTTTTTCCCATTTTTGACAGGTCTGCTTCAGTGACGAAAGCACATTCGAAATTTTGCAGAATAAAGCTCAGTATGTGCGTCGTCGTCATGGAGAAAAGTTTCATCCTGATTGTATCGTCCCGACGGTTAAACATCCCACCAAAGTGATGATTTGGTCAGTCATCAGCGGCAAGGGCACTGGACGTCTGTACGTCGTCAAAGGAATAATGAGGCAAGATCAGTACAAAGAAGTATTACAAAATCGGTTGATTCCGCAGCTCAGAGAATGGTTTCCAAATGGGGAACCATTCACTTTCATGCAAGATGGAGCTCCCTGCCACACTGCTCGGTCTGTTAAAGCTTTTTTGGCAGAAAAAAATATCCCTCTGTTGGATTGGCCGGGTAATAGCCCATTGAAAATGTGTGGAAGCTGATGAAAAGAGAAGTGGCTAAAGATGTGATTACAAACAAAACCCAGCTCCTAGAAAAGATTATTCATGTGTGGAATCATCATCCTCAAATGCAGGAGACAGTACAATCTTGCATTGATAGCATGCCGCGCAGAATTAAAGCTTTGATAGCGGCTAAAGGTGGCTCAACTAAATATTGACTTTTACTAACATTAATTTCACTTTTCTTTAAAACTTAATAAACTTATGCTTTTCTAAATTAATGCTGTTTTATTTATGTCAAATAAATAGGTAATTGATTGGATAATATAAAAATAAAAAACAAATCAATTTAAAATAATAAAACGGTACAATATCACTCGGTAATTAATATTTTACATGAAAGCTTGCAGTGCGTCTAATAATTTGGCCAGGGACTGTAGATGCATACGAAAGTAATAATTTTTATTAAATATACAAATAGTGTAAATAATGACAGAGCCTTTATTTCTTATAGTCTTTTATACTAGTAACTAAGCTGAGGTGTTTGGTTTATAGGTTTTCCTTAAGTAATTACACTCTAAGTATAAATAAACAGGTTGGTTTGTACTTTTAAATTTAGCCTGTTATCGCTCCTGATGATGCTAAGACAGTGATCGCATCGCACATCAACTGCAAAATAAAGTGTTTGGGGTAGTGCCATTGACTTAAGCAAAGCAATATCTCAAATTGTTTTTGCTTAAGGGTCCGCCATTATCCACCTTTCTGCTATCAATTTAAGATGTTTTTAGTGTTCCGTACGGAACACTTATAAGATCACTTCGGTGTCTGTCTGTCTGTCTGTCACACCCGATTTTTCTCCGAAACTATTTGACATAGAAAGGTGAAATTTGGTAATAATATAGGAATTGATGGCCTCATCAGAGCCATGTAGTTTTGAGAATTAAATTTTGACTTAAGGGGTTAGTTTTGGGGGGTGAAGTCGGAAGTGAAAAAAAAAATTTCTAGGTCATCGAGTGTGGTGTCAAATGAAAGCTTGTGAAAACACGAGTAAAAAAAATATATATATAATATTATACTTGCGCGCACTTTTCTTTGTATTATTTTTAAAAATTCCCGAAAAATCGCTGTCCCGGGCCTTAACTCGAAAAGTACTTATCAAAAAATTTCGAAAAAATTCTGGAATATTCTCCACGGGGTGTAAATTGAACGAAAATTATCACGAGTGCATTACCTTTAATAACACAGGGGAACAGCTGTTTTGGTGTCGAGGTTTTTTGAGCTGATTCTATATCAATTTGATGTCCTGAATTCAAATAACGTATTCATTTGTACCTAGGAGCTCAAATTTTTTAAGATATACAATTTTAGAGAAATATAATTTACATTATTGTAACTCAAATCCGTAAGTGTAGTAAACAAAAGTAGATACGAAATTTTTATTTTAGTTATACAAAATACAATATTATGTCGTACCTACTACAAAACAAAAAAAAAACATTGAAGAAATGAAATAGTCACTCAACACTTGGAAAGCTTCTTTTCCGCGACATTCTTGAATGTTTTTTTAAACAGTCCCTTTTTAAACTCCAGCAGTAATCTGCCATCATGTGCATGTCCCATCTTCCTTGGTAGCGGTCCTCCATAACTTTAATATCTTGGTGAAATCTTTCACCTTGTTCCTCACTCATGTCTCCTAAATTTTCTGGAAAACGGTCTAAGTGGCTGTGTAAATAGTGTATTTTAATACTCATATTGCACCCTAAGGATTTGACACTATTAAGCATCTTGTTAACCATTTCAACATAGTTTTGAGCTTTATGTTTGCCTAGAAAATTTTCTACAACTGCAACAAATGATGTCCAAGCTTCTCGTTCAACTTGATTCATTGAATTTATGAAGGCAGGATCCTTAATTAATTGTCTTATTTGTGGGCCGTCAAATATCCTTGCTTTGAGTTTTTCTGTGCTCAACTGATGCATTTTTTACCCCTATATATGCAAAACAAGACCCATTCTTATCAAGAGCCTTTACAAATTGCTTCATTAAGCCCAACTTTATATGTAACGGAAGAAGTATGATTTTTTCTCTTTCAACCAAAGCGTCGTTAATGACATTCTTTTCCCCAACGTCTATGTTTTCTCTCTGAGGCCAATCTTTTCTAACCCAGTGGTGTGTTTTGTCCCTACTATCCCAGAGGCACAAGAAACACGGATATATCGTGTAACCACTTTGCTGCCCAAGAAGAAAGTTTACCCCTTTTAAGTCTACACAAATCATCCATTGATGTTCGTAATACTTTATCTTCTGCAAGACCAAAGCTATGGTATTATATTCTTCTTTCAGTTTCGTTGAGTGAGCTAGTGGTATTGAACCATATTTATTCCCATTATGTAGAAGGACACATTTTAAACTTCGCTTTGAACTGTCAATAAATAGGCGCCAATCATCTGGAATATATTCAGAAAGTCCCATTTCTTTCATGAGTCCCCTAATTTCGTGACAAAATACAAGATTGTCTTCTTGAGAAAAGAATGGTAGCAGATCTTTTTCTCTTGTACGGTAAAAGGTAATTTTGGTTCCTTGTTTCAGTAAATTTTTGTCGTTCAACCTAGAAGCCAGTACTTCAGAAGCTTTTTTTCGATAAATTGAGATCCCTGGTGAGATCATTTAATTCATTTTGATTGAAGCGTTGAGGAACTGATGACGTCCCCTCATAGTCACTGTTAGTTTCATTAGCATCAGAACTTTTATTAGCATCAGAAGAGCGATCAGAGGGAAAATATTCGTCATCAGAGATATGTGGTAGCTGATGAAATGTTGGAATCGGTATTTCATCTGAGTGCGGGATAGGGCGTATTGCCGAGTCTAAATTGGGATAAGTCCACTTACTGCGGTTATTTCGATTGATTCCATTAGTATATACTAAACAGAAATAACAATCATTGAAGTGGTTTTTTGGTTTTCTCCAAACCATTGGTACGCCGAATTTTAGACATTTTCTTTTCCCGGTAGTCCACTGCCGTAAATGCTCTGTACAAGTTTTACATACGAGATGCGGGGCCCACGTTTTGTCCTGATCACCAAGCTTAACTCCAAAGTATCCAAGATACGCTCGCTTTACAAAGTCAGTAATAGTTTGTCTGTTTTGTTGAAACATGTATTCTCCGCATATATAGCAAAACACATCAGGTTGATTTACACAACTACTTCTTGAACTGGAACCTGAACTCATTTTAATTCTGTTCAATAACACAAAAACACTCTTTTCTTAACATAAAATAACACGCCGAATTCGATCTACTCTCATTAGTAAGAACGCACAAACTGACGAGACTTACCCGAGTTAGGTGATTAAAAGGGTCAGTTCAGGTACCTGATAGGCAATGGTTCCACTATTTTTTTACCTGGAATTTACTCAATTACAGACTGATAATAAAACCATTGTACCTACATTAATGAATATATAATTATTTTAGAACTCTCATAAATGAATATACTGAATAAAAACCACATTGGTAGATAAGTTGATGTATCTAAAAAAGTAGAGCTGATAGAGAAAAACGGATTGCATGTATAGATTTAGCGTCCCAAATATAGTTAAAATCAGCTCTAAAATCCCAGGCACCAAAACAAAAAATATTTTTTTGTTGCCCTGTGTAATTTATATGGTATATAAAAAAAAACAAAAATTTCAAGGTCATCAGATTTCAGTAAAGATTGGAAACAAACTTTGTTGAAAACTCATTTGGGGTGTATTTTGTGAAGTCACTGATCATTTTATACCTCTGTAACAAAATTTTTTTATTTTAAAAAGCAATCAACGTACGGAACACTAATTGCGCAAGTTTAACTTGCACTTGACCGGTTATTTTTATCTAACCATTAATATTGTCATGCCGCAACAAAATATGGTAATTCCTCAAACAAAAAACATATTGTTTTTCATTTTTTGTTTTTATTTAATCTATTATGTCGTATGATATTTTTTGTTGATATATTCATATACTTATATATAAATTATTACTGCCGGTAAACTTGACTGTGAACTGTAATAAACAGGTGCGAAGTTTAAAATTAGCTTCAATTAAATTTAAAGTTAATACAATATATAGATTTTTTTTTTATGGGTCTAGCACACGTGCTACAGGGGAGTCCCTAAAGCGCTACAGGAGCGACACGTGTGCGGAGAAAACGATTCACGTTGTTCTTAAATCGCTGTAAATTGTACTCGGTGGGAAACACAGTCCTGGGCAAAATATTCTAAAGGGATGATGTTCTCCATATAAATGACTGCTTGAAAAGCGTTGTACGAGGAGTAACAAGCTGAACCTCATACGGATGTGAAGTATTAGTGTGACGTGTACTTCTAACATGCACCGCTCTTAGAGGAATTAAACGGGCCACATCCTTCGAACACTTTCCATAAAAATACTTGTAGAATAGGCTCAAGTCGCCAACCGTTCTTCGATGTTCCAGCAAATCAAGGCCACCTGTCAGTTCCGGGTCTCCAATCAGACGAACAGCTCTTCTCTGAATAGAATCCAACAAATGCAGTGTATGTTTGGGAGCGGAGCCCCAAACATGGGAGCAGTATTCCATAGTTGGTCGAATTTGAGCTTTGTAAAGAATTAACAGTTGTGAAGTGTAAAACTTTCTGATTCGAAATAATATTCCCAACTTCTGAAAAGCTCTTCTTGCTATGCCTGCAACATGTTAATGCCAGGACATATTTGCTCCCAAATTAACGCCCAACAAAATGGGCGACGATGTTAGAGGAATGGAGTGTCCCGACATAACTATGTCGGGTTCAGCAACGTTAACTTTTTTAGAAAAAACTGCCGCCTGGGTTTTTGTAGCGTTAAATTCCACTTGGTTACTGTCACCCCAAGATAGAATTTCTTCCAGATCTTTGTCTTCAGATGAATGACTTCCTGCTGTCTGCGGATATTCGTCTGAATAGCCGATGTCCGAGCGTTCAAAGTGAATGAAGAGATAAGTGTACTGTCATCTGCAAAGCTGTAGATTGGATTCTCGGTCTTTTTCAGCAGATCGTTAATATAAATGAGAAAAAGAGTAGGAGACAGTATGGAGCCTTGGGGTACACCGGCGTTGATAGTGAAGGTGTTAGAAAGAAATCCGTCGACTGCCACTTGCAAAAAACGATCTCTGAGGAAATATGAGAGCCACAAACAGAACTTTTCAGACATCATAAGAACGTAGCTTAGCCAACAGCCCATCGTGCCAAACACGGTCGAATGCCTTGGATATGTCAAGAGCAACTGCTCGAGATTCTCCAAAGTGTTCAATTGCGTTGTTCCAAACATGTGTTACATAAGTCAGAAGATCTCCTGGTGATCTATTTTTACGAAAGCCATATTGGTGATCGCTAATAATGTTGAATCCTTCAAGATATTTTAAAAGATGCTGATTGATGGCTTTTTTCATGACTTTCGATATTATTGAAAGCAGTGCGACTGGGCGGTAGTTGTTTGGCAAGGTCTTCTTGCCCTTTTTGGGTATCGGCTGAACTGTGGCGCATTTCCAGCAGGAAGGAAATATTCCCTTTCTGTTAGATAGGTTGAAAAGTCTACAGAAAACTGGTGTTAGTTCCCTCGCACAGTTTTTTGAGAACTATGGCAGGTATTCCGTCAGCGCCAGAAGCGCTTTTGGTGTCTAGCTGCATCAAAATACATTTTATGATACGCTGCCTGAAGACAATATCGAGCATCCTTGACTGCACTATGGGAATATTAGGTGGTGTTTTTCCTTGGAAATCGACAGTAGAATGTGAAGCAAAGAGTTCAGCCAACAAGTTAGCTTTCTCAACAGGTGTCGTTGCAATAGAATTGTCTGACCGTGACTTACTTATTTCAATTAAAATAAAATTAATCACGTAATATACACCAATTTGATTGAATAGGTATATGATATAATGCAGTGGCCCCAAACTCTTTCCATTCCCAGCTTTCTTATTCAATCCAGGCATAACATGTCAAAGTACGTCTGAAAAGTTCTCGGACTAACATTGAAGGCAATTTTTTTTTGACGTGAAATATGTTTTATTTTTCAATATAATCTTCTGAAACTTCAGCACATTTATTACAACGTTTTTCCAACAATTTAATACTAAAGTGTATTTGTTTGGAGTTGATAGCACAATTCTCTCATTGTAGATGCAAATACATATGGTATTGGGGTGTGTTTTGAATTATTTTTAAGGGTTCACCCTATTTTAGGCAGAAAACCTCTGTTATACGATAGAGCAAGGGTCGGCAACCTATGGCACGCGTGCCATCTCTGGCACGCCAAGCAATTTTGAATGGCACGCGTACCTATTCAAAGTTTACACATTAATTCTCTAATCTGTGACATGTTTCGAAATTAAGTAAATAATCAAAGACAGTATTACTTTAACGATACAAACAAAAACGATACATTATATAGGTCACTAGGTATTATTACCAAAAACTACAAAATATATATTTTGTAATTTATAATTTTACTGAATGCATTGATTTGGCTTTAATTTCGGCAAGTATTAAAGACGGCAAGCCTCAAAATATAAGCTTAGGCAAAAACACAAATAAACGTCCTCAATTCAGATCAAAAGAGCCGCTATAAGGCGGTTTTTGTTTGACTTGACTTCAATCGTTCCGACGCGCGCCGCAACTCTTTTTATATTACCGAACTTTAGTTTTTGTTAGATTTAACTTCTAGGCGACTCTTTGATTGCAATATAGATAATAATTTTTGTTCTAAGAAATTTAATAAACGTAATTATTGGAATTTTCTGGAAACATTATTTTTTCTATATATAGCAAGCGGCTACACGTTTGGATCATTTAGTATAGAAGTAACATCCGTTCCAGTCAATAGTCGTCGAAAAGTTTAAAAATTAAAATTACGTTGCGTTATGGCCGCGAAGAAACAGAACGTTCCATCATTTCAAACTTCATGGACAACAGATTACGGTTTTGTACAGCAAAACGATCGGGCCATTTGTGTCCTATCTCGGAAAAGCGTAGTTTTCCGGACATCTAGTGTTCAACGACATTTCCAGATAAAACATGAATTGTCATTTAAAGATAACGCTGATAAAAGGAAGGCAATACAAAGAGCAAGTAAACAATACGAGAAACAGTCAACATTCTTTAGCAAAGTTTTCCAAGGAAAAAATGCAGTTTCAAAATTGCACAACCGTTGGCACAAAAGAGTAGGCCGTTCACTGACGGAGAATTTATGAAGCAAACGTTTTAGAGTACTGGCGCGATTTTATTCGACGACTTGCCCAATAAGGATACCATATTGGCCAGGATTAGGGATATACCGGCATCAGCGCGGACCATCGAGAGACGAATTACCGAAATAATACAAAATGTCCAAAAACAGCAGAGAGACGCTATCAAACAGAGTTTTGTATTTAGTGTAGCATTGGATGAAAGTGTCGATATTAATGACATTGCCCGTCTGGCAATCGTTGCGCGATACTTCGATGATGGCAGTGTGTATGAAGAGCTGATTTGTCTGCTCCCATTGCAGGGAACTACAAGAGGAGAGAATATATTTTCAGAATTTGTTAAACATTTTGAAAAGCAGAACATTGATTTAAATAAAAAATTTTTGCGTAACAACAGATGGCGCTCCTGCTATGATTGGGAGACATAAAGGATTTGTTTCCCTTCTTATTGAACGCTTGGGTCGATCAGTTTTGAATTTTCACTGCATAATTCACCAAGAGAGTTTGTGCGGTAAAATCTCCGCTGGAAGTTTAAAATCCGTGATGGATAGGGTGGTTAAAATAGTTAACTACATTGTCGGTCGTTCTTTATTGATCTATAGACAATTTCTGCAGGAATTAGAAAGTGCATATTCAGATATACCATTGCACAATAATGTGCGCTGGCTCAGCCGTGGTAAAGTGCTCTCTAGATTTCTGCAATGTCTAGGCGAAATTAAATCATTCTTGTTGGAAAAAAATCAAGTGGATGCTTATCCTGAACTAGAAGATAAGAACTGGATCTGTATGTTAATGTTTCTTACTGATATTACAAACCATCTCAGTGAACTCAACTTAAAGTTACAAGGTTCAGGCAAAACAGTTCTGGATTTATACGAATTCTGGAAATCATTCAAATTAAAAATAGATTTATTTATCAGCGATATTACTACAAACACATATAAATATTTTCCAAATTTAAAAACTTATATATCCAGTGTCGACGATGGTGCACTAGTAGACGAAATTCTTAAATATATGACTAATTTAAAAGAGGAGTTTATCGAGAGGGGTCAGGATTTTGATAAACATGGTCCTATGTTCGCTTTTTTAATCAAACCAGATTTAATGGATTTTTCCAGCAGTTGCTTTGACATATCTCTTTTCTCATGGATGGACATTAATGATTTTGATCTTCAATACATTGAATTTAAAAGCTCCGAGTTATGGAACACGAAATTTGTAGAATTAAGAAGGGTATTAGAAGGTGACTGCCAGAACCATTCAAACAAGATACTCAGTTGTTGGATGAGTTTACCAGAGAAATTTATTTGTCTTAAGAAAGTAGCGTTTGCCATGCTTACAGCTTTCGGATCATCCTATATCTGTGAACAACTTTTTTCCCATATGAGAGTGATTTTAAACCCGTACCGAAGCAGGCTGACAACAGACAACTCGAAAGCATGTGTGACACTGAAAATAACCAGACATGAACCGGATATAAGAAAACTCTCTAAAGAACTTCAAGCACAGGGTTCACACTATCCTAGGCTGGTATAATAAAATTATTTGTTAAATGTTAAAATTTTTTTGTAATTCAACCTTCTAAAAGCAATATTTTAAGTTAATTTAAGTTAATTTTTGTTAAATTTAGTTTGTAGTAAGTACCTATGTCGGCACGCAAAATGTTGTATGGATGAAAACTGGCACCCCTTAGTTAAAAGGTTGCCGACCCCTGCACTAGGGCATTGTGGAGGTTAAGTATCATTGTTTTTTCTCGCAGGGAAAATGCAGATTTACAGACTCCGCAAAATTTGACCGAGACAAAACTGAAAGCCATCGCTGTTCTGATCTGAATTAGACATATTAGGGTAAGTCCGGGATATACGCTCCAGCGGGATAGACGCCTCATTACATTTGTGTGAAATGTAAGACGCGTAAACAAAAGAATGCCTTATAATACGAACGTTCCCCTCCCTCACTTCAATCTGCCACAAAGCGTTGGTGCGTGCGGTTGTGCGTAGGAGCGCTAATGACAGTGACGAGCCAAACAGTCGAGATTTTACTTTGTGGATGATTTTCAGCCCCTTATAATTTTGGAGTTCACATGTAATTTTATTTTATTTTTACTTCTGAATAAGGAGTAGGGTATGTAGATTATTATTAATTACATTTTTAGGATAAAATAAACGTATTTACCATTTTTTTTCGAAAGTATCTATTCCTGTGAAAAGGGATATATGCCCCGATATGTTTTGGGATAGTCGCCCTAAGAGCGTCTATCCCTACTTCACCTTAATGCATGCTGGCTTTAAGGGCATCTATCCCTTGCCGTACTTAAGTGTATGTTATATGATTCAGATTGGAAATGCCCCGTAAATGCAAGCGTAAAGCCGGCGTCCAACCGCGTGTCATTACTTGGACCGAGGACACATTGGCTGCAGCAATAGCAGAAATGCAAGATAAACGACTTAGCGTCAATGATATAGCAAAAAGACACGGAATACCATCTAGGACGTTACGTCGGCGGTTTGCTACACAAAATAAGAAAATAATACCATTAGGTAGGTACCTATTTTTATGATTGCACGTGTGCATTTATAATAATATTGCTTCGGATTGAGAATACTTACCTACCTCGTATAATTATGGGCAGGTAGTAATTTTTTTTTATTTTGCCTAACTAATACCTACAATTTTTTTAGGAAAACATCCAACTCTTGGATTCGAAAATGAACGTCGGCTGGTCACACATATTCATAAGCTAGAACAAGGCATACCAGTGAAAAGCAAAAAAGATCAGTAAAAAGTTAAAGAAAAAGTTGATTTAAAAAGAACTAAAGCTAAGAAGCAAAAAAGAAATAATTCAAGTGATTATAAGTCAAGCGATACAGATATTACTGAGGATAGTATTGAAAGTGATAAAAATGAAAAAGAAAACAACAAAAAGAATAGCATTGAAAAACAAAGAAAAGATAAAGAGAAAATTAAAAGAAAACCGAGGAAGTGAACAGCTATGAAATTTTACAGTTCTAGTGAAGTAAAGAGAATGAGAACAGTAGTTTTGAAGTTGAAGAAATTAAAAAAACAAAAGACAAAGAAACAAAAACACGACTAAACTTATTCCAAAATCAAAGAAACATTCAAAAAGGCAAAGCCTGCTTTAATATATAGTTCTAATGATGAAAATGATGGAGTAGATGATAAGAATCTAGATGAGGATCATTGCGTGGAATGTCTTGACTATTATAGTAACACCAAATCCAAAGTAGATTGGATCCGTTGTGTTATGTTCCACAAGTGGCTCCACGAAACATGCACATTATATCGCAATTATTGCAACAAATGCGGGCGAATGCAGATTATTGCCACCAAAATGGCTAAATAGTTTTGCAGTTTTTAAGACGATTATATTTTTGTACCTAAGATGATTGATCTCTATACCTAGTGTTTTTAATTAATATGTTTATTTTTGTCCATGTTTAGTAAACTAGTAACATCATCTTAAATAATTGAAAAAAATAGCTAAAAAGAATATATATATATATATATATATATATATATATATATATATATATATATATATATATATATATATATATATATATATATATATGGGCGACTTTAATGTCCACAATATCAACTGGCTCAAATATTCAAATACTACCGACGAACAAGGTCGTGAAGCTGAATCTTTCTCAATCAGTTATGGCTTAACTCAGCTTATTGATGAACCAACACGGATCCCTGATCGAGACGGGGAGTTCGCCAGTCTTCTTGATCTGTTTTTAACCACCAATCCGGAGATTTACACGGTCACCGTAAATCCGCCGTTAGGTTCTTCTGACCATAAACTGCTTTCGACATCGAGTATCGTGCCAATCAGTGACAGAGAGGCGCCTAGGCCGCGCAAGATTTGGCACTACAAATCTGCTAAATGGGAAGATCTCATGGAATACTTTCGAACTTTCCCTTGGATGGACGTTTGTTTTCGATCCGATAACCCATCTGACTGCGCCAGGGAGGTCTCCGATGTTATTTTGGCTGGTATGGAAGCTTACATCCCTTTTTCGAAGAAATGCTCCTCCAACGGCAAGCCTTGGTTCGACCGAAAATGCAAAGAAGCTGTTGCTTCTAAACATATTGCCTACCGACAATGGCGTGAAAATCCTAACATCTTAAATCGAAACATCTTTGTTCATGCCCGGAACAGATGCAAGGGAATTATCGACGAAACCAAGGAGGCACACAATCAACGAATTAGAAACAAACTTCTCGCTTGTCCCAACAATTCCAGGTCCTTTTGGGCAGTCGCTAAGGCAGTTAGTCAAAACTTTACCAAATCCACCATACCACCACTCACACGGCCAGAAAATTCCATTGCAACCACACCTGTTGAGAGAGCGAACTTGTTGGCTGAACTCTTTGCTTCACATTCTACTGTCGATTTCCAAGGAAAAACACCACCTACTATTCCCATATTGCAGTCAAGGATGCCCGATGTTGTCTTCAGACAGCGAATCATAAAGAGTATTTTAATGAAACTAGACACCAAGAAGGCTTCTGGCGCTGACGGAATACCTGCCATAGTTCTCAAAAACTGTGCAAGGGAACTAACACCAGTTTTCTGTAGACTTTTTAACCTATCCTACAGAAAGGGAATATTTCCGTCCTGCTGGAAATGTGCCACGGTTCAGCCGATACCTAAAAAAGGTAAGAAGGCCTTGCCAAATAACTACCGACCAGTTGCACTGCTTTCAATAATATCGAAAGTCATGGAAAAGGTTATCAATGAGCATCTTCTAAAATATCTTGAACGATTCAATATTATTAGCGATCACCAATATGGTTTTCGTAAACATAGATCAACAGGAGATCTTCTAACTTATGTAACACATGTTTGGCAACGCAATTGAACACTTTGGAGAATCTCGAGCGGTTGCTCTTGACATATCCAAGGCATTCGACCGTGTTTGGCACGATGGACTGTTGGCTAAGTTGCGCTCTTATGGTATGTCTGAAAGGTTCTGTTTGTGGCTCTCATGTTTCCTCAGAGAGCGTTCTTTACGAGTGGCGGTCGACGGATTTCTTTCTAACACCCTCACTATCAACGCCGGTGTGCCCCAGGGCTCCATACTGTCTCCTACTCTCTTTCTCATTTACATTAACGATCTGCTGGAAAAGACCGGGAATCCAATCTATAGCTTTGCAGATGACAGTACGCTTGTCTCTTCAGTCACCTTGAACGCTCGGACATCGGCTGCTCAGGCGAATATCCGCAGACAGCAGGATGTCGTTCAACTTAACAAAGACCTGGAAGAAATTCTATCTTGGGGTGACAACAACCAAGTGGAATTTAACGCTACAAAAACCCAAGCGGCAGTTTTTTCTAAAAAAGTTAACATTGCTGAACCCGACATAGCTATGTCGGGGCACTCCATTCCCCTAGCATCGTCGCTCAATTTGTTGGGCGTTAGTTTGGGAGCAAATATGTCTTGGCATGAACATGTTGCAGGCATAGCAAGGAGAGCTTCTCAAAAATTGGGAATATTATTTAGAACCAGAAAGCTTTACACCCCACAGCAACTGTTAATTCTTTACAAAGCCCAAATTCGACCAACTATGGAATACTGCTCCCACGTTTGGGGCTCCGCTCCCAAACATACACTGCATTTGTTGGATTCTGTCCAGAGAAGAGCGGTCCGTCTGATTGGGGACCCGGAATTGACCGGCGGCCTTGATTCGCTGGAACATCGAAGAACGGTTGGCGACTTGAGTCTGTTCTACAAGTATTTTCATGGAAAGTGTTCGAAGGATGTAGCCCGCTTAATTCCTCCCAAAGCGGTGCATGTTAGAAATACACGTCGCGCTGGTGCTTCGCATCCGTATGAGGTTCAGCTTGTTACTCCGCGTATGACGCTTTTCAAGCAATCTTTTATATGGAGAACGTCATCCCTTTGGAATAATTTGCCCAGCGCTGTGTTTCCCACCGAGTACAATTTACAGCGATTCAAGAACAACGTGAATCGCTTTTTCCGCACTCGTGCCGCTCCTGGAGCGCTTTAGGGACTTCCCTGCAGCACGTGTGCTAGACCAATAAAAAAAAAAAAAAAAAAAAAAAAAAAAAATATATATATATATATATATATATATATATATATATATATATATATATATATATATGCACATATTTAATAAATAATAATGTTGATTCAAACATATATTCAAAATGTTTGTTTTCTTGCAAAGGGCATCTATCCCCTCCAAAAAATTAGGCCTGGGGCATATATACCGCATGCGAGGCATCAATCCCGTTATGCAGTTTTATTTTAAACTCAAAATATACGGTTTATTTATTGACTAGTCTACAAAAAGTAGTACGAGGTGATTAAATGAAGTACCAAAGTTAGTGCACATATGAAAATCATGTGCGTATTATTTGTATGTTAAGAGGTATGAGTAAAATAAAAAAAGTTGGGCACATATCCCGGATTTACCCTATAGGTTTTTGCTTTGTTGTTTTACTTACACAGAATATTTTTATTGCATACTTAGGTACTTAGGCACCTACCTACCGATAAGTATTTTGGTTAATTATATTCCAATAACTGCTAAAATCCCAAATAATTTTATTATACTTATTATCATTAGGCTTTATAACACCGTAGATTTTTAGTTCTTAAGAATTGTTAATTGTACTCGTTTAGGCCTTAATCATACAAATAAGATTTTTAGTTTCATCATTTACTCATTAAAATAAACTTTGAAATGCGTTGATTTATATAGCTGATTGTAAAGTTTAGAAAGCATATAATAAACTATTTTTTAGAAAAAGGTCGCACTATTGTATAGAGATAGAAAATAAAGGTGATTAAAACTAAAAATGCAAATAATTAGTAGAGAAATTTCGGGCGCTTATGGTTTATGACATTTTAATGTTTGTAACGCATGTTGTGTGCTATCAATTCCAAACAAACGGACGGTACTATGAATTTGCAAGGAATATACTGGGAAGATAACTTCTTGTTATACAGTCCCTGGCCAAATTATTAGACGCACTGTATTTTTTTTAGTAATTTTATGTTTCTTAAGAGTTTTTATGCAATAATGGTATATTTAAACTACAATGTTATTGATTTTTATTTAAAAGAATTGTTGTAGACTACATATTTGTATTTATTTTTAACATATGGCAACACTGTGTTGACAAAGTGATACATGAACGTAAATAAGTACAAACCTGTATCAGTCGCGATCGGAATCGAGTCAGGTACGGACGTGTTTCTGTGGCTTTATGGACTGTGATTGTTTGTTTAACAGTTTTATACTACTCAGTTATTTTAGTTTATTTTGTATGCAGTGTTTTTAAAAAAGTAATTGGACTATTTTCATTATGGGTAGAAAAGGCGATCTTTCACCACGTAAAAAAAGCTGAAGTGAAGGCCCTTGTGATTGTGAAAACATTTACAAACCGAGAAATATCACGAAGATTGGAGGTTTCTGAAGCTAGTGTATGACGCATAAAAAAGAAAATTGAGTCAGGGAAGGAATTAAGCCCGAAAAGAAAGAAGAAAACCAATTTTCACTCCACGGTCAGAGAGATGTTTGAAGAAAATTTGTGTAGAAAACAGATTTGCTACCACAAAGGTAATAAAATCACAACTCCAGGATGCTAGCGTAAATGCTTCTGAGCGCACTGTTCGAAGAAAATTGAAAGAATTAGATTTTAAGGCTTGTCGCCCCGCCAGGAAGCCCAAGTTAACAGCTGCAATGAAAGCAAAGCGCCTGAAGTGGGCCAAACAATGGCAAGACAAAGATGTGGACTTCTGGAGATCGGTAAGATACAGCAATTTAATCAATAATTGATACATTATTATCATTTTCAGTTAAATAAAGCAAATAAACATGGAAGTTTATATATTTTTCCTATTTTTGACAGGTCTGCTTCAGTGACGAAAGCACATTCGAAATTTTGCAGAATAAAGCTCAGTATGTGCATCGTCGTCATGGAAAAAATCCTGATTGTGTCGTCCCGACGGTTAAACATCCCACCAAAGTGATGATTTGGTCAGTCATCAGCGGCAAGGGCACTGGACGTCTGTACGTCGTCAAAGGAATAATGAGGCAAGATCAGTACAAAGAAGTATTACAAAATCGGTTGATTCCGCAGCTCAGAGAATGGTTTCCAAATGGGGAACCATTCACTTTCATGCAAGATGGAGCTCCCTGCCACACTGCTCGGTCTGTTAAAGCTTTTTTGGCAGAAAAAAATATCCCTCTGTTGGATTGGCCCTGATATGAACCCCATTGAAAATGTGTGGGAGCTGATGAAAAGAGAAGTGGCTAAAGATGTGATTACCAACAAAACCCAGCTCCTAGAAAAGATTATTCATGTATGGAATCATCATCCTCAAATGCAGGAGACAGTACAATCTTGCATTGATAGCATGCCGCGCAGAATTAAAGCTTTGATAGCGGCTAAAGGTGGCTCAACTAAATATTGACTTTTACTAACATTAATTTCACTTTTCTTTAAAACTTAATAAACTTATGCTTTTCTAAATTAATGCTGTTTTATTTATGTCAAATAAATAGGTAATTGATTGGATAATATAAAAATAAAAAACAAATCAATTTAAAATAATAAAACGGTACAATATCACTCGGTAATTAATATTTTACATGAAATCTTGCAGTGCGTCTAATAATTTGGCCAGGGACTGTAATTAATGATGTTACTATATAAAGGTTTTCATTGAAAATAATACGTATTTCAGGCATAACTTTCGGAAGTCCAAAACAGGTCATATTTTAAACCTTCTGTTTTTAAATACGTCTAATTTTTTATGTTCTAAATTTTGTGTGAGAGAGATAATTTCTATAATATTATATAAATTTATAAAAAAATTGGAGAAAAAAATTAATTATTAAATTAATTAATACAAAATATAAAAACAGAAATTGAAGGTAAAACAAGTATTGTATTATGCCAATTGACAATACTAGTGTTGTTAACTTTAAATATAGTTTGTCTCATACAGAGTGTGTCTGGTACATCATCTTTAGGCTAAGAGTAAAATAGTTATTTTTCTTTGAAGGTTATTAACAATTTAAAATATTTTCACAAAAATAAATCGGAGGACTCTTCTATCCTTGGACGCTTCTATCAAGAAAGGAGTGCGACAGGAATATATTTTATCTCCTACCTCTCTTTGGAGGCTGCTTTCAACGAAGCTCTAGCTAGCCCAGATTATAACGGGGGGCATCATGATTAATAACCCAAGATGTGCAGACGACACCATTATTAGCTGATAATTTACCCGATCTGCAGAACACGATGAATCTCATACTGTGTCGGAGTGAACAATTTGGACTACATATAAATATAACAAAGACCAAGCTGGTTGTGTTTTCAAAATCATACGTTGAGGCGACTCTTATTGTTAATGGACAGAGAATTCAGCAGGTTTTGCCTTTTAAATACTTAGGAACACTAATTAATAGCCAGTGTAATCCAAAAATAGAGATTAGATCGAGTAGACCCGTGGGACGTTCATGAACATGAAAAATCTTTTCATTTTATCCGACCTTAGTCTAGAAAAGGGGTGCTCAAACGGTCGATCGCGATCGACAAGTCGATCGCGAGTGCTTTTTGAGTCGATCTCGAGAAAAAAATTCCGATATAGAACTATTCACAGATTTTGTTTTAGGTAATTAAAACAAAATGTAATGAATAAACCACTAAAATTTATTCGATCCACAATTAGGCCAGAATAACCCCCTCATCACTTTCTTTTAACGTAATAACCCCCTGCTAGCGGCAAAAGGAGGCTATATCAAAGGAACGCGCGGTACTTGTCAAAGAAAAGCCGCGTTTTTGATTCCCGCCGATTTTTCTAGAAACTTCGGGCGGCGTGTTTGACGGGAACATTCGAGGCTTCGTTCGCGCCGATATAAATGTTGCGCCTGCAGGAATAGGAGTCAGTCTGAGTTGTAACTTGAAGGCAATACATCGATACAAAGTTTATTAATAAATAGTCCAAAATGGGTGGGAACTTAGATAGGCATCATAAAACGGATAATAAAAACTATGAAAAGGATTTTCCATCACAGAGTGAATTAAGAAAATGAAAAGTACGTGATTTGATAACTTGTTTGAAAAAAGAACAAACCATGTTCACAAGACCAGCCAAACAATCAAAAACTGCAACGATCGCGTCATTTAAAATATCTCATATATTGGCGAAACACAAGAAATCATTTGATGATGGATTGGTTGTGAAGGAAGCATTTATTGAAGCGGGTGAGACTTTATTTGGAGATTTTAAAAATAAAACAGAGATTATGTCTGCTATTAGAGAACTTCAGTTATCTCGTCCGACTGTCACAAGGCGTGTTGAAGTCATGAGTCAGGACATGGCAGATAAACTAAAACATGATATTATGGAATGTATTTACTTTTCTTTACAGTTCCACGAATCCACCGATATGACAGACACTGCCCAGCTGTGTAATTTTATTCGAATGGTATTACATGTCGGCTAAGGAAGAGTTTTTGACAATGATTCCTCTGAAAGGAAAGACCCGTGGCGAAGATATATATGACGTTTTCTTCAATTTTGTAACAAACTATAAGCTACCAATATATAAACTAGTGTGCATTACAACCGGTGGAGCACCAACAATGACTAGAAACGAAAACGGTTTTGTGGCATTGTGTCGAGCTAATGATGATTTCCCTTCATTTTTCTACTTCCATTGCATTATACATCAACAAGTTTTGTGTTCAAAAGTTCTAAACATGGAGGAGATTATGGGCATTGCAATAAAAATTGTGAATTCTATCCGTGCACGTAGCTTGCAACGACGGCTCTTTAAATTGCAGTTGGAAGATACAGCTGAACACACTGATTTAGTTCTTCACACGGACGTCAGGTGGTTCAGTCGCGGAAAATTCCTAGAAAGGTTTCAAGAATTATTGCCCGAAATAACAGCTTTTCTGGACGAAAGAGGTGATGATACTCAGATGCTGAGAAACGGAAAATGGCTGACTGATTTGGCATTTTTGACAGACATCACAATGCATTTAAACACCATTAATTTGGAGCTTCAAGGTAAAGGAAAAACTATTATTGAGATGATTAGCGCAATAAACGTATTCAAAAGTAAATTGCAACTTATGATAGATCAACTGAAAAGAAAGGATCTGGAAAATTTTCCGTCTTTGAAAGCAAGGAGTCCTCAGTTGAATTATGATATTTATGAGGCAGAATTATCAAATATTTTGGGCCAATTCGAAATACGTTTTTATGATTTCAGTAAATTGGCAAATATCGCATCATTTATGAGTTATCCCTTTTCGTGTAAAAACATTGAGGAATTAGCTACTGAAATAGCAAGTCAGTTTAACATGGACTCATGTTCTGTTGAAAATGAGTTAGTGCAGATTATATCAGATATACATCGCAAAGCCACAGCATCTGATACAAAATTCTGGTGTTTTATATATGAAGATAAATATTCGAATCTAAGGCAAATCGCCCTTCAACTGACGGCAATGTTTGGGTGAACTTATTTGTGCGAGTCTGCATTTTCTGAAATGAAGATAATTAAGTCAAAATATCGCAATCGACTAACTGACGAACATATGTCATCATGCTTGCGATTAGCACTCGGTAATTACGTACCATCTTATGAAAAGTATGCTGAGGACATGCAGTGCCACGCTTCAACATCCAAAGTCACTCTTTAGTTAAGTTTAGACACTAGAACTCTTTTTTTTGTAAGAACCAATAAACTCGCAATTTTGAATAATTATGAGTTTTTTCATTGACATTTTAGAGCAGACCTACACTTACCTTGACTAAAAAAATGCATATTGTGCGGAAAACTAATATCTATGCCACGATACACCCTATCTAGACGACAATCCTGCATCACACTTACTTGCAGCCTCTCAGAGTCGATCGATCGTAGTATAACAATATTGAGGTAGATCGCCAGCAGTTCAAGTTTGAGCACCCCTGGTCTAGAACTTCGAGTGCGTATGTTTAGATGCTATGTGTTTTCGGTACTCTTATATAAATGTATAGGGTTGGGTACGTTTCCAAGAAAATTTTTAATCACCACAACACACGATTTCCAAGCTTTAGACTCGACTTCATTTATTGAATTCACAAAGTTTAGGTCTTTCAAAAGTTGTCTGATTTATGGCCCATCAAAAATACCCGCTTTCAATTTCTCTGTGCTTAATCCTGGAAACTTGCGTGAAAAAAAAGCAAAACATTCACCGTTTTTGTCAAGGACTTTTACAAACTTTCATAATGCCCAGTTTGATATGAAATGGTGGCAGTATAATGCGATCTCGATTTACTAAGTGTAAATTAATAACATTTTTGGTACCAACCATCAGTTCCTGTCGTAATGGCCACTTTTTTTTTGAGATCAACGACGTTGTTTGTCGCGGCTATCCCACAGACACATAAAACATGGGTATTTCATGTATCCACCTTGTTGTCCGAGAAGAAAGTTAACGATCTTTAAGTCTACCCAAATGAGCCAGTTGTGGTCTCCATACTTAATTTTTTCCATTACTGAAGAAATAGTTGTATGGTCTCCTTTCATAGTAGTAGGGTGTGCAATAGGTATAGAACCATACTTGTTGCCGTTATGAAGCAGTACACACTTTAAGCTTCTCTTGCTACTATCTATAAAGAGACGCCATTCATTTGGTTGGTATCGTTGTGAACTCATCTTCTCTAAAATACCTCTGACTTCATTAGAAAAAACTAAATCATTTTCTCTAGAAAAATATGGTAACAAATTCTTTTCTCGAATCCGATATGAAGTAATTCTGGTTCCTGATGAACGAGATGCCAAAATTTCAGAAGCTTCTTTCGACAAATTTAGATCCCTTACCAAGTCATTCAATTCCTTTTGATTAGAAGGTTGAGGATCTGATGACTGACTACATGTGAAATTCGAATCAGTATTGCCCATCGTGTTGTTTTCAATTTTCATAAGATCTGGGTCTTCAGAGCATTTAGATGATGCTTCTTGTATCTCACCAGAGTATAGAAGAAGTCGTTGAGCGGAGGGTAAATTAGGATATGACCATTTATTTCGATTTCCAGAATTTATGCAGATTAAAATTTACGACGGAAAAATAGCAGTCGTCATGGTGATCTTGAGGTTCCTGCCAAATCATCGGTGTTTTAAATTTGATAGCACTTCTTTTTCCATTTAACCATTGCTGCAGACACATAATACAGTTCTGGCACACAATATGAGGTACCCATTGCTTGTCTTGATTGTACAATGTTATTTGAAAGTGGTTAAAATACGTAGTTTTAACGAAGTCCGAGATAGGTTTTCGATATTTTTCAAAGTTGTATTCACCACAAATATGGCAAAAACAATCTGGATTGTATAAACAACGTCTACGTGTCGAAGCCATATCTGAAATTAAAAAAATAACACAGGGGAACAGCTGTTTTGGTGTCGAGGTTTTTTGAGCTGATTCTATATCAATTTGATGTCATGAATTCAAATAACGTATTCATTTGTACCTAGGAGCTCAAATTTTTAAGATATACAATTTTAGAGAAATATAAGTTACATTATTGTAACTCAAATCCGTAAGTGTAGTAAACAAAAGTAGATACGAAATTTTTATTTTAGTTATACAAAATACAATATTATGTCGTACTTACAAACAAAAAAAAACATTGAAGAAATAAAATAGTCACTCAACACTTGGAAAGCTTCTTTTCCACGACATTCTTGAATGTTTTTTTAAACAGTCCCTTTTTAAACTCCAGCAGTAATCTGCCATCATGTGCATGTCCCATCTTCCTTGGTAGCGGTCCTCCATAACTTTAATATCTTGGTGAAATCTTTCACCTTGTTCCTCACTCATGTCTCCTAAATTTTCTGGAAAATGGTCTAAGTGGCTGTGTAAATAGTGTATTTTAATACTCATATTGCACCCTAAGGATTTGAAACTATTAAGCATCTTGTTAACCATTTCAACATAGTTTTGAGCTTTATGTTTGCCTAGAAAATTTTCTACAACTGCAACAAATGATGTCCAAGCTTCTCGTTCAACTTGATTCATTGAATTTATGAAGGCAGGATCCTTAATTAATTGTCTTATTTGTGGGCCGTCAAATATCCCTGCTTTGAGTTTTTCTGTGCTCAACTGATGCATTTTTACCCCTATATATGCAAAACAAGACCCATTCTTATCAAGAGCCTTTACAAATTGCTTCATTAAGCCCAACTTTATATGTAACGGAGGAAGTATGATTTTTTCTCTTTCAACCAAAGCGTCGTTAATGACATTCTTTTCCCCAACGTCCATGTTTTCTCTCTGAGGCCAATCTTTTCTAACCCAGTGGTGTGTTTTGTCCCTACTATCCCAGAGGCACAAGAAACACGGATATTTCGTGTAACCACTTTGCTGCCCAAGAAGAAAGTTTACCATTTTTAAGTCTACACAAATCATCCATTGATGTTGTGTGATGATACTTTATCTTCGCATGCGTCTTTTAATATCTAAAACTAAAAACAGCAGTATTCTTTGTAGGTACTTGAGTTATCGTAGGCACACACACACCCACACATACACACGCACGCACACGCACACACACACGCACACACACACGCACACGCACACACACACGCACACACACACACACGCACACACACACGCACACACACACGCACACACACACACATACACACAAAGGGATTCCAACAGACACTACCTTCCTGTGGTGTATCCTGGGTAACGCCAAAAATGCTTGCAATTTTTGAAAAACCTCGGGCAAAAATGATAATCCGAGGTCGGTAGATTGATTGTCCATCAAAAGAATTGATTTTTGAGAAAAATCTGTCCTGACTATGGAAGGAAAATCATCTATGACTAACTATTTGCGGAAAAACTGTACTTCCATGGAAATACTCTTTTTCTCAAAAATCCAGTCCGACTGATCGATTGGCAATAAAAAAACGAAAAAATGTGTCGCGGTTAAGTAAAAATTACGATCTATAGAGTGATTTTCCCGCGAAAAACGCCGTTTTTTCATAAAAATTAATACTTCTTCTGAAAATTCCGGAAAACTGCGGAAAAAAACCTAAAATCTAGCTCGATAAATCGATTGGTCATGAAAAAACGAATAATTAAAAAAAAATCTTTCCGACTACTTCAAAATTGAGACCTTTAGGGTAATTTGAGTGGCACAGTGGGGCTTCGTCCCACCGTTCGTCGGTTCGGTAGAGCTTTAGGGATTTCCTGTAGCACGTGTGCTATACCCGTAAAAAATAACTTTGTTTTATATAACACTAGCAGTGCCCGCAGCTCCGCTCGCGTGGACTTGATTCACTACTATCGTCACTGCTCATTCCTTATGTTACTTAACGTAATAAAATATCTGCCATTATTTCCCCTTATTTCCCATTATTTCTCCTTAGCTCCCATTATCTCTACATAATTTCCATTATCTAGGCTTATCTCTGCTCATCTCCCATTATTTCTCCTTATGTCCCATTATTTCCCCTTATCCTCCATTATCTCACCTTATCTCCCATTATCTAGGCTTATCTCGACTTATCTCGCAATATTTCTCCTTATCTCCCATTATTTCTCATTATTTCCCATTATCTCACCATAACTCCCATTATCTAGATTTATCTCTGCTTATCTCCCAATATTTCTCCTTATCTCCCATTATTTATACTTATCTCCCATTAACACACTTTATTTCCCATTATCTAGGCTTACATCGAATTATATAGAACATATGTATAAATTTATAAAAAGACGTAAATCGGATAAGTGGTTCTTGAGTGATAAGCGGACAGACAGACAGGTAGAGAGACGTGGCATTTTATATATATTATAGATATCCTTTGCTACAGGATATTGTTCCATATTTAGTCGTTTAGGCAGTGTATTACAAGAGAACGCGGCAAACTTTTTTCCGATTTGATTCACGATTATCGTCACTGTTCATTCCTTATGCTATCTATCGTAATAAAATATAGCCTATAACCTGGCCAGAGCACATATGTATGTTTTTTTTTAAAAAAAGTACGTAAATCGGATAAGTGGTTCTCCAGTGATAAGCGCACTAACGGACAGACAGACAGACAGAGAGACGTTGCATTTTATATATATTATAGATATATTTTTAATTTCTGTTTACTTACTAAGTTACTCAAAAATAAAAATTGCTTTTGAATCAGAACTAAATATCACTTAGGACACTATCACTCAAATACTTGTAACAAATTTCAAATTAAAAATTATTATGGCAACAAAGCGGCAAATAGACAGGCTGACGCAAATTGGAAACTATGTTTTTTTTTTAATCTTAAAAATCCGAAACGCAAGAAAAGGCAAAAATATAATGCTTCTCTTTAATAGACATAATACAAAGATTTTTTTAATGCTCAATAATCACACAGTCCTACAAAAAAAAATGAAAGTTCATTATCACGAACCAAAATACATGAATCTAGTGTATTTTTCGACACTGAATTCGAATCCGTAGTTAAAAAAAGATTTATCTTTTCATTTTTTTTGGCCAAAAACATCCCTTGAAATGGGCTAAAACTGTAGGAATAATGTAAAGACTCTTAATGAAGTGTGAAAAATGGTAGATATTTTATAGAGAAGAGAATATGCATTCAAGCCTCAGCAAGCTATTTCTATTAATTAAACCAAAATCCACCCTTATAGGGGGTGAAAAGTATCTCTAAAACTCAAATAACATACACAAAGGTCAAATTCTTGTAGCTCTTGGGACACCCTCACCTATGAAGGAGTAAGTTCTACTATTCCCATATTGCAGTCAAAGATGCCCGATGTTGTCTTCAGACAGCGCATCATAAAGCGTATTTTAATGAAGCTAGACACCAAAAAGGCTTCTGGCGCTGACGGAATACCTGCCATAGTTCTCAAAAACTGTGCAAGATAACTAACACCAGTTTTCTGTAGACTTTTTAACCTATCCTACAGAAAGGGAATATTTCCGTCCTGCGGGAAATGTGCCACGGTTCAGCCGATACCTAAAAAAGGCAAGAAGACCTTGCTAAATAACTACCGACCAGTCGCACTGCTTTCAATAATATCGAAAGTCATGGAAAAGGTTATCAATGAGCATCTTCTAAAATATCTTGAACGATTCAATATTATTAGCGATCACCAATATGGTTTTCGTAGACATAGATCAACAGGAGATCTTCTGACTTATGTAACACATGTTTGGAACAACGCAATTGAACACTTTGGAGAATCTCGAGCGGTTGCTCTTGACATATCCAAGGCATTCGACCGTGTCTGGCACGATAGACTGTTGGCTAAGTTACGCTCTTATGGTATGTCTGAAAGGTTCTGTTTGTGGTTCTCATGTTTCCTCAGAGAGCGTTCTTTACGAGTGGCGGTCGACGGATTTCTTTCTAACACCTTCACTATCAACGCCGGTGTGCCTCAGGGCTCCATACTGTCTCCTACTCTCTTTCTCATTTACATTAACGATCTGCTGGAAAAGACCGGGAATCCAATCTACAGCTTTACAGATGACAGTACGCTTGTCTCTTCATTCACCTTGAATATTCGCAGACAGCAGGAGGTCGTTCAACTTAACAAGGACCTGGAAGAAATTCTATCTTGGGGTGACAGTAACCAAGTGGAATTTAACGCTACAAAAACCCAGGCGGCAGTTTTTTCTAAAAAAGTTAACGTTGCTGAACCCGACATAGTTATGTCGGGGCGCTCCATTCCCCTAGCATCGTCGCTCAATTTGTTGGGCGTTAGTTTGGGAGCAAATATGTCCTGGCATGAACATGTTGCAGGCATAGCAAGGAGAGCTTCTCAGAAGTTGGGAATATTATTTCGAACCAGAAAGCTTTACACCCCACAACAACTGTTAATTCTTTACAAAGCTCAAATTCGACCAACTATGGAATACTGCTCCCACGTTTGGGGCTCCGCTCCCAAACATACACTGCATTTGTTGGATTCTGTTCAGAGAAGAGCTGTCGGTCTGATTGGAGACCCGGAATTGACCGGCGGTCTTGATTCGCTGGAACATCGAAGAACGGTTGGCGACTTGAGTCTGTTCTACAAGTATTTTCATGGAAAGTGTTCAAAGAATGTAGCCCGCTTAATTCCTCCCAAAGCGGTGCATGTTAGAAATACACGTCGCGCTGGTGCTTCACATCCGTATGAGGTTCAGCTTGTTACTCCGCGTACAACGCTTTTCAAGCAGTCTTTTATGGTGAACATCATCCCTTTGGAATAATTTGCCCAGCGCTGTGTTTCCCACCGAGTACAATTTACAGCGATTCAAGAACAACGTGAATCGCTTTTTCCGCACGCATGCCGCTCCTGTAGCGCTTTAGGGACTTCCCTGCAGCACGTGTGCTAGACCCATAAAACAAAAAGTTTCAATAACGACGAAAAAAGTTCAGGCTTTTGTAGTTTTAGGCAGGGTGAACAAATATGGAGTAAAGTGGCATAAACCACCGCTATACGACTATAAACTACCCTTAGAGAGTGGTAGAAACTACCTCTATACTCTAATGATGCACATGGATGTTTCCTTTCCTCCTAAGGATGCTTCTCTACCTTATTAGGAAGATGTTTGATATATCTTATAGGGGCGAGTCTCAACCCTTTAAGAGTAATGTCTGGTTGTCACACCAGATTCAGATATGTTGTCCTAAGAGCTACAAGAATTTGTCCTTTGTACATGTTAGTTAAATTCACGTACGTTATTTAAGTTTTAGAGGTACTTTTCACCCACTATAAGGGCGGATTTTAGTTTAATTAATGGTTTGAATGCATATTCTCTTCTCTAGACTATAAAATATCTACCATTTTTCAAACTTCATTAAATGTCATTACATTATTATTATGGTTTTAGCCCATTTTAAGGGATGTTTTTGTCCAAAAAAAAAACGATAAATCTTTTTTTAACTACAGATTCGGATTTAGCGTCGAAAAATACACTAGATTCATGTACTTTGGTTCGTGGTAATGAACTTTCATTTTTTTCTGTGGGGCGGTGTAATTAGAACTGGAGTCCCGAAGTAATTATAATTAAAAATAACTACAATTTTAATTGAACCACCCTATATATGTAACTCGGTATTATTATTAACATAATAAAAACTATAAATTAGTTGACGACTAATGAGAACTTCATATTTTCTGTGTGACCATCTTCAATTTTTTAAAGAAATCTACATTCAAACGAAAACGTAAGTAAAATATAGTGTAACTATCAGCTTTTTAAGGGCCCAGCTTAATAGTGTTTGTTTATTTTTAGTGTTCCGTACGAAACACATTTATAAGATCACTTCGGTGTCTGTCTGTCTGTCCGTCTGTCACACCCGATTTTCTCCGAAACTATTTGTCATAGAAAGTTGAAATTTAGTGATAATATAGGAATTGATGGCCTCATCTAAGCCGTGTAGTTTTGAAAGTCAAATTTTAACTTAAGGGGTTAATTTTGGGGGCTGAAATCGGAAGTGAAAAAAAAATTTTTTTTAGTAGGTCATCGAATGTGGTGTCAAATGAAAGCTTGTGAAAAACACGAGTAAAATATATATATATATATATATATATATATATATATATATATATATATATATATATATATATATATATATATATATATCATGTAATACTTGCGCATATTTTTTTTGTATTATTTTTAAAAAATCGCTGTCCCTCCACCTTATCTCGAAAAGTAATGATCAAAAAATTTTGAAAAAATTCTGGGATATTCTCCAGGAGGTGTAGATTGAACGAAAATTATCACGAGTGCATTACCTTTAATAACACAAGTCTGCAACAAAAATGCTGTCTGGATGTTTTCAACTGATTTCTATGTATTTAGGTGTTCTGAAAACTAAAAAATACTCAAAAAATTTCAGAACGTCAGGTTATTTTGCAAAACGCAAAATTTTATTATAAAAAAGGGTTTTTTTGGGCTAACTTGAAGTCATAAATAAATAGGTACAATTTTATTTTGATTACTGTTTTTAAATGTTTACAGGCCATAACTATCATTACTTTCTAAATAAAGAACGCCCTGTGTAAGCTAAATTAACAAACATAAACGTTGTAACCAGAACGTGCGCGCTCCGATAGTGTAGAAAGTGGCGCGGTACAATTAGGTGTTAACTCGTCATTGTTTTATAGATCTTGGTTCAATATAGTGCAATGTCATCTGTGCGGAAGTGTGTGTGAATTCGTCTGACAGTTTCTGTTATATTTGTGGCGAATATATGCAACAACTTAATATTACGGACTGTGTAAAAAAAGTATACTTCACGTATTTTGGCTTAAAACTTGGAGATCAGAATAAAGTTTGAGTACCTCATAAAGTCTGCAAACGATGTGTTGAAGACCTTCGAAATTGGTTTAAGGGCAAGAAAAACGCTTTCCGATATGCGATTCCTATGATATGGCGCGAAAGAACCATTGTGATGATTGTTACTTTTGTTCGTGTAATGTGAAAGGGTATAATTCAAAATGGAAGCAGTCTATTTCATACCCCAATCTGCAATCAGCTATTCGTCCCATCCCTCATGGGACCGAAATACCAGTGCCCAAGGCCCTGCTACCTTGGAAGAGATTCCAAGTTCTGACGAAGATGGTGCTGTACCTGAACCCGATGACAAGTCAAGTTTTCAATTTGAAGATGACAGCAGTCCGAAATTGTTTTCCCAGGGCGAGCTAAATGATTTGGTAAGAGACTTGAATCTTCCCAAAAACGCTGCTGAGTTGCTTGGATCAAGGCTCAAAAGCAGGAACTTAACTTTTGCCGGGAGTGTCTTCCTCCTGGTTTAGATATCGTGAGAAGCAGTTCACTTCCTACTTTGCTCAAGAGGACGAGTTGGTTTATTGCACCAATATTGAAGGTTTGATGGATACATTTAAGATCTCATACGACCCAGCACAGTGCCGTATTTTCATAGATTCTTCAAAAAGAAGCCTTAAAGCAGTTCTGCTTCACAATGGCGGTTTCTATGCTTCCATTCCTGTCGGTCATTCCGTACACCTCAAGGAAACCTACAAGAACTTGGAATTGGTTCTTTGCAAATTAAAATATAAAGACCACGGTTGGCAAGTGTGCGGTGATTTAAAAATCTTGGGCATGTTGCTTGCGGACAACAATCTGGGCTTACCAAATTCCCTTGCTTTTTGTGTCTGTGGGATAGTAGAGACCGAGCAAATCACTGGACCAAAAAGTGTTGGCCTCCGAGGGAGCTTAAAGTTGACGAAAAGAACGTCCTGCATGAAACTTTGGTGCCTCCTCATAAAGTTCTTCTACCACCGCTTCACATAAAGCTGGGATTGATGAAGCAATTTGTAAAGTCACTTCCAAGAGATGGAAATTGCTTCAAATACTTAGTATCAAAGTTTCCAGGCCTCTCGGAGGCAAAGTTGAAGGAAGGTGTTTTCGTTGGACCAGCTATTAGACGGCATATGGCTGATCCACAATTCATCACAACCATGACGGATCCTCAAAGAGAAGGGTGGATTGCCTTTAAAGAGGTCATAGAGAAATTTTTAGGCAATAACAAAGACCCTAACTACAAACAAATCGTCAAAAGAATGTTAAAAGCATTTCAAGCTTTAGGTTGCCTAATGAGTTTAAAAGTACATTTTCTTCATTCCCACCTCGACTACTTTCCAGAAAATTTAGGAGATCTGAGTGAAGAGCAAGGTGAACGATTTCACCAAGATATTAAGGAGATGGAAAAAAGATACCAGGGAAGATGGAGCGTCTCAATGATGGCAGACTACTGTTGGACGCTTCAGAGAGACCTTCCAGATGCTTCCTACAAGCGAAAATGTACCAAAAGGAGTCTCACTGGGAAAAAGAAATGTGTTTAGTGCTTACTAATGAATGTATTTTAGATAAAAAAATAAGTTTTGTTACGCAATTATAAATTAAAAAAAAATTTTTTAGTCTTTTATCTTTTATTTTGTCAGAAAACGTGACGTTCTATGACAAAATGAAAGTCATTTTCGGATTCAGTACACCCAAAAACATAAGAGTTACGCAAAAAAAACCAAAACAGCTCTCAATTTTTTTTTGCAGACTTGTGTAATTTATCTGGTATATAAAAAAAACAAAAATTTCAAGGTCATCAATTTTCAGTAAAGACTGAAAACAAACTTTGTTGGAAACTCCTTTGGGGTGTGTTTTTTGAAGTCACTGATCATTTTATACCACCACATTTTTTTATTTTTAAAGCAATCAACGTACGGAACACTAATTGTGCAAGTTCAACTTGCACTCGACCGGTTTTATTATTACTATGATCCTACTATATTTAGATTTTGGAATCATTGGCACACTAAAACTATGCAATACTTATTACCACTACATCAAACACTTTCAGTGTTAGCATCATCAAGGTTGACTTAATCATGGCACCTGATGATACTAACCTGATTAGGGTGCAGTGCAGTTAGTGAAGTGGTGATAACTGTTATGTAGCTACATTTCTCGTTTTCTATTCAGACATAATTCCATTTAGATTTATACCATTTTAGCAAAATAACAGAAGAAAACTGAATGAATAAAAAATAATTTTTATCAATAATATTTAATACTATGTTGGGAATCTGGAATCTTTCTCACAATAACTACAGTATATATCATCACTACACCAAACACTTTATTTTTGCCCTCGACGCGCCTTTCGCTAACCATGTTAGCTTCGTCAGGAGCTATGATTGACTAAAGCTAAACTACAAATCTACCTTATTTATTCTTAGCCTAACACCTGAATTACTCAGGCGGAACTAATGGAATAGGCGGGGCCATCAGTTCCGGTCAAGTAACCAGTAGAGGGGACTAAAAGGAATAGGCCTTCTGCCTTTATTTAAACTATTTTTACATTTTATAATTTCCATACTTTCGTATGCGTTCAACAATCTCATATCAGATACACTTTTAATTCATCTTAGATTATCTAATATTACAGTATGATCAGCTTCAAGGGCATGTTCGGCAATGCTAGACTTTTCTGTTCTACTGTATTTTAAATTTGTTAAATATTCTTTAAATCGTGTTTTAATTGACCCAACATATTTTTTGTCGCAATCATTACAACTAATTTCATAAACTCCACTTTTCTCACAATTAGGAATCTTATCTAAGGTCAGGCCTACCTTATTGAGCCCCCTGCTATATTTCGGATTATATGGTATGGAGACATACTTGGTCTTATTTTCTTCGCCTGTAAAAAAAGTGGAATTCTCAATATTTTACCTGAACTTATGTCTATTTATTAACTTGTTTACTAAGTCATCGACATAACCATTATAGTTATATTTCTAATATGATTCCTTTCATTGTTGAAGTTTACTCTATTCAGGGGAAAAGTGACCAAACGATGTAATGCGGCTAATTTGTGTTGTTTGCAATGAAATGAATCATTAGATTTAGATATATAGATATAGATATAGATATATATATATGTATATATATATATATATATATATATATATATATATATATATATATATATATATATATATATATATATATATATGTATATATATATACAGTAGAACCCCGGTTATCCGAGGTAACGTGGGGGCACCCTCCTCGGATAACTGAAAACTCGGATAATCCGGATTTGTCTTTTATTCATTCAAAAAATAAACACCAATACTTTAAATCGATGTATTAACGTTTTTAACATATAAATAGGTACATACATTATAAAACAGTGAAATAGGTATCTATGCGCTTCTGTTTCTTATTGCATCTTCTTTTTCTCGCTACAACGTTTCTCCATCTATTAAGAAGAAGCAAATCCGCTGTGGTTGCCTCTGGTTGTTGTTTGATATACCTCAAAGCTTTTTCCAAAGAAGCAAAACCTTCTTGATGAGAGGTCTTAGTGGGAAACTGTTCATCCACCGCCGCTTCGTCATCGTCATCTGATTTTTTCGGTTTCCTGAAAGGCATTCGTTATTTTTTCAATATTCATTTCTTCTTCTAAATCATCTGCTGTAATCCATTCAATAACATCTTCTCTTGTCACATTTTCGCAACCTTTTAATTTTTGCATTAATTCAAATAAACTTTTTTTTTTTTCTTCTATCTCGCTGTCAAAATTTGAACAAGACATTTCTCCATGGCTTCTCAATTTCAAAGCTAATTAATTTAATGGAGTATCATCTTCACTGTCATTATAGTCCTCAAAATCAATAACTTTTGACCAAGATTTTTGAATAGTGGTAGTACGCACAGAATCCCAAGCTTGACTTACCCAGTAAATAACATTTTTCAGTGTAACCTTTCTCATCCCATTGATAATATCCTCCTTTTCTGTGTATTCTAAAAAATGTTCAAGATATAAACGCCTATAATTTTTTTTTTAATGTTTTCGAGGATGCCTTGATCCATTGGTTGCATTATGCTGGTTACATTTGGAGGAAAAAATTTTACAACAATTTCGCCCACATGAAGTCCTTCTCCAGGGTGAGAGGGGGCATTATCCATTAACAAAATTGCTTTAATAGGAAGACGGTTTCTGTACGGTCGCATCCATTAATGCGCTCTTCTGACTTTTGTAATAGACTGGTGGGGTTTTGGGTGAGATGTCTTTTAAAGCCCTTGGACCTGCAGACTTGCCAATCACCATCAGTGGGATTTTGTGCTTGCCAGATGCATTAGAACATACCATTATAGTTAATCTTTCCTTACTTCGTTTGTGCCCAGGAGCTGATTTTTTCCTGTCGAGATGCCAATGTTTTTGATGGAAGCATTTTATAGTTCAGACCAGTTTCGTCACAGTTGTAAACTTGATCACATGTGTATCCACAATCTTCGATTTGCTTTTTAAAGTTCTGCTTAAACTTCTCAATTGATGACACATCAGCAGAAAGTTTTTCACCACATACAGTCAGTTGTCATACACCGTACCGTTTTTTCCAGCGGTCAAGCCATCCAGAACTGGCGGTAAACTGATCTATCTCTGGGAATTGCCTACTAATCATTATTGCTTTCAGTTGTAAAATTGGACCTGACAGAGACACACCTTTTGATCTCTGTTGGTTAAACCACACAAAGCTTCGGTAACCTTTTCATAGTCGCCGGTTTTCATTGATTTTCTTCCTGAGGACGAGGAGGCTTGATTTATCTCCCTCTCTTCTATTTTTGTGCGGTTTCTTTTCCAATCTCCAACTGTTACCTTACCTACTCCATAATCTCGTGCAACAACTTTAATTGTTTCTCCTACTTCAATTCTTCTGATTGCTTTTAATTTTTCTTCAATAGGAACGACGATTCTTTTACGCTTGTTTTGCTCCATTATAATACGACAAACAAAAATTCAAACAAAGCAGTTCGTATTAATTACACTTAACTACCAGAACTCCAACCAAATAAATTATGTGAGTATATTCGTACTTCTCCGTAGTAAACGCTATAACGCACTGCATTCACGCAAATTTACATGCTGAAAGAGTCCAAAAACATAAATAGGGGAACCCCTCACACGGGCCAGGGAGATTCCCCGAAGGCTCCGACGATTTTAAATGGAAATATGTACATACATATTTTAGAAGCTCGGTTAATGCGCTGCATAGACGCGCGTACCTCGGATAATCAAGTTGTTCTTAGATTGGCTCGGTTAATCCGGAGCTCGGATAATCGCGACTCGGTTAATCGGGGTTCTACTGTATATATATATATATATATATATATATATATATATATATATATATATATACTTCAATTCTTCTGATTGCTTTTAATTTTTCTTCAATAGGAACGACGATTCTTATATATATATATATATATATATATATATATAATATATATATATATATATATATATATATATATATATATATATATATATATATATATACGTGGGAATGCATGCGCGTGTACGTGCATGCGTGTGTGTGTGTAAAACATGCCTGACAGTTCCAGAAGACCCTACAGTACGCTCTCTTCAGATGGGGATTTCAGAGCCCAATATCATGGATCCTATTGATTTTCGCGAGTTCTGTCCACAGAGACTTTTCATCAGGATCACCCGAGTTACAACATACTACATTTTCAGCTAATTTGACAGGGACCATTTTTCCATATGTTGTTGGCCGGAAATTCATTACTGTGCATTTTTTGTAAAGACAAAGAAAAAAATTAAAGAAAAAAAGTGTTACTGAATATTTATTAACGTCTTATTCACGGATGAGTCATATTATATAAACAAAAGACGTGATTTGTTTCAGAACAACTCATTGATTTTGCATCTCACAATTCAATAATTATCCGTACCTTTTTAAGTGGAAATGAAACGAAGACCATAAGTATCGTATTTACCAGACATGGTACCGTGTGACTTTTTCCTGTTCTCAAGCTGAAATAGAGAATTCATTGGCCTCCTTGAAAGCAATACCGGAAATTGAATGTGACAAGTGTTTTGAAGAATGAAAAAAAACGTTGGCCGAAGTGTGTTGAAGATTTGGATGTTTCTTTTTTAATCACTCCCCTTAATTTTTAAATGTAAGGCTTGTTTCACCTTACCTGCCATGACAATAAACAGAATTGCCGTAATTGCAGTCCGCAAAATCTAAAACTGACGCATCAAGAGCCTTCGTTATATTGTTCTAAAGTGACAGTTTGGGCAGCAGGGCCTGCACGTGGAAAACTTGGCACGTACTCAATTAAAAGTTAAGTCGGAGTGATATGTGGAGGACGCCCACACAAATTTGATTTTTTTATCCGAAGAATCGGGTTTCAACAAGCATATCTTTGCTAGTCATAAGAGGTGACATAAGTTGGCAAAAAGCTCTGATGTAAAGCTGATGAATTTTTTCTTGAGGGAATATCTAAGTACTAAAGTTTATAATAACAGTAGAACAACTAAAATAAAGTATCCGGCAAGAAATAGTGGCGATCCCGGAAACGATGTGCTGAGCAGTGGTTAATAATTTCACCACTCGTTGAGAAGAGTGCGGGTAACGTTATAGTTCACATTTAAATGACATTATTTTTAAGAAGCTTTCCAAGGAATGAAGATTGAAATACATTAAAAGTTTTTTCATATATCGATTTGTTTTTTTTTCTATAGATGTTTAAAAATCAAATTTTCTATGGCCCACCAATGAGGTTCAGAACTTTTTTCACGTTATTACAATTAAAAATTAACAGCCAAAAGTAAGTAATCCGACGTGAAGCGATCGTTGCATTTAAAGTTAGTTAGCGAGTAATTGCCGATTAACACCCGTTAAAGTAGGGATGGGCGATAAAGCATCGATAGTTGATATCGATAATAATCAGCTATCGATATATTAAAAACTATCGATATATTAAAAACTATCGATAGTTGTCGATATCACGATAACTATCGATATATAATAAATTATTATTTAAAAATTGATTGCCAATTCTTCCAAAAAGAATATTTCTATCACCTCATAAAATTGATAGCGGGGGGTGAAAATAGGTAATACGTATCGATGACTATGCATCTATCGGTAATTATCGTTATATCGATAACTAGTGATGTGTCCTGTAATTATCGATACATAGTAGGGATGGACGATAAACATCGATAGTCGATGTCAACCTACATATCGATAATTATCAGTTATCGATATATCAACATTTATCGATAGTTATCGATATATCAACAATTATCGACATATCGACAACTATCGGTAATATCGAAAACTATCGATAATTGTCGATATCACGATAACTATCTATACATCGACAGTTATCGATAATTATTATTTAAAAATTGATTACCAAGGTTTTCAAACGGAATGTTTTTTTATCACCGTATAAAATTGATGGCGGACGGTGAAAATAGGTATTACCTATCGATAACTATCGATCTATCGGTAATTATCGATTTATCGGTAATTATCGATATATTGATAACCTATCGTCATTCGATATAACGAAAAAAAAACCTATCCCTATTTAGGAGTACCTATATTATAAAAATTCTTGATATTCTACTTATTTTTCAACTCTTATTTTTGCAGACTGAGTGACCATCCTCTATGGTGACCCAGGAATTCCCATCCAGTTCAGGCAGCACATCCAAAATCGTACCGATGGCCGGTTTCAGCACCAACAGGCAAGTGACGTCGATGGTCCAGGGATCAGTAGCGCAGTTTTATGAAGGAAAAACAGTGTTTATTACTGGCGGTACTGGATTTATGGGCAAGGTAAACAATTCTTCATGTAATGGATGTTATATATAAAAAAAAACTATTGGTTTGAGAAATATAGACATGTAAATGCGACGAAACAATCAAGCATATGGGCAGTTTGTACTAGCATCCGAATGATGATCACGTACCAAAATTTAAGTTTCTCGCATAAAATTAGTTAACTGTCATAGATCTATACTCAGGGGTCAATTTTGGGACCATTGTTGTTTGCCATTTATACAATGGATATGCATTGTTATGTTAACAATTGTAGGCTAATACAATATGCAGATGACAGTCAGATTTTAAGGAGCTTTAATAGTCTTAACGCATTACAGGCGGAACAGGAAATTAATTACTGTTTAAATTCGATGTTTATCTACTCTAATAACAATGGTTTGAAGATAAATCCGAGAAAGTCGGCAGTACTGTATTTTGGAACAAACAGGGAATGGGCTTCGGCAAATTTCAATTCAAATATGGCCAGGAGAAAATTCCGTTTGTTATTGAATATAAAAATTTGGGAATATTATTTGATAGTAAGCTCAGGTTTAGAAAGCAGGTTTCTTTGGTAGCTCAAAGGGCGTATTGTTCACTACGTAATTTATATAAGAATCGGCATATCCTCAATTTGAGCTTTAAAAAATATTTATATATATATATATATATATATACATATATATATATATATATATATATATATATATATATATATATATATATATATATATATATATATATATATATATATATATATATATATATATATATATATATATATATATATATATATATATATATATATATATATATATATATATATATATATATATATATATGGTTCATTGAAAAGCCACTAAAAATGGACAAAGCCTCTATTTCAGCAGTCTACCCATTGTTCTCCCATATGTTTTATTCCCGCACTATTTGCACTTACAATATTTCAAGTAAGAACGCGACCGCTCGTATTCCTGAAAAAATGTGTTTCGAGAATATTTTTTTCGATCAATGTATTTTTGGTGTGCTAGCAACGTCGCAATTACCTTAGTAGGTTGTCCAATCGCCTCCTGCATCAGTAATCGCCTGGAATCTTCGAGGCATGCTGTCGACAAAGTTTTCTGCACACTCTGCAGATTTCTCGAATCTTGCGAGACAATTGAGTCAGAGTCTTTTATCTGGGCCTTCCCTTTACAAAGAACCAAACGTTCTCAATAGGGTTGGCGTCCGGTGATTGTGAGGGCCACTCTAGTATCTTTTCGTGGCGCCAAGCGTCCTGCTTCGCGACGTGATTTTGACCCAGCAAAGGTTTCTTCGACGTGCTTAGGAATTTGACATCAGGAGCACGAAGATGTTGTCGAAGCCCAACTCTAATTATTGTAATTTTGTTTACGGTCCGTGCCTGGACCTTATGTCGAAGTATAAGCTGGAAAAAATTCAAAACTCCTGTGTACGTTTTATTTTTGGATGCAAGGGGAGGGATCATGTCAATGGCAGGCTGAAGGAGCTAAAATGGTTGCGTATTAAGGATAGAGAAAGGCTACATCTGGGTTGCTCTTTGCATAGACTGTTGAGGACCGGAGTGCCACAGTATCTGTGTGAAAGGCTGCATCATCGAAGTTCGGTGAATCAGCGTAATACTAGGTACAACGACCGCTTTCAAATACCTAAGCATCGTACAAGTGCGTTTAAACAGTCTTTCAGCTATACATCTGCTAAACTTCTGAACGAAATTCCTGAAGATTTGCTTCCTCTGTCTGAACTATCTTTCAGAAGGCAGCTAAAGGAGATTTTATTTCAGACTTATTGACTGTTATTATTATGACTCTTTTATAGGGTAAGGTGGGGATTATGGTTTGTATATGGATATCAATATGATGTAGAATTACAATGTTTTTCTTTTTTAGTTTAGAGTAAGTAGAGTTTAAGTACTAATGGATACTTCTTAAATTGTATTTGAGTTTGTATTTTTATTTTATTTTTTGTATTTCTTTTGTATATTTTTGAGAACTCGGTTAACAACAGCACTGCTGCATTTCGCCGAGTATAAAAAAAGACATTTATTATTATTATTATTATTATGACTGTTCTCGTTTTTCTTTCTCACATTTGGTCAATGTGGTTCCATGTTTGGCTGACGGGCGCAAACCAAGACAGCACAAACGCATTACCATTGTGTATTAAGGAATGACCTGACAATGTTACATGTTTTCAAAATCACTGACTTCTGAATGTTTTTGTGTATGTTTGTGTTGAGTCCTAATTGTACTAAGTGTGGTGTGAATGTTGTTGGTGTAAGGCCTGTGGCTGATATAATGAGGGGGACAATGATGACTTTTTCTTGTTTCCATAGCCTTTTTATTTCCGTTGCAAGGTCTGTGTATTTGGAAATTTTTTCTGTGTATTTCGTTTGGATGTTTGTGTCGTTGGGAACAGCTATGTCAATTAGATAGGTGACTTTTTCTTTTTTGCACTGAAAAGTAATATCGGGTCTATTGGCGGAGACTGTATTATCTGTATGGATACTGATGTCCCAGTAGAGTTTGTAATCTTTATTTTCAAATACGGATGTTGGTGTGTATTTGTAGTAGGGATCTGTGTTTTCTATGAGCTTGTATGTTGTGGCTAGTGCTTGGTGAACTACTTTTACCGCTGAGTCATGTCTGGCAGTGTATTCCGTTCCGGCTAATATTTTACATCAGCTTGTTATGTGTTCGATCGTTTCTTTCTGCTGGTGGCATTTTCTGCATCTGTCTTCTGTAATAGTTGAGTCTTTGATGATATGCTTTTGGTAGTTTCTGGTTAATATGACTTTATCCTGGATGGCAAGTAAGAAGCCTTCTGTTTCCGGGAATAGCTGCCCATCCCGTAACCAGGTGTATGATTGTTTTTTATTTACGTGGTCTTGTTCTATGTGGTATCTGTGTTTTCCGTGGAGTGTTTTTTCTGACCACGTTTTCATCTTTTCCTGTTGTAATTGGATGTGACTGTGTGTATCTGCTGGGTGGTCTACCCGGGATAAGTCGAGTGGGGTATAGTTTTTGTCTGCTTTGACTGTTGCTGTGTGGAGGCTGGTTTGCTTGGTGTGAAAGAATTTCCTAAGTGCTTGTATTTGTTTTGTGTGTAATGATCTGATGTCTATAATTCCTCTTCCTCCTGCCTTCCTCTCGATGGTAACTCTTTCTTTGCATGCGTTGGGATGTAATTTCCTGTATTTGGTGAACTGAGATCGTATAAGGGTGTGAATATTTTCTATGTCTGTTTGTGACCATTTGATGATACCAAATGAATATGTGAGTATAGGTATAGCGAACGTGTTGATGGCTTTAGTGAGATATTTGGAGTTGAGTTTTGTTTGTAAAGTTTCGTCAGTCTGTTCTTGAATTCGGTTCTGAGCTCTGTTTTGATGTGAGCATGGTGCTTTGTTGGAAGCCTAGATATTTGTATGTTTCTTTGTCGAACATGTTATCGAGTGTTTCATTGTTGATGGTTTCTGTCTCGTGGTGGTACTTCCATTGGCATTTGTTGATGTGGAGCACTTTGCATTTACTTATACCAAATTCCATATTGACATCTAAGGTGAATATTTCTGTGATTTTGAGGAGTTCTTTCAGCTGTGTTTTGGGGGGGGGGGGGGGGGGGGGGGTGGCAGCGTAGAGTTTTATGTCATCCATATCTAGGAGGTGGTTTTATTTTATGTTAATTCACTTTTTGGTGTCTGATATTGAAGCCATGCTCTGTTCTGTTTAGTATATTTGAGAGTGGATTGAGACAGAGGCAAAACCCTAGAGCGCTGAGCGAGTCTCCCTGAAATATACCCCGTCTGATGTACAGCTCTTCTGTTTGGATGCGTTCGGTTTGTGTTTCTAGGCGTATTTTGGTTTTCCATGTTTTCATAATTTGCGCTAGAAATTGCCTGAGGTGTTGGTTGATTTTATAGAGTTCTAGGGCTCTGATTAACCAGCTGTGGGGTATGGAGTCGAAGGCTTTTTTATAGTCTATGTAACCGATGTGAAGGTTTCTGTGTTCTTTTCTGGTTTGTCCCATAATCACGCTATCTATGATCAGCTGCTCTTTGCATCCTCGACTATTTTTTTTCCTGCATCCCTTCTGCTCTTCTGAGATAATATTGTTGTCTGTTAGGTGTTGTTCTATTTTCTTGGAAATTGCGGCTGTGATGATCTTGCATAGGGTTGGAAGACAGGTGATAGGTCGGTAGTTTGACGGGTTTGTGGTGTCTGAACTTTTGGGTTTAACGTATGTTATTCCTTGTGTAAGGAAAGTGGGAAATGTGTGTGGTTGTAGAATGGCTTTGTTGATTTGGTGTGTGAGTGCTTCGTGTGTGGTGGCAAACTGTTTGTACCAGAAGTTTTGTATATTGTCTATTCCAGGACATTTCCAGTTGTGTGTGTGTTTGATTGTTTCTGTAATTTCTTCTGTAGTTAGTGTGGAATTTTCTTGTTCTGTCATACGTTTGTGTTTATCTTCTTCGGCTTTGATCCAGGGGGTGTTATTATTATGTAGTTTGGGTTCTGACCAGACAGTTTTCCAATAATCTGCGAGGTCTTGTTTGTTTGGTGGTTCAGTTACTACTGTCTGCTCCTTGTACATAGTTTTTCAGTAGAACTGTTTTTCGCTTCTTCGGAAGAGGTTGTTGGTGTCTTTCCTCTCGTTTGATTCTTTGTATCTACGGAATTTTGCAGCATATACGAATAGTTTTTGTTTCAAAGTATCAACGATTTCTGGCAGTGTTCGGTTGAGAGATTTAGATTTGATCTTGTCTACATCCTGTGTGACACGTTTGGATGCGTTCCCGTTCATAAACTGGGTAAGGTGTCCCAGATCTCTTCTGATGTTGTTGATTTTGTTTTCTATTCTTATTTGCCATTTAAATTTAGGTTTTCTGCTGTTGGGGTCTCTTTGTCGTTGCGGGAGTTTTTTGATTATTTTGTGTTATAGTGGTGATTGCTGCTGCATATATTATTGTGTGAATGTCTTCGATCGTGCTTAAGTCTGTTATGTACTATGGTATTATGTGCTTGTTTATTGTGTTGAGGATTATTTGTGTGCTCTGTTTAATTAAACGAAGGATGGGATTTCTTGTTGTAGGGTCGGTGCCTGACCATCGAGCTAGATGTGACTGCATTTCTGCTTTGAGTGTTTGTATGAGAGGTGATTCGGGGTGATGTTGCGTAGATGTTGTTGAGGGTGGTGAGTCATTCATTTTGTCGTCTGTGATATGGTGTCGTATGGTGCTTTCTATTTGCTTTGAAATATTATTTTGAGTTATGCTCCTGCTGGATGGTGGGTCTTGTTGTTTTCGACTGGGTGGTTGTGTGTGTGAGATTGGTTCGGTATCTGCTCTACTGTTTCTATTGTTTGGTTGGTCTGTGTTCAGTTCAGCAGCTACTTGGTCTGTGTTCAGTTCAGCAGCTACTGTGTCTTTGATGGTTTGCAATTCGAAAGGTGTGATGCGATTGTTCTTGGTAATAACTCTTTTTTGGTCTATTACTCTCTGTTCTGTAACAAGTAATTGCAGATGTGGATATTCGGTCAAGAAAAGTCTGTGTAGTTCCAGTCTGTAGCCTGATGTCACTGTTTCTAGTTTGGTGGCGGTGTAGTAACAGCGCATCACTGTTCTATTCATTTCATCTGTCCACTTTAAACCGCTGTCTTGGTTTGCCAGCCTTGGTAGTTGCATGTTGTCCTTGCAAAACATACGCGGTTTGGCCTGGCTTTGGTGGTTGTATTTGTCCCGCTTCTACGTCGGTTGCGCTTGGGATTGGTGGTGGTGGGTCCAAGCGGCGAGTGATTCTCTTGTCAGTGATTTCTTTTTCAGGTGTGATTTCATTACAGCAACGCATGGCGTGTTCATTGATTCCTGTAGTGCGACTCATGCGTTGCTGTGACTTTCCCGCCTTGGTGGGTGTCGGCTTAGTCGCCGACACAACACTTTTGGCAGGTCCATTTTCGGTTGCCTGTTCTTCATCGTTTTGGTCGAGCTGCCATTTCCCGCGACGTCCTCGACCGTTACGTCTCTCGCCCGATGCTTGTTTTATTGGTCTGCTGTTGTCTGGAATGTTCTCAATGTTTTGTGGTTTCAGAAGCTCAAAGTGTCCCGACATTGGGTTGCCTGTTAGTAGAAGGTAAATAGTTTTGTTGAATTTTCCCGTGCTTATTATTGTTGGTCTGTCCCTAAAAGTTATTTTTGTATGTCTTGTTCTTCGTTGTTTTGAGAAGATATGAAAGTTGCTATTTTGTGTTTCCGAGAGGGCAAGTATCTCTAGGCTCGTTGCATAGGTGCCATTTTTCCTCATATAATTATAGTAGTTATTGAAGTCTTTTATATCGTCGACTTCAATGTGTAAAGTCCCGACCAGTTTTGCTGTAAATATCTTAGAGCAACCTCTCGGAGTTTCTCATGATGGTTTTGGTGGCCGTATAAGTGTAAGCTAACTGCACGGAAAAGACAATTTCCATCACCTACAATGTCGGATCTGGTAAAACTATCGGGAGTAGTTTCGGCTGCGGCGGTTGTTTGGGTCGTCTGTGATTGTTGTTGTTGTGGTGTTGCTGTAACTGTTTGTACGACAGGAGTCCGCCTTCGCAACACCCTTCCATTATCATTACTATAATTATTATTATTTAACATAGTATTCCTACGAGTATCCTAGGAAAGAGGGGTCGACTGCGGCAGAGCCTGGATGACACAGAAACTACTTACTCCCGGAGGGCGCCCGGTATCCGGGGGAACCGTTCGCGACTCATAAACGCTGAGCCATTCATCTTCCCGGCACGGTAAACACCTTAAAATTGCGTTTTTGTTACACATAATCTGGACAACACAAGACAGCACAGCATGACTCAGGTACCTCGGGATCGTCAATGCCCGTACTAGGAGAATCCTGGGATTCCCCTAACCCCTGAGGGCTTATTATTATTATTATTATTATAATTATTCCTTTAAACTTACCTTAAACTTTGAATTTACCCTAAGTGATACTTTTCGTTTCATTGACGGAATGAAGTGTCAAATTCCTCTTAGGAAGCTCGAAAGCTGACTTGTGAACTTCTAGGCGGTATTTTTAGGTTGTTTAAAATTGTTGTCTAATTACACTGGTCAACAAAGTTTTGTAACAAGAAAACTGCTTGCTAATCTATGCCTACCCCCCTTATAAAATCATATTTATTTTGTGTGTTTTTATGTTACAGTTGCTACCTATAGTGAAGTAAAAAAGGTCAAAATAATGATAAAATAGGCGTAGTTTAAATACAGCAATATTATAATTTTACCCTTTCTTGGGTGTCACCAGGAGTATTGTCCTGAGTTTTGAACCTCAAAAAACTTATGCTATTTTGTTTCTAAACAATTTCAAAACACGTTTTTTGAGCTTAAAATGTGAATAACTCTTGTTATATAAGTCGGAACGACACACGAAAAAAGCAAACTCCTCGTAATGAAATTTCCAATAAATCCTCGTTGGTTTTAAGTCATGCGTACAAAACCTACAAAATTGAAAAAAACGTACAAAAACTATTCTTTTCATTTTATTGTACAGGTTGACTAGGTAAACTGATCGGCTTTGAAAAAAAAATTATTAACGAAAACGAAATTTTTTTTTTAGTGTTCCGTACGAAACACTTATAAGATCCCTTTGATGTCGGTCCGTCCGTCCGTCTGTCACACCCGATTGTCTCCGAAACTATTTGACATAGAAAATTTAAATTTGGCACTAATATAGGAACTGATGGCCTCTTCAGAGCCGTGTAGTTTTGAAAGTTAAATTTTGACTTAAGCGGTTAGTTTTCGGGGGTGAAATCGAAAGGGAAAAAGAGATTTTTTACTAGGACATCGAGTGTGGTGTCAAATCAAAGCTTGTAAAAAGACGAGTAAAAAAATGTATATTATGTAACACTTTCCCCAACTTTTCTTTGTATTATTTTTATCTCAAAAAGTACTGATCAAAAAATTTTGAAAAAATTCTGGAATATTCTCCACGGGGTGTAGATTTAACGAAAATTACCACCTTTAATAATTTATCTGGTAAATAAAAAAAAAACAACAATTTCAAGGTCATCAGTTTTCAGTAGATGGAAACAAACTTTGTTGAAAACTCATTTGGGGTGTGTTTTGTGAAGTCACTAATCATTTTATACCTCCGTAACAAAAATTTTTATTTCAGAAGCAATCAACGTACGGAACACTAATTGCGCAAGTTCAACTTGCACTTGACCGTTTTTTTTATTTTACAGGTTTTACTTGAAAAACTGCTTAGAAGCTGTCCAGGTATTTCGAAAATATACCTCCTCATCAGGCCAAAGAAAGGACAAGATGCGCAGGAAAGGTTACAACAACTTATGTGTTCGCCGGTAAGTGTATATTTATAAATTATACTAATAACTGGGGTTTTACAGTTATTTAAAAATTTATTTTTTATTATATAATATTTATTACCAATATTTAGAGTGTTGATTAATTGTCCTTAATGAGAACCTTATTAAATCATTTAAAGCAAAACAACCGTTATCAAATTGATTATGTAAAACCGTTGCGGTTGCGATCAATCCTTTTATCGTTAGCTACTTTGATGTCGATTATAATTAAATCAATAAATAAATATATATATATATATATATATATATATATTATATATATATATATATATATATATATATATATATATATATATATATATATACTGATAAGCCAAAAAATCGACTCAAACTATTTGGCTTCATTTAACACGGATTCAAGAATTTAGTGTTCATATATTTTTACGGATTTTAGTATCATTCTATTCTCTTTCTAATAATACCAAATTCCATTGTATACCTGATGATTGAAAGGGGAAACAAGGAGAACAAGGATTGAAAATAGGGGTAAGAGGAAGGAAAAATTAAACAAATTTTAAGTTTAACGATTAAACCAGGGCTGCTCAAACTTGAACTGCTGGCGATCTACCTCAATATTGTTAGACTGTAACATTCATTTTTTCCTAGACTTTAAGAGTATGAAATGTTACTGATTTTTTCGCTTTATATTGTACTTCTTTTCATCTTTGTATCGAGCAGTGTATTTCGCAGAATTTTCTAGCGCTCGTGGTACAGTGTGCAGTGCGGGTTTCCGACCGAATCTATCGAATTCGTAGTACGCCGCGATTGGTGAAATGTTTGTTTCCCGGAAGTAGGCCATTTTAGAGACAGAGTTCTCACGGCTTATTTAAGGGTCTGCTGAAAGCAGATCATGGCTTTTTTCCATCGAGCCGCAGACCGGGCTTTTTTCCACCTAGCCGCCGAGTGGCCTTTTTCCATCGAGCCGCCGAGAAGGCTTATTCTCATCAAGCCGCAGCCAGGCTTTGCCCATCAAGCCGCAGTAGAGGCTTCTGGCAATATTTACGAGAGCCAAGTTAAGCACGAGTTTTTTAACGTAAAGCCGTAGTGGGCTTTGTGTGTTTTCTACATGGAGTAGCCAAAGTAGGCTCTTCTCATAAGTGATGGAATGTGTGAAAGCGGTTTTGTGTTCAATTTAAGGCCAAGAAGCCCGTAGGAAAACCGTAAGTCACCAGAACATACATCAGTAGATCTATTTCCCGCAAATAAGTGTTTTAACATCAATTTGAACTGATAAATCGTGAAGTGAATATCACGACTCTTCGATTTCGGGTGTAGTAAAGTTTTAGAAGTAAAATGTCTGATTTAGGAACTCTACTTTTAATAACTACTTTTTAGGCTAGAATTTTTGTAATTCCTAAAACTGCAAGGGTTAGAACTTTTAATTTAAATCCTTAATAAATTTTCTTTTTGTTGATTAAAGCTAGAGTTTCACTGTATACCTATCTTTCTTTTCAGGATAAGAAGGGTTGTACCAAACTGATTCTTTTATTTAACAACTGTATAACACTTCAGTATTTTTTCATTTTTTTAGCTGAAATTAGATCCTTTCTATTTTAAAATGAATGGTGCCCAAAAAAATAGTACAACTAAAGTTTTTAACCATAAAAAAATAATTCCAAAAAGACGTACAACAATTATCTCTTACCCATATTTTCTCTACCAAGGAAAACTGAGCTAGTGTTTGTTTAATTTCTTTAGTTCTTTTAAAATCTTTATTCACTCAATTCATTCTCAGAAATTAAAAAGGGGCTGCAAGAAAATTGCGCTCAAGCGTGGGACAAACAACTTTTCACAGGGTACAAAAAGTGACGCCACAAAGTGCGGGCAAGTTAACACGTTACAAGACTACGATCGATCGACTCTGAGAGGCTGCAAGTAAGTGTGATGCAGGATTGTCGTCTAGGTAGGGTGTATCGTGCCATAGATATTAGTTTTCCGCACAATATGCATTTTTTTAGTCAAGGTAAGTGTAGGTCTGCTCTAAAATGTCAATGAAAAACTCATAATTATTCAAAATTGCGAGTTTATTGGTTCTTACAAAACAAACGAGTTCTAGTGTCTAAACTTAACTAAGAGTGACTTTGGATGTTGGAGCGTGGCACTGCATGTCCTCAGCATACTTTTCATAAGATGGTACGTAATTACCGAGTGCTAATCGCAAACATGATGACATATGTTCGTCAGTTAGTCGATTGCGATATTTTGACTTAATTATCTTCATTTCAGAAAATGCAGACTCGCACAAGTAAGTTGACCCAAACATTGCCGTCAGTTGAAGGGCGATTTGCCTTAGATTCGGATATTTATCTTCAGATATAAAACACCAGAATTTTGTATCAGATGCTGGGGCTTTGAGATGTATATCTGATATAATCTGCACTAACTCATTTTCAACAGAACATGAGTCCATGTTAAACTGACTTGCTATTTCAGTAGCTAATTCCTCAATGTTTTTACACGAAAAAGGATAACTCATAAATGATACGATATTTGCCAATTTACTGAAATCATAAAAACGTATTTCGAATTGGCCCAAAATATTTGATAATTCTGCCTCATAAATATCATAATTCAACTGAGGAATCCTTGCTTTCAAAGACGGAAAATTTTTCAGATCCTTTCTTTTCAGTTGATCTATCATAAGTTGCAATTGACTTTTGAATGCGTTTATTGCGCTAATCATCTCAATAATAGTTTTTCCTTTACCTTGAAGCTCCAAATTAATGGTGTTTAAATGCATTGTGATGTCTGTCAAAAATGCCAAATCAGTCAGCCATTTTCCGTTTTTCAACATCTGAGTGTCATCACCTCTTTCATCCAGAAAACCTGTTATTTCGGGCAATAATTCTTGAAACCTTTCTAGGAATTTTCCGCGACTCAACCACCTGACGTCCGTGTGAAGAACTAAATCAGTGTGTTCAGCTGACTCACTATCTTCCAACTGCAATTTAAAGAGCCGTCGTTGCAAGCTACGTGCACGGATAGAATTCACAATTTTTATTGCAATGCCCATAATCTCCTCCATGTTTAGAACTTTTGAACACAAAACTTGTTGATGTATAACGCAATAGAAGGAGAAAAATGAAGGGAAATCATCATTAGCTCGACACAATGCCACAAAACCGTTTTTGTTTCCAGTCATTGCTGGTGCTCTATCGGTTGTAATGCACACGAGTTTATATATTGGTAGCTTGTAGTTTGTTACAAAATTGAAGAAAACGTCATATATATCTTCGTGACGGGTCTTTCCTTTCAGAGGAATCATTGTCAAACTCTTCCTTAGCCGACATGTCATTGAATACCATTCGAATAAAAATACACAGCTGGGCAGTGGCTGTCATATCGGTGGATTCGTCAAACTGTAAAGAAAAGTATGTACATTCCATGATATCATGTTTTAGTTTATCTGCCATGTCCTGACTCATGACTTCAACACGCTTTGTGACAGTCGGGCGAGATAACTGAAGTTCTCTAATAGCAGACATAATCTCTGTTTTATTTTTAAAATCTCCAAATAAAGTCTCACCCGCTTCAATAAATGCTTCCTTCACAACCAATCCATCATCAAATGGTTTCTTGTGTTTCGTCAATATATGAGATATTTTAAATGACGCGATCGTTGCAGCTTTTTTTGATTGTTTGGCTGGTCTTGTGAACATGGTTTGTTCTTTTTTCACGTACTTTTCGTTTTCTTAATTCACTCTGTGACGGAAAATCCTTTTCATAGTTTTTATGAACCGTTTTATGATGCCTCTCTAAGTTCCCACGCTTAGGTATTGCAACTGACGCACGGCAAATGAGATAAATGCACTTATCCTTTACCATACAAAAGAAAAATTCTTCCTCCCAATCGTTATTAAAATGATAAGTTTTACTTTTCTTCGCCGCACTCATTTTGGACTATTTATTAATAAACTTTGTATCGATGTATCGCCTTCAAGTTACAACTCAGACTGACTCCTATTCCTGCAGGCGCAACATTTATATCGGCGCGAACGAAGTCTCGAATGTTCCCGTCAAACACGCCGCCCGAAGTTTCTAGAAAAATCGGTGGGAATCAAAAACGCGGCTTTTCTTTGACAAATACCGCGCGTTCCTTTGATAAAGCCGCCTTTTGCGGCTAGCAGGGGGTTATTACGATAAAAGAAAGTGATGAGGGGGTCATTCTGGCCTAATTGTGGATCGAATACATTTTAGTAGTTTTATCATTACATTTTGTTTTAGTTACCTAAAACAAAATCTGTGAATAGTTCTATATCGGATTTTTTTCTAGAGATCGACACAAAAAGCACTCGCGATCGACCGTTTGAGCACACCTGGATTAAACTAAACTACTCGTGCATGGGCTGATTCGAACCGTGATACTAAAATCATCAAATTTTAACAAGATTTTTAAAAGTAGAGAAAGGCGTAGTAAAAATAGACCTAACGTTTTTGTTTATTGAAATTTATACGTTTTTATGTCAGGTTATAAAAAGGCAAACTTTTTTACCGAACAAAGGTGCCCTCTTAGAGTAATTTAAAGATTACCTTACACGGCAAAAAAAGCACATCATTACACATAATGTTTCATTAATCTCGTTCGATAATTTTTTTTTAATTCTTGATGATTTATGTTTCTTTTTACTAATTATTATTTTTTGAAGTTAACACACCAAAACCATAATAAAAATTATTGAACTAAATGAATAAAACGTTTTGTGTAATAATGTGCGTTTTTTGAGGTGCAAGGTAATCTTTAGATCAGTTTATCTTGAAAACACCTTGTCCAATCGTGTTCACTGAAAGGTACCTTTTTTCTTAAACCATTTATAATTTAAATCGAAAAATATAAATTTAAATGTATAAAAAAGTTAGGTCTAGTTTTACCCTGCTTTTCACTACTTTTGAAGTTTTATTATTACGATTCGAATCAGTGCATGTAGTTTAGGAGTAAACCCAAATTTTAAGTTTCAAACCAGAACGGTTTCGCAAGCGATTTTCCGGGTGCCCCTTTTTGGGAGCTGTAACTCGATAATGAGGGAACATTTGACAAAATTTAACATGAACGTCTAGCCATATTTTAATTTGATCTACTCAATTCTAAATTATTAACTATACCTTTCGGGACACTCTGTATATATATATATATATATATATATATATATATATATATATATATATATATATATATATATATATATATTCTTCTTCATATTCGAAGAATATATAAATGGAAATAAAAGGCCTCAGATTTGGAAAGAAGCATGGAAACTATAGATGTATATCAATAACGAACACCCTCAGTATAGCTCCCACGAGACTGAACAACAATCTGATTTAGTGTAATGCGCTTAAACGAAAAAAAGACATTAACGAACAGAGAGCTTCATTTATTGTTTGTAGACCTAACCAAAGCGTATGATAGTATGATACCGTTCCAGTGAAAAAACTATGGCAAATATTAGAACGATCAACCATAAACATTACAGCAATCGCCGCAGTAAAACAGCTGTACGACGAGTCGCGTTCCCGAATCTTTCCGAAAATTTTTCTGTAATGAAGGGTGTCAGGCAGGGTTGTTATCTGTCTCATTCATTATTCAAAATTTATCTGAATGAGGCATTACAGAGATGTCGAGGAGCATGTAGAGGAATGGGAATACAGGTGACCGACGAAACAATGTTGTACACTCTACATTTTGTCGACGGTCAGATGGTTATTGCTAAGGACAAGGAATATCTTGAATTTATGACAAGAAAACTGTGTGAAGATTATAAAAACTGCGGTTTAACAGTTAACTGCAAGAAAACCAAATATTTGTGTATAGGAGGAAAACAGGGAAACCTTACTCTAAATACTGGTGAGGTCATTGATGCTTGTGAAGAGTATATATATATATATATATATATATATATATATATATATATATATATATATATATATATATATATATATGGAGTTTAGTATAGGACCACGATGTGTGTACACGTGAATCGAACGCCCGACAATGTCAACTGGTTCGACGGGCATAATTAGGATAATATTTCGATCTATTTAATTAGTTTGTCGATCGCAAACAAGAGGGACTAAAAATAAAGCCGAGTGTAGTATTAGATTAAGACAATAAGTAAAAAATTTGGAGATTTATGAGAATAATTTTGTGAAATTGTATGAACCTAACGAAACTATAAGCGACGACCTTGATCATTTTACTGTTTACGGTGATAAGAAATATAAACAATTTTTTTCTTTTTCTCCCGTGTTTGAAAATGGAATATACGAGGAACAGACGTAAAGTTTTTATAACAGAAAGAACAATGGATAGCGATGATTATACCTCAGGAGACTCGAAAAGAGGAAGAGCTGAAGAAAAAGAGGAGCCAATGGGATTCTTCAAGAAGAGTAAAAAGCTGATAAAAACACCACAGAGAGAGAAAAACGAAAGAGTAGATAAGATAGACAATTTGATAGAAATGATCAGAGAGCTAATGTCAGATATAAAGGATATGAAAAAAGATCAGAAGAGATACCAACAAGAGTTGAAGGAACTAAGAAAGGAGAATGAAGTACTGAAAGCGGAAAATAAGATAATTAGAGAAAACATGAGAAGTATGGATTTGAAGAAGAGTAGACTGGAAAAAGACAACGTAAGGAATAATATTGTAATATCGGGAATGAGTTTTGAAGCGAATAGCCAACCAGATCTTAAAATGGGTATAGAACTTTTTATGGAGAGGAGTATGGACACAAAAGTTCAGATTAAAGATGTGATAAAAATGGGAGCGACTATATACAAGATAAAACTTGGAAACACGGGAGATAAGGAAGCTGTAATAAAAAATAAAAACAAACTGAGAAATCTAAGAGAGAGAGAGAGTTTATATAAACAACGATTTAACAAAAGATGAACGCGAAATTCAAAAGAAATTGAAGCATATAGCAGAGAACGAGAGAAAGAATGGAAAAAGGGTGAAAATAGAATATCAAAAAATCGTAATCGAAGGAAGAGAATATAAATGGGACATTGAGGAAGAAAAACTGAAAGAACAAACAAAGAATACTACAACCATCAAGTCAAAAAACTGAGGAAAAGGAGAGAGATAGGTAGATTGACGACGACCCTGGCAAAGATAAAGGATACGGAAAAGAGGACTAGTAAAATGAATACAAATAAAAAGATAATCAAAGAAATAGATAGGAAGAAAGAAATGAGAAATAATTATCGAGTTTTTAGATTGAGAACACGGAAAGTAGGGGTAGAAACGGAAAAAGAGAATGAACTGACAGAAGAACAACAAATGCACTATGTAGGAATCACTGAAACAGAGAGGAAAGGAAATGGATGCAAGGAATTGGAAGGTAAAGTATACAAAATCAACATAGACACATAATAGCGGAACAAGATACAGAACTCATACAAACAGTAGAAACTAATACAGAAGAAACAAAAGAGGCAATCGGCAATTTAAACAGGATGGAAGGATATAGAAGGAAATATGGAAAAGACAGATATAGAATAATTTAACTCCACAGGCCTTACACTTCTAACAAGGGGTAGAAATGTATAAGGATTAAGTAAGTATATATATATATATATATATATATATATATATATATATATATATATATATATATATGTATATATATATATATATATATATATATATATATATATATATATATATATATATATATATATATATATATATATATGTATATATATGTATATATATATATATATATATATATATATATATATATATATATATATATATATATATACATATATATATATATATATATATATATATATATATATATATATATATATATTTATATATATATATATGTATATATATATATATATATATATATATATATATATATGTATGTATATATATATATATATATATATATATATATATATATATATATATATATATATATTTAACGAATATAAGTAAAGACGGTAGAACGGAAAAAGAAGTGGAGAGTAGAATAAGTGAAGGAAAGGTGGTCCTAAGACACCTAAACTTTGTTCTGTGGTCGAAGAACATAAGATCACAGAGAAAACACCTCATTTATAATGCAGTATTTAAGAGCATCGTGTTATACCGTTGTGAAACTTGGCAACTGACGAAACGGTTGGAACAGAATCTAATGGCACTCGAAATGGATTACTGGCGAAGATCAGCTGGAGTATCAAGAATGAATATATAAGGCATGTAATGGAAGTAAAAACCACGGTTATTGAAGAAATTACAACGGCAAGTTATATGATACAGACAAGTGCAAAGAATGGAAGAACACTAAATACCAAAGATAGTTCTAAAGAAGGTACCAAGTGAAAGGAGGAAAAGAGGGAGACCAAGAGCGACACAGTTTGGAGATGTGTAGAGGGCAATGTGAGAGAGAAATCTAAAACCCGGAGATTGGGACGAACGAAGAGGATATGAACTGGGAGCCGGAAGGCGAAGAATGCTATAAAAGACTGGATCGATGATGATTCTTCTTCATCCAACGTCATTATTGACGTGCAGTAATTTCAATGCTACTCGTAAATGATTTCTTACTAATTTTTTGCTCTTTTAATTGCATTTCTCCATCGGGGTCTGGCTTGGGTTATTTTGCGGGCGTTTTCTAGATTTATGTCCAACAGTTTTGTGATAATAACTGTCCATCTAATCCCTTAATCACATCTTGTCAGTACATCTTAATATTCTTTGATATGTCATATTCGCTGGGATGGCTGGATTTCTTGTAAAACAACGCATTGGTTCTTCTAGCCGTCCAAGGTTGCAAAGTATTTGAAGTATTCTACGTCAGCACTACATCTCGAATGCCTCAATTCACCTTCGATCTGCTTGGCGAATAACCCATGTTTTAGGAGCATATTCAAAGACTGGGTATACACTTGTGTTTACAAGTTTAATTTTGGCTGTTTTCGTAATATTTCTGACCCTCCAGAGGTTTGTCAATATGTGTGACATTATAGTTCGACCAAGTTGGATACGACATCTGATCCCATGTTCTGTACCACCGTTTTTAAGTATTACTACTCCTAGGCAGAAAAACGATTCAAATACCTCACATTGAGAGACAACGCCAGGTTTTTGGCCTAAGCTGCTCTCGCGATTTATAATCATTCATATATATTCATATATATATATATATATATATATATATATATATATATATATATATATATATATATATATATATATATATATATACATATATATATATATATATATATATATATATATATATATATATATATATATATATATATATATATATATATATATATATATATATATATATATATATATATATATATATATATATATATATATATATATATACGGTGTTTTTTTATAGAGGTATAGAACTTTGAAATGGAATAAAACAAAGACGAATTTTTTAAATTGACATGAAATTTACTTTATTCGAAAAATAATCTTCTGGCATTATAATTTAAATATGACTTCTGGCATATGACTGCCACGACTGGCTCGGACGTAGTCTAATCTGGAGGTCCAATTTTCGATGACTTTTTCCAACATTTGTGGCCGTATATCGGCAATAACGCGGCGAATGTTGTCCTCCAAATGGTCAATCGTTTCGGGCTTATCGGCGTAGACTAGCGACTTTACATATCCCCACAGAAAATAGTCTAGCGGCGTTAAATCGCACGATCTTGGAGGCCAATTCACGGGTCCGAAACGTGAAACTATGCAGTTACCAAACGTTTCCTTCAATAAATCAATTGTGGCACGAGCTGTGTGACATGTTGCGCCGTCTTGTTGAAACCACAGCTCCTGCACATCATGGTTGTTCAATTGATGAACGAAAAAGTCAGTAATCATGGCTCTATAGCGGTCACCATTGACTGTAACGTTCTGACCAGCATCGTTTTTAAAGAAGTACGGACCAATGATTCCACCAGCCCATAAAGCACACCAAACCGTCAGTTTTTCTGGATGTAACGGTGTCTCAACATACACTTGAGGATTATCATCACTCCAAATACGGCAGTTTTGTTTATTGACGTATCCTTTCAAAGAAAGTGAGCTTCATCGCTAAACAAAATTCGCTTATGAAAATCGGGATCAACGGCAATCTTGTTTTGGGCCCATTCACCGAATCTACGCCTTGCTAGGTGATCGTGTGGCTTCAATTGTTGCACGAGTTGGATTTTGTAAGTACGCAAACCAAGATCTTTCCGCAAAATCTTCCATAAAGTGGATGGACACATATCCAATTCCTGTGCACGATGGCGGATAGACTGATTCGGGTCTTCCTCTACGCTACGCTCTACAGCAGCAATGACTTCTTCTGTACGCACTGTACGACGTCTCTGTGGAGGCGTATTATCATTTAGAGTAAACGTGGTGTGAAAACGTTCCATAGTTAATCGAATTAATTGCTCTGATGGACGATTATGTTGACCGTAAAATGGACGTAGTGCGCGATACCATGATTTTCAAAATAAATTTGCACAATTTGGAAGCGTTGTTCAGGCGTCAGTCTATTCATGTTGAAATTCCAAACCAAACTAAACATAAATCACTTGACAGCTGACAAAATGGCCGCCAGTTAAAAAAGTGTTGCCAACTTAAAGTTTTATACCTCTATAAAAAACACCCTATATATATATATATATATATATATATATATATATATATATATATATATATATAACGTAACGGAATTGAGTTTATTATAACATCTTATAACCGTAACATTTCATAATAATACTGACTTTCTTTCTGCCCTGAAAATAAAGAGCTGTTTCTAATATCGGGGCTGAATTCGGAAAGAAGTTGTCTGGAATTAATACTATAAGAGTGTCAGTAACCAGGGTATCGATTCAGTATAAGATTTTTAAAACTACTGTTACCATCTTTGAAAAAGGAAAATACATACGGATTGCCAGGTGTGACGAAGGGACCATGTCGGCCGGGTTAAATTGTAAACAGTTTTATATACTTTTTCCCTCCATTTTAAAAGAATAGTTTTCGAGATATCTACAGGGTATTTTTTAAGTTGGGCCATTATTTTTACCTGATTATGAACTCGTTAATGTAAGTGCGTTTAATATTCCGGAATTTTCAATGCGACGTTTTCTATTCCATTGAATTAATTCCAGTAAAAACTCCATACATTTCAGAGATAAAAATCATATTTTGGTGATATTGACATGAGTAGCCGACGTCCGATCGTTTAATACGAATGAAAAAATAAGCGACCTGTGATCTTCAAAACTGTAGATTGGATTCCTGGTCCTTTCCAGCAGATCGTTAATGCACAGTCTGTCAAGTAAGGACGCGACCGCTCGTATTCTTGAAAAAATGTGTTTCGAGAACATGTTTTGCCATCAGTGTATTCTTTGATGTGGTAATAACGGCGTAATGATCTTATTAAGTTGTCCAATCGCCTCCTGCATCAATAATCGCCTAGCATGGTCGAAACATGCTATCGACGAGATTTTCTGCATACTCTGCAGCACAACTGAGTTAAAATCTTCCTCTGAGCTTTTTCCTTACAGGGAACCAGATGTTTTCAATAGGGTTGGCGTCCGGCGATTGTGAGGGCCACTTTGGTATCTTATCGTGGGCCCAAGCGAGGGGAGGTGAACTTCTAGGTCCAACTGTTTGTTGGGATATTTACTGTAGTATGAAATAATTTTCTTTTATTTTTCAGCTTTTTGACCCCCTTTGTAAGGACCGCCCCTACGACATCTCGAAGGTCCTGCCGATAGAGGGCGACATCACACAACCGAAACTAGCTATAAGTCAGAGCGACAGGACATTGCTTTATAGATCTGTCAATATAGTGTTCCACAGTGCTGCCACCGTTAAATTCGATGAGAAACTAAAGTTATCCGTTACGATAAACATGTTGGGAACGCAACGATTAGTTGAATTTTGTAAGAGGATGTCGAATTTGGAAGCTCTGGTAAGTAACTAGTTTTAAAAAAATTGGCGAATTCGGCAGAAAAATTTACTCGGTATAAAAAATGTCCTTTTCTAATTCTCGTTTACTGACCAATAACAAAAGATGGACATGAATTTTAAATAAATATTTCACAAAGGTGATAGAACTTCACTTTAATCTACACGACCAACGTCGGCAAACTCTAAAGAACTATTTACCCGACGAAGATTGAAAAGCAACCATAAGTTATTTGTGCTTATGCTTCCTATATGTAAGTAAACTTACACTGTCCGTTCCACATTAGTACAATAATATAAGTTTTCTGCCCATAGGTACTTACTGGAAGTCTGCAGCTCTCGTACATTTTTCTTTTTAAGGTCCTGGAGATATGTCTGTCTTTTAGAATGAATCCCAGTTTTTGAAATGTAGTCCAGCTGAGACCAATTCGCCTTGGTATGTCCGCTGTTCGATTGTCCTTATCCAGTCTAATCTTATGTCTCAAGTACCATATATATAGTTTTCCACTCTCTCGATGTCTTCCATGCCGATCTTAATTTTTGTGTTTTGTGGGCTTAGAAGTTTTGTTTTCTTGATGTTCATTTCAAGTTCAACTTTCTGTGAAGCTTTTGAGCATGATTTTGAGTTCTTCTGGATCTTCGAAATCATTTATCTCATTCTTCTTCTTCTTCATGTGCCATATCCGGTCATCCGGACGTTGGCGATCACTATGGAGAGTACTTGTCTGTCTTCGGCCAATCTAAAAAGATCTCCAGCGCTTTGGATTCCTGTCCACTCTCTGATGTTCTTTAGCCAGGACATTTGTTTTCTACCAACTCCGCGCCTTCCCTCAATTTTTCCTTTCATGATGAGCTGGAGAAGACCGTACTTTTTTCCACGCAGTATATGTCCGAGATAAGCAATTTTGCGACATTTTATAGTATTGATCAACAGTCTTTCAGAGTTTGCTCTACGCAAGACTTCCTCATTTGTCAGCAAGTCAGTCCACGGTATTCGAAGCATTCTACGGTGGATCCACATTTCAAAAGCTTCCAGTCGGTTCAATGTGCTTATTTTTATGGTCCAGCACTCCACTCCATACAACAACCCTGACCAGATATAGCATTTGGCCATCCGTTGCCTCAGTTTGAGATTCAAATTGTCATTGCATAGAAGAGTGCTCATTCATTTCAGCTGTTTCAATTCTGCATCTTATCTCTATGTCGGGATCCAAGTCATCTGTTATTATACTTCCAAAATATTTAAATTTATGAACCCGCTCTATCGGTGAGTTGTTGAGTGTCAGCTTCGCATCATCATATTGGCTTCGACTAAACACCATAAACTATAATATCTCATGCAATTTTTAAATATATTTATACGTCATTTGTCTAATTTACAATTTCCTAATTATTTAATTAATGTTTTGTGGCTTACACAGTCAGTAGCTTTTTGTGTGTCGCAGAATATTGTAAATGCTTCAAATTTACAACTGCAACAATATTATTGATTAATTATGAGATAACATTAATAGTACATCTGTTTCTCTAAAGTCATGTGATGACGGAAACGAGAGAAATCGGGCGATAGTATATATATATATATATATATATATATATATATATATATATATATATATATATATATATATATATATATATATATATATACATATATATATATATATATATATATATATATATATATATATATATATATATATATATATATATATATATATATATCAATCGGTTTTATAACGTCTTCCGTCTTCGGATGCCTAATTTCCACTCCTCCCGGTTTCTCCATCCCTCCTCCTCCAGATCTCTCTCTAGTACTTCCTTGTTGATTCCTGCTCTCCAGCTTTGGCGTGGTCTTCCTCGCTTTCTTTTTCCATGAGGGTTCCAATTTAAAATCTTTTTTAGGTAGCCGGTCTAGTGACATTCTCTGTATATGTCCGTACCATACCAACTGTTGGGTTCTGATTTCGTCCACTATATCGTGCTTTATTTCTAAAGCTCGCCTTATCGTGTCATTTGGTATGCGGTCTTTTCTGGATTTTTCTGGCTGCTCGTCTCCAGAAATCCATTTCTGTAGCTTTTAGTATTTTTTCTGTTCTTTTCTTTAATGGCCACACCTGGGAGCTGTAAGTTATTATACTTTTCACTATTGAGTTGTAAATTCTCTTCTTATTTTCAATGGTTATGTTTTTGTCCCATAGTATACTATTAAGCATTGCAATCGCTTTTCTTCCTTGGATATTCCTCTCGAATATTGCTTCTTCCAGTGTTCCGTCCCTAGATATTCTCGTTCCCAAATACTTATAACTGGCACAGTGTTTGATGGTGTGTCCTGTGGCCAGTTTCAAGTCCTGCTGTTGTCCTCCGACGCACATGTACTCGGTTTTTTTAATATTGACTTCTAGGCCCCATTTTTCATATTCCTCCAGAAGTTTTGGTGTCATGTATTCCATATCATCGATGTCCTGAGCGAGTACTACCTGGTCATCTACGAATGATAGCGTGTACAATGTAGTATCGTCATCCAGTGGTAATCCCATACTGCTGCATTTCCTTTTCCAGTTCTTCAGTGCACTCTCCAAATAGATTTTAAATAGCGTTGGGATATACAGCAGCCCTGTTTGAGACCCTTTGTGACCGGAAACCCTGTTGTTATACCATATTTGGTTTTCACACTACTTCTTGCGTCTTGGTATAAGGATTTTACGGCTTTAATTATTTCGGTGCTTACATTACTCTGTTGTAGTGTTTCCCACAATCTCATTAGGGGCACGCTGTCGTAGGCCTTTTTTAAATCAGCAAACAAGACATGGACTTCCTGATCAAATGCGGTTTTCTTTTCTAGGATTTGTGTTAGTGAGAAGAAATGGTCTATTGTGGATCTTCCTGCTCTAAAGCCTGCCTGTTCTTCAGCTTCTACGTCCGCGTATTCCATTTCTATTATATTTTTAAGTATTTTTCCGTATATTCTGCTAATAGATCCTGTAACCGTTATTCCCCTATAGTTATCGCAATTATTTTTGTCTCCTTTCTTATGAATTGTTGATATGTATGATATTTTCCATTCCTCAGGTACTTCTGATGTGTTAATGCATCTTTGGAATAAGTTCCTCAAAGCGCTAAATAGCTTTTCAGTTCCGTATTTTACTATCTCTCCTGGATGTTTCCTGGTCCTGAAGCTCTACCATTTTTTTAGCCTTTTTCATATTTCTTTAATTTCTGATGTTGTTATCCTTATTGGGGATCCTCGTATAACTATATTTGGGTTTCCATGTTGGGTACTTTTGAACTCTGGTCTATCTTCTGTTAGCATATTTGTAAAATATTGGTTCCATTTTTCTGGTGTTATTGGTGAGAAGATTTCTCTTTTCCGTTCTGTTCTCATATTTTTAAGAAGTCTCCAGCTTTCTGTGCTTTTTCTTCCTCCTATGTAAGTGTTGAGTCTTGAGCATGTCTTTTCCCATTGGTTGTTCTTTTTGTCACTAATCATTTTGCGTACTCTAGCTTGGGATTCCTTGTATTTTACTTTGTCGTTTGTGCTCTTTGAACTTAAGTATTTGTGATAGCTTTTCCGTTTTTCTTCAATTTCGTATTTAATTTCTTCATCCCACCAATATGGTTTTTGCTGTTTTTCCCTTTTCTCTTGATACCCTAATGCTTCCAGTGCGGCTGCGTGTAGGCATTCCTTTATATACTTATATGCTTCTTCTATATTAACAAATCCCGTCTGTTATATCTTTTGGTCCAGTCTACTCTTGTATAGATTTCTGATACTTTCATTTTGTAAGCTATCTGTATTATATCTTATTGTTGTTTTACTTGTTGAGTGCTGTGTACTTGTATCTTCCAGTTTGCTTTCCCGTGTTGTTCGTGAGGTTATCTTTCCTATCACGAGGTAGTGGTCGCTGCCACATGAAGCCCCTCTTTGGACTCTTACATCTAGGAAGTTTAATCTAGATCTCTGACGTATTATCATATAGTCGATAATACTTTTTAAATCTCTTGTTGTTTGTCTCCACGTATATTTATGAATATCCCTATGCTGGTAGTGTCCGTTTAATATTGTAAGGTTGTTTTGTTCACATATCTCTATAATTCTTCTTCCGTTGTCGTTAGTAACTTCTTTGCCATATTTTCATACCACTTTATCGTGTTCTTTCCTTCCTATTCTTCCATTTAGATCACCCAAAAGTAATATCTCTCTTGATGTTGCAATTTTGCATATTTCCTCATTTAGTTGTTCAAAAAATGAATCCTTGTTATTAGCCAGATCATCGTCGTTGACAGCGTATACCCCCAGTAAGGCTGTGTTATTACCTAGTATTTTGAGATTCATCTTTATAATTCTTTCACTAATCGGTTCCCAGGTGGTTATCAATTTCCTCAGTTTTCTGTATATTAGTATGGATACGCCTTGTTTTGCTCTATCTTCTTTGGGCACTCCACTATAAAAGTGATCGTAATGCCCCCAACTTTCGGAGCCTTTTCCTTTCTTCTTTGTTTCCGTCAGTACTGCAATTTCGACTCGAAGATTTTCTAATTCATTTACAACTTTATTTACTTTCCTGGAGAGACCTTGTATGTTTTCGTCTTCGTATATCCGTTCGATTCCGAGGCTTTGGATTAGGTTTTTTAGCAGAAGGTTTTTTTTACATAGGGTAGGGAGCTGGCCTACCGCTACAACCCTCCTCCTTTGTCCGGGCTTGGGACCGGCAGTGACAACTGTAAGCTACTCAATCCACCTACAGCCGCCCCAGGCGGAGTTATCGGGCGATAATTATTGGGGTAATTATCAAACCCCCTTTGTGGATAGGAACAATTTTTCTTTGGATAAATGCCTACAACATCACATCTATTTAATAATTCAGTTAATGAAATACTTTAATAAGTTCGAAATAATTAAAAAAAAAAATTGTTATGTGACAGTGGGGGGGGGGGGGGAGGGGCTAGACCCCTTGGTGAAAAAAAATCTAAAAGGTTGGATCCGTCCCAATGCCGTAAATTAAATATTGATGACTTGGGGGAGGGAGAACTCACAATAAAGAACCCTTTCCTACAAGAGAGAGAGAGCGAGAGAGAGCGAGAGAGAGAGAGCGAGAGAGAGAGAGAGAGAGAGAGAGAGAGAGAGAGCGAGAGAGAGAGCGAGAGAGAGAGCGAGAGAGAGAGCGAGAGAGTTTTTGTCATAAATATATGTATGTGTTTTGTGAATGTCCTTTTATCTTTTTGTTCTTTGTACAATGTTCCATGCCATTTTGTGTTTATAACTATTGTTATTCTTGGAACTAATAAATGATTATTATTTATTATTATGTATGCATATGTATATGCATATATATGTGTATATGAATCCAATAAAAAATACATCTTATTTTTTTGCAGATCCACGTCTCGACCGCCTATTGCAACTGTGACCGTTCGGAGGTTAAAGAAATAATCTACCCACCTCCCATCGGTCCCGATCAGATCGTTTCCCTTGTAGAGGCTCTCGACGAAGATCTAGTAGACTTTCTAACTCCAAAGTTAGTAAGCAATCGACCGAACACATATACATATACCAAAGCTTTAGCTGAGTGCTGGTTGAAGGACAATAAAGGCGACTTACCTTTGGTTATAGTTAGACCGAGTATAGTTTTAAGTAGTATAGAGGCACCTTTGAAAGGTTGGGTAGATAATTGGAACGGACCTACGGGTAAGTAACCTTTTTCTAAAATAAATATATAATATAAATGAAATATAGGTACTTTGCAGCATTATTTACAGTCGGTCAAGTAAGAGCGTCTCTTCTATAACTTGTGGTCGGTAAAAGAAACTCCTTTTTTTAGGTTGTTGTTGGTACCCCTGCAAACAATGCTTTGTAAAAAGAGATTCATTTCTAACCTTATTTATGGATAAAGGGTACATTATTGAACATGAGTGCTGTATGCGTTAGCAAATGCGCAGTGGGGCGAAGCCCTACTGTGCCTCTCAAATTACCCTACAGGTGTTAATTTTGAAGTAATGGGAAAATTTTTTTTTGAGTTATTATTTTTTCATGACCAATCGATCCGTCAAGCTAGATTTTAAGTTTTTTTTCACTGTTTTCAGACAGTTTCAGATAAAGGAGGAATTTTTATGAAAAAAAAAACAGCGTTTTTTTTGCGCGGGAAAATCACTCTAGATCGTAATTTTCGCTAATCATGAAACATTTTTTTTTAATGTTCGTGTCGATGGGCCGGGCTGGATATTTGATTTTTTCCCCGTGTTTTTCATAAAAGCTTTTCCTTCCTTTTATATTCAGGACAGCTTTTTCTAAAAAATTAATTCTTTTAATGGACCATCTACCGGCTTCAGATTATCATTTTTGCCCCAAGTTTTTCAAAAATTGCAGTCATCTTTGGCGTTATTCGGGATATACTATATGGAGATAATGTCTGCTGGTATCCCTTTGTGTGTGTGTGTGTGTCTACCTTTGTGTGCGTTTTAAAAATGAGTTAAATATGCTCGTAGATTGCGTCAAACAAGGAAAAGGTAACATCAATGATGGAAATACAGCGATGGAAATTGTCAGAAATGGAGTGAGAATTCCGTAATTCAGAAGAAAAAACACGCAGACACATACACATAGACAGACAGATACTCATACACACACAGCACATACACACACACACACTTACACACAGCACATATACACAGCACATACACACAGACACATACATACATATACACACACACATACACACACACACACACAAAAGGAACCAGCAGACACTCCCTCCATGTGGTGTATCCTGGGTAACGCCAAAGATGTCTGCAATTTTTAAAGAACCTGAGGCAAAAATGATAATCCGAGGTCGGTAGATTTATTATCGATCAAAAGAATTGGTTTTTGAGAAAAATCTGTCCTGAATATGAACGGAAAACCATCTATGAATAGCTATTTGCAGAAAAAACCATAAATCCATGGAAATGCAAATTTTTGAAAAACGCGAGAAAATGAACATTTAAAAAAAAGATGTCATGATTAAGTGAAAATTATGATATATACAACAAGGATAAACATAAAACCATCTAAAAGAAAACAACCATTATACGTAGAAAAGATGAACATAGAAGCACTACAAGACGACACGACAAAATGGTTATATACAAAAAGGATAACTGAACAGATTAAGAACAACGCAATTCCAGAAACAGACACAGTAGAAGAAAGCTGGAATAAATTAAGAAACAGCTCTCTACAAGCGAGGAAAGAAGCTATGGGTACAAGACGAATAAACGTGAGAGACAAAAAAAAATAATACTCCGTAGTTCACCCAAGAAGTCAAAGAACTTGCACAAAAGAAAAGAAGAGCGTAATATTAATCACAAAAAAACGAAGAAAATAGACAGTACTACATAGAAATACGAAATGAAGTAAATGCAAAAATTAAGAATATAAAACAGGAATATTGGACAAATTTCAGAAAATAAATGGAAAGAGATTTATACACAGGATAAAAAAAGGTATGGAAAATGTTACGAAGAAGAAAAGCCAATATTAATGAATACTTGACAATCACAAATATTGAAACAAACGATTAGCAACAACACTTTAAACAACTATATGAAAACCAGTCCGACGAAGAAGAGAACATAGCAGAAACCATAAACAACAGACAACAAACAGACGAAAACTACAAAATAGGAAGAGAAAAGGTATCAATGGCAATTAAGAAACTTAAAAATGGAAAAGCGCCAGGAGAAGATGGGATACCAAACGAACTAATTAAATATGCCGGAGAAAGCTACATATCGGAAATGACAGCATTCTTTAATAAGATATTACGGGAAGTAGAAATACCGAAAGAATGGACAAAAAGCATCACTATACCGATATTTAAAAAAGGCAGCAAAAAAGACCCGAGCAACTATAGAGGAATAACACTGCTAGCAATTATTATGAAAGTGTTCACAAGTATTCTAAAAAGTGAAATAGAAAACAATATACACATAAGCGACTAGCAACAAGGGTTCCGCCAAAACATATCAACCACAGATGCTATCTTTGCAATAAGGCAAATAAGAGAAAAAGCTATAGAATACCAGAACCCAGCATTTTTTTTGTTTCATCGACTTAAGGAAAGCATTCGATAGAGCCAGGTTGAAAAATATCTTTATTAATAATAAAGGACCTAATTCTTTACCCAATACCACAATTAATCCAAAAACTCAATCACGGTAACACAACAAGAATAAGAAGTAATAACGAACAACAAAGGAAATAAATATAAAAGTAGGAATAAGACAGGGATAGCTTAAGGCCGTTACTATTCTGCATAATAATGGACAAAATCATTGAGAAAGTAAAACTAGTCAACGATGGATACGAACTAGGAGATAAACAAATAAAGATACTGGGATATGTAGATGATATTGTTCTAATATCACAATCGGAACATAGCCTACAAAGACTGCTCTATAAATTCAAACAAGTAGCAGAAAGATACAACATGGAAGTCAATACCGACAAAACAAAATCATCACAATAGCTAAAGAACCAGTAAGGTCTAAATTAGAAATAAATGGGAAATTAATAGAGCAAGTAATGAAATTCCCATATCTTGGAGTACTAATTTCTAGCTACGGAGATATAACAGAAGAAGTGAGACAACAAACAAATAAAGCAGCAGCAATATCAGGGGCCCTCAGAGATATATTTTGGAAAAACAAAGATCTAAGTGTAGAAGCAAAAACAAGAATATATAGAACTTGCGTTAGACCCATACTGGCTTATAGCATAGAAACACGGCAGACCCAAACAAAACCAAACAGTTACTAAGAACAAATGAAATGAAGATCCTGAGAGCAATAACAGGAAAAAGTTTATTGGACAGAGTTAGTAACAACACCATAAGGGAACAATGCAAGGTAGAGGATATAGTCAGATGGGGAAGAGAGTGGCGTGAACATGCACAAAGGATGGAAGATACGAGAATGACAAAAATATGTATGAATAAAAAAACCACATGAAACAAGATCAAAAGGACGACCACCAAAGAGATGGAGAGACAGTTGGACATCCGAATCACAAGAGGCTAAATAACGAAGTAGAACAGGTCTGTGACCTACTGAGAAGAGGAAGTAAGTAAGTAAGTACGATATATAGAATGATTTTCCCTCGAAAAACGACATTTTTCATAAGAATTAATACTTCTTATGAAAATTTCGGAAAACTGTGGAAAAAACCTAGAATCTAGCACGACAGATCGATCGGTCACGAAAAAACTAATAATTGAAAAAAAAAATCTTTCCGATTACTTCGCCCCACTGTGAAGTGGGTGAAACGATACTCTCAGTTAAAAAAATCATCTACCAGCCGTGTTTTCCTGCAAAAAACTAAAGCAGCAAGGTTTGAATATATCGTATCTCCAGGCTAATGATACGAAGAGGGCGGACTACAATCAAGAAATCATTGCTGAGCGAAAAATATAGAGCGAAATGACCCGCGTGTGCAAAGGAAAACATAGATCGACACTAAAGTAATGTAATTTTTTTCCGATGAAGCTTCATTTTGGGGTTATATTATCACCCCACGAGCCTGGTCAATTTCCACTAACCGATTGGTTCGGCGTACCATGAAACATCCTGTAAAGATCCATGTTTGGGTATATCTTTCGAAAGAGATTTTGAGAAACTCTCCATCTTTATCTAGAATTTGAACGCTGAAAAAATGCTCCAGATTTACCAGGAGGCATTAGTACCGACTACCAAACGCTGGTTTGTCGATAAAAATGAGGAATGGACTCTTCATTAGGCTAACGACCCTAGACATCAGAGTAAAACGTATTGTCAATGGAAAGGAGAATTCGGTATCGTTACACTAGATTGGTCATTCCACTCGCCCGATGCAAACCCAGTCGAGAACGTGCGGTCATAATCAAGTAGAAGCTTCGTAGTAAAAAGGTGTACACAGTCAAGCAGCTGTCACCGTAAATTCGAGTAATTTGAAAATCTTTGCCCCAAGAATATCCGGAAAATAGGGCCTGGACAAACTAGTGAATCATTACCATTTCAAAGGCAATACTTTACTGTCGAATAATGTAAAAAAATTTTAACTAAAAACACTGGTTTCGGAATCGTATGGTATTCGGGTACCGTTGAATTTCTGAATTAGTTGTTTTTTTAAATTGAGCTTACTTACTTAAAAACAATAACGAAAGTTGAAGTTGAAAATTTGGGACTACCTAATAACAGGAAAATAATGAATAAATAAAACATTCTCGCAGTAATCAATTTTTTAAATGAAACTCTCTCTTTATGGGTTGCCAGGTTTGAAAATAGCCCAGAGTTAACTGGGTTGGGTACATTTTAATGGGGCTATTTAAAACATAAATTAATGGATGAAAGGAACTTCGAACACAGCGAATCGTTTAAAGGAAAAAAATTTTCAGGAGTGGCAGTTTTAAATGATCAAGGCTAAGGAATCATTTTGGGCAGTACTATAAATATAAAAACGGACTTATAGGAAAAGCATTAAAGAGAAGGCATGGGACACGGGAAGCTTTATTCATATTAAATGTGCTGGTCTAGCGTTGTGAAGATATGAATGTAGATGTAGATGCATGTTTTATAGATTACAATAAAGCTTTGGACTGTGTGATAAAAAATTCTGGAAACAATAAATATAGACAAAAGATCTAAATATTATTAAAAATCTATACTGGAATCAATCAGTGGAAATTAAAATTGGACTGGAAAAGTCCTAAAGCATAAAAAATAACCCAAGTTGTAAGACGGGGATGTATTGTTTCACCATTGTGGTTCAACCTTTATTCTGATGATGTGTTTAATGAGGTCATCTAGGAATCCATTGAAGGAATAACAATTAATTGAAGTACACTGAACAACATACAGTATGCTGATGATACTCTTTTATTAGCAAATAATATTAAAGATCTCCAGCAACCGATCGATCGAGTCATAACAGCTAGCGAAAGATTTGGATTAATTATGAGTATAAGAAAAACAAGTGAATGGTAATAACAAAGAAAAATCTACGACCAGAATCTCTCGAAATCAGGGACAACGCCGTAGAACAGATCCCCACATTTAAATATTTGAGAACTAATATAAATGACAAGTGAGACTCGAGGAAGGAAATATATTCCCGAATTGGACAGGCCCGGGTAACATACATGAATATGAATAAATTTTTTCATCGCACAAGTCTCGCTCTCAAACTCCGAATGAGAATGGTGAGAGTGTATGTATTCTCCGTGCTATAGTATGGATGTGAGTGCTAGACCCTCGACCCTGGCACAGAGAAACAACTGGAATCTTTTAAAATGTACGGCTTCTTCGCATTTTCTGGGTACAGAAAATAAAAAACACAGAATACTGGGAGGAATTACTAACAACCATAAAAATAAGAACTCAGTACTTCAGACATATAATGAGGGACCTAAAGTACGAATTGCTACGTCTAATTATTGAAGGTAAAATAAAGGGCAGAACAGCATAAATATACATTTTAAAATACGAGAGGAGATAAATCAATTATAGATTACATTGTAACAAGTAGAGAAATACATTATACAGAAATATTAGATATCAGATGGTTATGTTCTGTAGATGTAGGAAGTGATCACAGTCTTGTGTTGAGAAAGAGCAGAATGATAATAAAGATACCTCAAAAAACAAGCCTAACAGTTTACGAAACAAAGACAAAGGTAGAAAGTCTACGAGACGAATCAATAAAAAAATCTCTACAGACATAGAAGACAGTTGGAGAAAGATAAAGGATAACATTAAGCAGCAAAGGAAGCACTCGGAGAACGTAAAATAAACACAACATCAGGAAGACTGAATAATACACCTTGGCTCTGCGAGAAAGTGAAATTAAAATGCCAAGAAAATACAAAAGCCTATCTTAAATATAGATCAAGAAAAACCAGAGAAGCATATGAAGAATACCAGGTATACAAATATGAAATGCGGATTTCAGACAACAGATAGTGTATCAAAGCAGTTTGTGCTATAAAGATTTGATATTGCGCCATTTTGTTGTGTCATCAACAAGTGTCAGACGGGCATGAGTGATAAATTGGAAAAGTATGTGCATAGTGTTGTGTTCAATATGTCGAAATTTATACCGAACAAAGAGCATTCGCAGACAGCATTAATTTTTTGTTTTCATTTGAAGGAAACTGCTGTTGAATCATACCGATTACTTCGAGAAGCTTATGGTGAACATGCTCCATCGCAAGATACGTGTGAACGATGGTTTCGGCGTTTCAAAAGTGGTGACTTCGATGTTGCAGACAAGGAACGTGGAAAACCGCCAAAAAAATACGAAGATGTGAAATTGCAAGCATTGTTGGACGAAGATGATTCGCAAACATAAAAACAACTCGCCAAGCAATGGGGCGTTAGACAACAAACTGTTTCCGATCGGCTAGGAGAGATGGGAAAGATTCAGAAGGCCGGTAGATGCGTACCACATGAATTGAACGACAGGCAAATGGAAAAGCGCAAAAACACGTGTGACATTTTGTTCACTCGGTACAAAAGGAAGTCGTTTTTGCATCGTATAGTTACAGGGGATGAAAAGTGGATTTATTTTGAGAATCTCAAGCGAAAAAAATCATGGGTAGACCCAGGCGCACCATCCACATCGACCGCAAGACCGAATCGCTTTGGCGAAAAGAAGATGCTCTGTGTTTGGTGGGACCAGAGGGGCGTGGTCTATTTTGAGCTGTTAAAACCTGGGAAAACGGGTAATACTAAACGTTACCAACAACAATTGACCGATTTGAACCGTTCGCTGCTTGAAAAAAGGTCAGAATACCGAAAGAGGCAACACAAAAGTCATTTTTCTTCATGACAATGCTCCATCACATACGGCAAAACTAGTTCGCGACACGTTGGAAGCACTCAGCTGGGAAGTTCTACCCATGCTGCTTACTCACCAGACTTGGCTCCTTCCGATTACCACTTGTTTGCATCGATGGGTCACGCACTTGCTGAGCAGCGCTTTGGTTCGTACGAAGATGTGAAAAAATGGCTCGATGAATGGTTCGCAGCAAAAGGGGATTTTACTGGCGTGGTATTCACAAATTGCCCGAAAGATGGGAAAAAATGTATAACAAACGATGGAGCATACTTTGAATAAAGCACTTTTTATCATTCTTCCGAATTTAACATGTTTTTTTAGAAACAAAATCCGCATTTCATACTTGTACACCTGGTATAAGACAGTCCGCAATGAAACCAATGCATCAGTGAGAAAAAAGAAAATGGAATACTAGGAAAGATTCTCTAAAGAAATGGAACATGACTTTTATGGTACGCAAAAGGAGATTTGGAGAATCATACGTGGACAGCGACACGAAATGAAAGAATTAATAAAAGTAAAATACATCGAAAAAGATACATACATAAATTATATAAAGCAATTGTAGAAAACAGAAAATTTGGCACCCGAAACACTAGAAATAGTAATCACCGAAACATTAGAAATAGATGATAAACAGGTGGAAGAAGCTTTCAAAAAATTAAAAACCGTAAATCAGCTGGTAAGGACGAAATACAAAATGAATTATTAAAGTACGGAGGAGTGAAACTGCCTAAAGAATTGACAAAGCTCATAAACACACAGGGATCGCGAATATCAGAAGAATGGAGAACACGATACCACTTTTTAAAAAAGGAGAAAAAACCGATCCGAATAATTATCGAGGAATTAACCTCTTATGCACAACTTTAAAACTGACGACAAAAATGGTTACCGATAAAATAACTCCACTTATACAGCTCTCCGAAGAACAACAAGGATTCAAGAGCGCAAGATCCTGTAACGACGCATTATTTGTAATCAGACAAATTAGTGAAAAATCAATTGAGTATAACAGACCAGCGTTCTTATGCTTTATAGATTTGGTAAAAGGATTTGATAGAGTATATGACAAGAATATTCTATTGAATATAATAAAACTAATTGAGAACAGTTACAACAAAAATAAAATAGAAGCGAGAGTCCCCTACTGTTTAACATTATATTAGATGAAATAGTTAAATAATTAAAAACAAAAAAGGGCTATAAAATGGGCAATAAAGAGGTACAAATATTGTATTACGCCGACGATACTGTCCTAGTGGCTGAGAATGAAGATGACTCGCAGAGATTATTACATCAGTTTAGTACAACAGCAAAGAAATTTAATATGAAAATATCGGCTGAAAAAACCAAATCAGTAGTTATCTCCAAAGAACCAATTAGGTGCAAGCTGGAAATCGATAATCAAATTATAGATCAGGTGATGACAATTAAATATTTAGAAATTAAATTATCATATAACAACGACATAGAAGAAGAAATAAAAGCACAAACAGTAAAAGCCAATAGAATAGCAGGATGCTCAAATGACTATTTGCAAAAATAAATATTTGAGAACAGAAGTAAAACCTCGTGTATATAAAACTGTAGTTCGACCAGTTATGACCTACACAGCAGAGACAAGACCAGAAACACGCAAGACTCAGAGATACTTACAAACAAGTGAAATGAAAATATCAAGAAGAATTGCAGGAAGAACACTTTGGGATAGAGAAACAAATCTGAACATAAGGCACATATGTGAAGTAGAGGACATTAACATGTGGAAAAGAAACAGAAAACAAGAATGGAACCCACATATAAATAGAATGTCCGAACGACGATTAGTGAAAATAACTCGAGATAAATCGCCGATTGGGCCGAAAGAGTATAAGACGCCCACGAAAAAGATGGAACGACGACCTGTAGCGACGATATATTAAAGAAAAACAGGCAGGAATACCTAATGTAAAGAAAGATGAAAATAAAGGGCAAACGATCGATCAGAAGACGACAGAATTCTTGGCTGAAGGAAGGAGGTGGTTTGGATGGGCCTCGACTAATATTTTTTAAGCAGCAGTTTGTAAAATTTATTTAGCTATATGGACGTGAGGAGACGGTGTCGTAAGGAGGATGAAATGAACAGCTTTCTTTTATATATTTTTTGTTCTCATTTTCTTATAGTTTTCACTATTTGGTATTTAGTTGTTTTCTTGGAAATATATGCATAACAAAGCTAGACAAAGCGTTTTTTTGTCCTTAACACCATAAATATAACTAAGTTGGGAATGTGGAATCTTTGGCACAATGATACTACTCAGTATATATCACCACTACACCAATCACTTTATTTTTGCACTCGACGCGCGTTTCGCTAACCATGTTAGCTTCATCAGGAGCGATGATTGACTAAAGCTAAACTACAAATCTACCCTATTTATACTTAGCCTAACCCTTAAATTACTCAGGCGGAACTAATAGCATAGGCAAGGCCATCAGTTCCGGTGAAGTAACCAGTAGAGGGGTCTATAAGGAATAGGCCCCTCTGTCTTTACTTAAACTACTTTTACATTTTATAATTTCCATATTTCGTATGCGTTCAACAATCTCCTATCAGATACATTTTTTATTAATCTTAGATTATCTAATGTTACAATATGATCAGCTTCAAGGGCATGTTCGGCGATGCCAGACTTTTCTGTTCTACTGTATTTTAAGTGTGCTAAATGTTCTTTAAATCATGTATTAATTGACCTTTTAGTTTGCCCAACATACTTTTTGTCACAATCATTACAACTAATTTCATAAATTCCACTTTTCTCACAATTAGGTATCTTATCTTTGGGATTTCCTAAGATATTTCTCAGATTGTCTGATGCCTTATAGACTAAGGTGAGGCCTACCTTATTAAATACCTTATTGAGTCCCTTGCTATATTTCGGATTATATGGTATGGAGACATACTTGGTGTTATTTTCTTCGCGTGTAAAAAAGGTGTGTGTGTGTAATAGAATTATCTGGCCGTATGAGTAGTCGTATGGTGGATTTGGTTAAATTTTGACTAACTGCCTTAGCGACTGACCAAAAGGACCTGGAATTGTTAGGACAAGCGAGAAGTTTCTTTCTATTCGTTGATTGTGTGCCTCCTTGGTTTCGCCGATAATTTCTTTGCATCCGTTCCGGGCAGGAACAAAGATGTTACGATTTACGGTGTTAGGATTTTCACGTCATTGTCGGTAGGCAAGATGTTTAGAAGCCACAGCTTATTTGCATTTTCCGGTCAAATCAAGGCTTGCCGTTGGAAGGGTATCTCTTCGAAAAAGAGATGTAAGCTTCCATACCAGCCAAAATAACATCGGAAACCTCCCTGGCGCAGTAGGATGGGTCGTTGGATCGAAAACAAATGTCTAACCAAGGGAAAGTTCAAAAATATTCCATGAGATCTTCTCATTTAGCAGATTTGTAGTGCCAAATCTTGCGCGGTTTAGGCGCCTCTCTGTCACTGATTGGTAGGATACTTGATGTCGAAAGCAGTTTATGGTAGGAAGAGCCTAACGGCGGGTTTACGATGGCCGTGTAAACCTCCGGATTGGTGGTTAGAAACAGATCAAGAAGACTGGTGAAATCCGCGTCTCGATCCGTGTTGGTTCGTCAATAAGCTGAGTTAAGCCACAACTGATTGAAAATGATTCAGCTTCACGACCTTGTTCGTCGGTAGTATTTGAATATTTAAGCCAATTGATTTTGTATACATTAAAGTAGTCCAGGATGGCAATGGATAGTTAACTTGTAAATGATCGATGGTGTCTGCAAAAGAAGCGAAAAGTGTTCTAAAGTTAGTATCACTTGGTGGTCAATAGAAGATACAGATAAACCTTGTAGTTTGTTGAGTCGTTGTTTTTAACCACATAACATCAAAGTTTGGGGGTTCCAGAGCCTCTTCTCGTTGTCAAGAGAGGTTGCTTCTGACAAAAAGACAGATTCCAAAGTTACGCCTAAATCGGAAATAGAAGTCGTACCCAGGATAAAGATAGTTGACTGTGCTGGTCGATGAACTGGCCTTGGTTTCACAGAGAGCGAGTTGATTGCAGCTGTTGGTGCACTGAATTTATGTTCGAGTTTAAACCTCGTATGTTGCAAAAATCTATTTTAAAATTATGATCTCTGCATGAATCAGCCCCCACCCGGAGATCCGAACGAGGGGCTATTTTACCTCCGGAATTTTTTGTATCCAGGTGCCTCATCATGCTATTTGGTCCCATAGTCCGGGACATCGGCACAGCCACGAAACATTAAACTTTACGCAGCTTAAACCGATCATCACACCGGGCGATGCTGGTGGGATCTGGGCATCATTGTTCTTTAAGTCGCCTTCTACGACAGGCAGAACGTACCGGGGGAAATATTCTATCCCACTCCTCCACGGGGTATATATATATATATATATATATATATATATATATATATATATATATATATATATATATATATATACACCCCGTGGAGGAGTGGGATAGAATATTTCCCCCGGTACGTTCTGCCTGTCGTAGAAGGCGACTATATATATATATATATATATATATATATATATATATATATATATATATATATATATATATATATATATAGACGTTTCTTAACCTAAGAGTTCTATAAAACTAAAAAATCATATATCGGCTGTTTCATTTAAAAAATGTAAAATTTGTTTCATATTTAAAAAAATCTTTTTAAACGCTACTACTTCTGTATTTAATATTTTTGCCCAACACTTCAAATTATCAAGTAAGGGGGGTAGTCCCGTTATAACCAATAATCCTTTACATTTCAATTTCGGATGCCCCTAGCTCAAGTTCGATGGTTTTCCGGATACAAATCTTTGTTAAATTAAAGGACTTATGAGATAAACCTTTATTTTTTAGGTATAATAGCAGCAGCAGGGAAAGGTCTATTCAGGACGATGTTGTGTGATAAGGATAAGAAAGCAGATTTCGTACCCGTAGATATTGTAATAAATTTAATGATCGTATCGGCGTGGAGGATAGCTTTGAGTAAAACGAAAGAGATACCAATATATAATTGTGTTACAGGTAATTATTAACTTATTGTTTAATTTTATTGGAGTACAGGGATATCAAAAATATATGTGGCTAGAAAAACACCAAATGCTTATTAGGTATATCGTGATTAGTGGTCCACATTAACACATATGAAAAAATCCCATTGTTTGGGGCAATAATCAAATATTTTAATTTATATTTGGAGAAAGCTGTCATATATATATATATATATATATATATATATATATATATATATATACACTAACGTGCATAGAAATCGGCCCACTGTAAACTTTTGACTTTACCTATATTTTTTTTTTAAAATTATTCATCAGATCAAAAAAAGAAATATGCTGTTTGAAAGACAATTTAATGTGAGTATAAATTTATCAAGAAGGCTTATCGTTTATATGCGTAGCAACCGGTAAACAAATGAAACGTGTTTATGTGGTGATTGTAACGAAAATAACAAATTTGTCAAATATTAAAATTATTACGTTTGCAACTGAAATTTGCATATTAATTCGTTTTTCATAATCTCAGTAGTGTTTAAGTGTGTTAGTTTAATGCATACTACACCACAAAAAGCCGCCCAAGTTTTTGCTTTAATCGAAAATGGACTTAGTCAGCGAGCTGTTGCTAGACAATTGAATATGACACGCGCAGCGGTTCGAAGAGTGTGCAAACGTTATGAGGAGACTGGATCCTTTCATAGGCGACCTGGAACAGGCAGAAGGCGATTTACAACCGCTCGTGATGACCGCTTTATTGTGTCAACAATATTAAGAAATTGTCACCTTAATGCCGTTCAAGTGCAACGACAGCTCCGTGAGGTGCGAGGAGTGGCTATTAGTCAGTGGACAGTAAGACGAAGACTGCAGGAAAATAACCTGACCCCTAAAACACCTGCGATTGGTCCAAAACTTACTCCAGCTCATCGGCAAGCCCGCCTGCGTTTTGCACGGGATCATCTGAATTGGACGTTGGAACAATGGGGATCTGTTCTGTTCTCAGATGAGACCAGAATATGCCTCCATGGTAGCGACCGAAGAAGGAAAGTGTACCGAAGACCAAGAGAGCGATTTGCAGATTGCTGCTTTGAAGAGCGGAGTGCTTATGGAGGTGGTTCCTGTATGATCTGGGGTGCAATTTCTATAGGGGCACGAACCGACCCTGAGTTCATTCATAGGGGCGACCGTGTTCACGGAAGAAGAGGTTTAACGGCTGCTAGATATATCGAGGAGATTTTAGCAATTTATGTGGTACCTTACGTCGACTACATTGGAGACGAATTTACCTTTATGCATGACAATGCAAGGCCGTACACCGCAAGAATCGTGCAAGATTACATTGCAGAAGTCGGTTTTCGGGTTATGGAGTGGCCAGCATACAGTCCTGATCTAAATCCGATAGAACATTTATGGGATGAGTTAAAACGAAGAATTCGAGCTAGACTTCATACCCCAAACTCGATCGCAGAGCTTATTGTTGCAGTAGAAGAAGAGTGGTTTAACATCCCTCAAGAAACAATAGCAAACTTGATTAGATCTTTGCCTAATCGTATGAGAGATGTTATTAGGGCAAGAGGAGGTCATACCCATTATTAAAAAATTAAGTTTTAAGTTTTAAATTGTCAATAATCCTATTTATGTTAATAATAAAAAAGCTTAATTTGCTTAATGCATTAATTTCACTATGTTAAACATAGGAAGTCGAAATAAGTTTTCGTAAATTTATACTCACATTAAAGCATATTAAATTGTCTTTCAAACAGCATATTTCTTTTTTTGATCTGATGAATAATTTTTTAAAAAAAATATAGTTAAAGTCAAAAGTTTACAATGGGCCGATTTCTATGCACGCAAGTTTATATATATATATATATATATATATATATATATATATATATATATATATATATATGTATATATATATATATATATATATATATATATATATATATATATATATATATATATATATATATATATATATATATATATTTATATATATATATATATATATATATATATATATAATATATATATATATATATATATATATATATATATATATATATATATATATATATATATATATATATATATATATATATATATATATATATATATATATATATATATATATATATATATATATATATATATATATATATATATATATATATATATATATATATATATATATATATATATATATATATATATATATATATACGAAGTCCGTTTATAACGAACTCCAAAAAATCACTAAAAATGGTTCGCTATATCTGAAGTTCGTTACAAACAGTAAACAAAATCTAATATCATTTTTCACTACTTTTTTATTTAGATTAGGTGCTAATGCTTAGAAAAATGAATAATACTAATTATTAAATTAAAAGAAAACGTTTGAAGGAAAATAAAACAAGTCACACTAAAGTTATTATTATGTATATTGGTACATATACGAGTACAAACGAAAACATTAAAATACGTAGTTTATACAATAAAATCAGTAATTTTCGTTTGTACAATTTTACTTGAAAAAGAAATGGTGTTTATATAATTGTCAAGGTCACGAAAACTACTCCATATATGTTCAGGAGCTTCACGAGATTCCAAAATATTGCGAGTTTCAGTCATTTTCTTAGTCATCTCTGAAATGGATGGAACATAAATATTATATCCTCTGCAAGCTCGTGTTCGTCGTCATTATCGCTTAAAAACTTTCCAGAAGTCACTAATATCACAATTTCATCATTAGTTAATATTTCTCTCGTCATTAATTCATTATCAGCACATACATATTCTTCAGAATTAAAGTGATTAAACATCTTTTTAATCTAGATTTCCACTGTACTTTGTTGAATGTCAGCATCGTAAACAAATTCTAGACAATCAGTAGGATCTTCTCGATGTTTTTCAATCCACTGAGGCAACGGTAGCTCAACATCCGAGTCATATCTACATTCCTTCCTTAAAAATTCGCCATGCTTAAAACAGTTTGCAATGGTTTTTCTACTGACTCTTTGCCAAGCCATATCGATAAAGTTTACAGCGTCCAAGAGAGTTACAGAAAAAATGTTACCTTTATCGATCGTCTCTAACATTTTCATAAGTAAAATCTTTCTATAATGACATTTTAAAGAATGTATCACACCTTGATCTATAGGCTGGAGCTTTCCACTTGTATTTGGAGACATAAAAACCAATTTTATTTGCTGTAGATCAACTTCAGGGTGGGTCAATCAAAAGTAATATTTTTCTGTTTGTGAATTTTAATTCTTTGTCCCATTCGATCAGTTCGTTATTAAAAATTTCTGATGTCATCCAAGCTTCACTGTTTGATTTGTACTTTACTGGTAAATATTTGTCTTTAAAACACCTGAGATTGGCGGACTCACCACTCACAAACAATTTTCTTTTCTCTGTTCCAGACATATTTGCAGTTGCCAACACAGTAATCCTTACTTTTGATAATTTTCCACCAGCATAATTCTCTCCGACGAACTTTAATATCTTATCAGGCGTCATCTTGTAAAAACAAATCTGTTTCATCCGCATTAAAAATGTCCACATATTCATAACTTTCTCGAATTTCCGGCCGTACATTGGCCAACCACTGATCAAACAACAGTCATATCCACTCCTGCAGTTTCTCCTTCTATCTTATCCCACTAATATTATGTCGCAACTTCTGGAACAGAAAACTCGATGTTCTCTATTTTCCTTCCCAATTTACTTGCTTTCTCTTGTAAAGTATAGCCGGTAATAGGAATAGGAACATGTTTATGTAGTTTTTGACTAAACCATTTAAGAAATCCTTTATCGACTTGGTCATGTGTAGATTTTCTTAATGAATTTTGTATTAATATTTAGATCGTGACTTCTGCACAGTTTTACCATTTTAATAAACGTTGCTCTGACTCTCTCGATTCTACATTTCATCTCTTTGGCGTGATCCCATTTATCATTAAGAAGTACCCAAATATTGAATTGAAGTCACTCTTTCAATTGGTAGAGAATTCACTTATAAAGGTTCAGGAGGGATTATGTTCGTACTTATAACTATTTATCTGGTTTTTTTGTTGTTTAATTCTAAACTATACTGTTGACTAATCAGAGTAACATTTGTCATGAACTTTTATAGACCCTGAAAGCAATCCGCGAATATGATGGTATCATCCGCATACCTAATTTTATTCGACCTTTTTCCATTTACTGAGATACCCGCATTCTCGCTCTGAAGTACTTCATTGAATATTTGTTCAGAATATGTGTTGAACAACAAGGGTGATAAGGTGCAACCCTGCCGCACACCACGCTTGATTTCAATTTCATTAGATAAATCTCCCTCTATTTTGATGTTAGCGAATTGATTCCAATACATACTCGGTTTAATAACTATACGGAGATCTTTGTTATCTATCTTATATATATATATATATATATATATATATATATTATATATATATATATATATATATATATATATATATATATATATATATAATAATAATAATAATAATAATGATGACTTTATTGTATAATATACAAAAGGCGAAGTTGAAGCTTAGCTTCCTATCTTAACCTATCCTAACCTAAAAATTATTATATTACTTATGTATCATATATAATTATGGGGCATACATGTTCTGTTGCAAACATATTTCGGATGTATCATGTAAATATAAGAAAACAATTTATAAAAATAATGATATAATTTTGCCAATTTCATTTTTAAATTTCAAGCCTTTAAGAATTTTTAAATTATCTGGAACTTTATTATAAATACTGTAGACCTGGTAACTGAATGATCTTTGATATTGTGCTGTTCTATGCAAGGGTGGTGATATTTGTTGTTTATGCCTTAAGTCTAGGTTATGAGCATCATGTCTAAATTTAATTTTTTGATACAAGTAATTTGGGCGCATTTTACAAATTATTTTATTAAATATTACTAAACTATGAAGAAGTCTCCTTTCTTTCATGGAGCGGCACCCAACTTCTTTCATCTTTGCAGTCACACCCCTATCATATTTTCTTATACCACCAATCAGCCTGACACAGTAATTCTGAATGCGCTGAATACGCCGAGCATCCCATTCCAGGAGACAGGGACCATACACTGTATCACAAAATGTGAAGTGGGACAAAACTAAGCTATCGCATAATAGTTTTTTCAAATTTACACTTAATAAATGACGCTGGCTATATATAAGTTTAAGATTAGTAAACGCCTTTTTTATGCAATTATTTATATGTGCTGTGAATCTCAACTCTATATCCATTATCAAACCCAAGTTCCTAGCATTATCCAAGTTTTCTAGCCGCTCAGTACCTACAATAATGTTTAAATGATTAGAATATTGCTTTCTCCAAGCGGTACGTCCAAACAATAGCAACTGACATTTTTTTGGGTTTAGTACCAAACAGTGTTTTTCGGAGGCACTCACCAAAAGTGCAAGATCCTCGTTAATTTTATTATTACCCTCAATAATTTGTTCAGGCTTGAAAGACAAGTAGATTTGTGAGTCGTCAGCGTAAAGATGTAAATCTGAATATTTACGATAGGTACAAAGCTGAGATGTATATAGAGTGAAAAACAGAGGCCCTAAGATAGACCCCTGTGGAACACCATTACAGATTTTTATTGGCTTGGACTTTTGTCCATTTAGTTTTACACACTGCAGTCTTCCTGCAAGATAACTCTCAGTCATAAGACAAGCCTCACCAATAAACCAAAGATATCTTAGTGTAGCAATAAGCAGATGATGATCTAGTCTGTCAAATGCTTTGGAGAAGTCCAGCAGAACAATCACAGTAAGCTGACCCCGATCGGTAGCCTCGAAGATGTCATCGGTCACTTTTAGAAGAGCAGTGGTACAGCTGTGATCTCTGCGAAATCCTGACTGTGTTGATGGTAACAAGTTATGGGTTTCGATGTATCTACGTATTTGAGCATCTAGGACTCTTTCAAGGATCTTTGACATAGTTGGTAAGATGCTTATGGGTCGCAGGTCTTTTAGTTCACTTGGGTTGGAAGATTTTGGAATCGGGAGTAAAAACGAGCTTTTCCACCGATCAGGAAACGTTTTGGTTTCTATACAACTGTTGACCAGATGCAAAACAATGGGTACAATATATGGATAGCAATTGCATATCATTTTAATCCCAATGCCGTCAGTACCAATGGCCTCCGATTTTATGGAACTCATTGCCCTTTCAATGTCGTCCATGCTTGCCAAAGTAAAATTAAAATCACCAGCGTCTTTTTTTTTATTTTGCAAATAAAAATTTAACGTGTCTGTATTTGGATTTTTTGAAGTAGCCGCGTCAATAAAGTACCGGCTAATCTTTTTCAACATCGTTTAATGTGGCCGGAATTGTGTTTTTAGGTTTAGAGTAAATGTTTAGATCTCGCAAGACTTTCCAATTGTTTTTTTGAGTTTTTAGGTGTTAAGTTGTTAGTAAGGTACTGTTTTTTAGCATTTTCCATTGCAATTGTCACCTGGTTTCGAATTAGTTTGTACGTGTCCCAGTTGGTATGAGTTTTATTTTTTTGATATTTATGTAGGGCTTTATTTCGTATGCACATAGCATCTTTTATTTCCTGGGTAAGCCAGGGTGCTTTTCTTTTAGTAATACGAGCTGTTTGTATTGGTGCATGTAAATCAAAAAGTCCGGTAAGATAAGTATTAAATAATTCCAGTTTTACATTGATGTCACGAGTGTAGAATATATTACGGAACGGAACTGACAAAAGATCGTTGTGAAAGTGTTGTTTATTAAAATTGCGAAAGTTCCTGTAGTTTAAGAAGAAAGGTTTTTGTTTAAATATTTGAAGTTTTAGTTCACATTTAATTAGTAAGTGATCGGAAATGTTAAGAGTAGGATCCACTACAGCACTCACCAGAAACTCATCGTTTGAACATAAGATAAAATCAATTAGAGTTGCATTGGTTTGACAATATCTAGTAGGCTCATTAATAATTTGTTTTAGACCGTATGACTGCAAAATTGAAAAAAATTTTTGGGTGTATCCCGAGTCTAAGTTCAACCCATTAATATTAAAGTCCCCAAGACATACAAAATTGTCAGATCTCAGTAGATGCTGAGAGACATTTAACTCAAATTCTTCAAGAAATTCATTAAACTTAGTAAATCCAGGGGGCCTGTAGATTGCCCCTAAGAGGGTCCCAATATTCCCGGCTCTGAACTCAACCCATAGTTGTTCAGAATGATTGGCTGCATAGCTATTTACCATTTCGCATTGCAAAGTAGTTCGAATATACAAGACGATACCCCCACCTCTGCCTTGCCCACGATCAAATCTTAGAAGCTTATACCCATTTATGTTGAGTCTTTCATTAACTATCGAGTCAGTTAGCCAGCTCTCACCTATATATAGACTGGTGAGCAAGAAAATCGACTCAAACGATATTGCTTCGTTTAACACCGATCCTTGAATTTAATTTTTAAACAGTGGCATTAGAAGAATACTGATTTTCTACTCTTTTCAAGAATACAACACAAACATTCAAATTTCCAAAAAGTTTTACTGATTAAAACGGTTTTACTCATTACAACAGTTTTTGCTCGTTCAACAGCCAGCCAGCTATCTTTACACAGATACCAGGATCAGGAAGAAGAAGGAGTACCTCGGAGTGAGACGACGGCGTCATTTTCAACACAACTCTAAGAAATCGTCACTTAACCGGTGGTTCGGTCCAGCGAGAGCTCCGATAAGTTCGTGGTCTGGCTATCAGTCATTGGACAGTTAGAAGAAGAATTAAAGAAGGTAACCTAACTCCGAAGAGACCAGCTAACGGACCCAAATTGACAGCAGCCCATCGACAAGCGCGACTCAGATTTGCCCAAGAATATGCCGACTAGACCTTGGAGCAATGGTGCTCCGTTTTATTCTCCGACGTGTCCCGAATGACATGGCAATGATGGAAGAAGACGAGTCTATAGGAGGCCTGGGGAGCGCTACGCACAGTGCTGCATTATTGAAACGACCACCACCGGAAGAGCTTCTGTATTGGTGTAGGAAAGCATCTCACTGGATGCGAAAACCGATTTGGTTTTCGTGACTGATGATACTCGTAGCAGTGAATTAAGCTAACCAGAGATTTTGCAGGAACACGGAACACGTCGTTCCTTACGCTGGATTTGTTGGCACGACAACATGCTTCTAGATCGGTGCGGCAATACCTGATGGGTTAATACAAAATATTGATTTTGGTTTTTATCAATAACTTTAATTGTTAAACTTAAAATTTGTTTAATTTTTCCTTTGTCTTACCCCTGTTTTCAATCCTTGTTCTCCGTGTTTCCCTTTTCAATCATTTTAATCAGTAAAAAGCATGAGGGATGCAATGGAATTTGGTATCAATAGAAAGAAAATAGCTTTCAAATGATACTAAAATCCGTAAAAATATATCAACACAAAGTGATCTTGTTGTTGCTGTTGCTTGCAGCCAACTGAGGAACCGATTTTTTTTTTGCAGGGAGAAATCCGCCTTATGGATTCTGGAGCAGTCTGCGTCACCATAAGGGTGCCCAAAGTGCTCCAGATATGTGGGCCTCTCCAACCTGAAGGGTTGGCATACCCACTAAAATTCCTTGTGAGCTGGGAAAACCCTTTGCTCCTTTTACATACTGAATTTTTAATGTCTAGGTGTATGAGAAACCGAAGGGCGGTCGCCGTCTCTTATAGGTCGGCGTCTACGCAGATTGTAGGTGGGGGGTCGGAAGTGTTCGTTCGGGTATCGGTGTTTGCCGGCTGGATGGTAATTACGGGTTGCGGCGCTATGCTGACTGTGGCCTTCTCGATGTTTTGGTTATTCCTTGGTTTAGCTAGTTGACCCTTCCATATAGTGGAGATGTTCAGCGCATCATCTCATTCTTTTCGATATCGAAGGCTTCTCTAACCATGTGTGTTTTATAAAGTGAAATCAAGGCTATTTGTTTAGATCCCTCAAAATTGATGTGGTGACCAGTATCATGGTGCCGAAAAAGAGCTGATGTTAGTTTGTTTCTGATACTTATTCTATATATATATATATATATATATATATATATATATATATATATATATATATATATATATATATATATATATACTTTTTCAATGTCTTGGGCTTTATGGTTCTTTTGTTTTAAGGATAGAGAAATTACATCACGTTCTAGTTAGAAGTTTATTGAAAACGTTTCGCCTAATTTTTAGGCTTCTTCAGTTCATCTAAAAATTGAAATTTTCTGTTTTGGATATTCAATAGGACGCACAATTTTTTTTTTAATTATGAATATATAAAATTCTTAAACTTATAATACAATGTAGAAGGTGAAAATAATAAAAATACACACAAAAATATATATAAAAACTTACATGTGTGGGTTTGAAACGAAGACACACTTGTGTGTGTATATATATATACATATATATATATATATATATATATATATATATATATATATATATATATATATATATATATATAAATAAATATATATACGAGGCTGGTTTGAAAAGTCCGTGCAAAGTCCAAGAGATGGCACCACCGGCGCGTATCGAGGTCATGTTTAGTTAGTAGCATCTCTTGAATGAACGCACACCAAGTTTCAGCCATATTGGTCTATTTCTTTGTGTTTGGCATTCGTGTGAATCAAGGAAGTCAAGTGATTTTCAAGAAATGGACGAAAAAGAATTTCGTGTGGTGATTAAACATTACTTTATGAAAGGCAAAACGCCTCAGGAGACTAAAGAGAAGCTTGATAAACATTATGGTGACTCTGCACCTTCGATTAGAACAGTTTATAAGTGGTTTCAAAATTTTCGGACTGGCCATATGGGCACAAGTGACGCTGAACGTTCTGGACGGCCTGTGGAGTTTACGACTCCAGAAATCATTGATCAAATCCATGATATGGTGATGGATGACAGAAGATTTAAGGTGCGTGAGATTGCTAGTGTTGTGGGCATCTCGATTGAACGGGTACATAATATTTTGCATAAACATTTGGACATGAGATAGCTATCCGCAAGATGGGTGCCGCGATTGCTCACGCTTGACCAAAAACGGAATCGTGTGAAGTGTTGCAAGGATGGTTTGCAGCTGTTCCAGAAGAATCCGGAGGACTTTAAGCGTCGTTTCGTCACTGTGGATGAAACATGGATACATTACTATACTCTTGAGACCAAACAACAATCTAAACAATGAGTTACCAAGGGGGAATCTGCACCAAAAAAAAAAGGCGAAGACCGTTCCTTCGGCCGGAAAGGTTATGGCGACTGTCTTTTGGGATTCGCAAGGGATAATCCTCATCGACTATCTGGAAAAGGGTAAAACTATTACAGGTGAATATTATTCATCGTTACTGGACCGTTTGAAAACCGAGCTGCAAGAAAAACGCCCGCGATTGGCCCACAAGAAAGTCCTTTTCCATCACGACACGACAACGCACCAGCACACACCTCAGCAGTTGTGGTCGCAAAATTAATGGAAATAGGATTCCAACTCGTTTCACGTCCCCCCTATTCTACAGACTTGGCTCCCTCGGACTACTATTTGTTCCCCAATTTGAAGAAATGGCTGGCGGGACAAAGATTTTATTCAAACGAGGAGGTGATTGCAGACACTAATGAATATTTTGCAGACTTGGACAAATCCTATTATTCGGAAGGGATCAACAAACTAGAACATCGTTGGACGAAGTGTATAAGCCTAAAAGGAGACTATGTCGAAAAATAAAAAAGGTTTACCCCAAACACATAAGTAGTTTTTATTTTTGCACGGACTTTTCAAACCAGCCTCGTATATTATATATATATATATATATATATATATATATATATATATATATATATATATAAATATATATATATATATATATATATATATATATATATTATATATATATATATATATATATATATATATATGAACATAAATGTCGCCCTTTTCAACGATTCGACTATTCGTTTACAAGTTACAGTGGTTTTAGTCACCCTACTTTTGATATTTTCAAAATAATGGAAAAAATCGAATTTCGTGTGTTGATTAAACACACTGTTTTTTGATGGAAAAAAATACCGTATGTATATATGTATGTATATATATATATATATATATATATATATATATATATATATATATAATATATATATATAAATATATATATATATATATATATATATATATATATATATATATATACATATATATATATATATATATATATATATATATATATATATATATATATATATATATATATATATATATATATACATATATATATATATATATATATATATATATATATATATATATATATATATATGTTACAGTGGTTTTAGTCTTTTAGTCACCCTACTTTTGATATTTTCAAAACAATGAAAAAAAATCGAATTTCGTGTGTTGATTAAACACTGTTTTTTGATGGAAAAAAATACCGTTCAAGCAAAGCAATGACTTGATAAATATTACGGAGACTCTGCCCCTGGAACATCACTCATCATTTACTGGTATGCTCAGTTTAAACGCGGTCGTTCGGATACAAATGATGCTGAATGCTTTGACGCCCAAATGAGGTGGTTCAACCGAAAAGCATCAAAAAAATTCACAAAATTGTTTTAGATGACTGTTAAGTGAAATTGCGTGATAGCCTAAAGATATCAAAATAACGTGTTGGTCATATTTTGCATGAACATTTGGGCATGAGAAAGTTCTGTTCGAAATGGGTACCGCGTTTGCACACAGTGAACCAAAAACAACAACGTGTTGATGATTCTGAGCGCTGTTTGGACCTGTATAAGCGCAATAAAATGGATTTTTTCATGCGATATGTGATAGTGGATGACACATGGATCCACCACTACACACCGGAATCAAATCGGCAGACAGCGAAAGCCGCCCGAAGCGACCAGAGACACAACGGCCGGTTGGGAAGCTTTTGGCCTCTGTATTTTGGGATGCGCAGGAAATAATTTTTATCGACTATGCTGAGAAGGGAAAAACTATCAATAGCGAATATTATATGAAGCTATTGGTGCGTTTAATGGCAGAAATTGCAAAGGATCAGCCCCAAATGAACAAGAAAAAAGTGTTCTTTCAACAGACAATGCACAGTGTCACAAGTCAATGGTTGCGATGGCAAAATTGCATGAACTGAAGTTGGAATTATTTCCTTATCCACCATATTCTCCAGATTTAGCTCTGGTGACTATTCGCAGACCTTAAAAAAATGCTCGCGGGAAGGAGATTTGGCTCCAGTGAAGAAGTAATCGCCGAAACTAAGGCCTATTTTGACGGCAAAGACAAATCTTTCTACAAGAAAGGTATAATAATGTTAGAAAAGCGTTGGACTGATTATATCGCTCTTGAAGGAGGCTATATTGCTAAATAAAGTCGAATTTTGCAAGAAAAATGTATTTTAATTAACTAGACCAAAATCTTTTTAGCCTATGTGTTATATACAGATTTTTTGGTAATTTAGATGGATTGATTGAAATATAAATAAATAAGCGGCCAAGTGCAAGTCGGACATGCGCAATTAGCGTTCCGTACCTTAATTTCTTATAAAATAAAAATTTTTGTTACAGAGGTATAAAACCATTAATATCTTCACGAAACACACCCAAAATAAATTTTCAACAAAGTTTGTTTCCGATCTTTGTTGACCTTGAAATTTTTTATATACCAGATAAATTATTAAAGGTAATACACTCGTGATAATTTTCATTCAATCTACTCCCTGTGGAGAATATTCGATAATTTTGTCAGCATTTTTTGATCAGTAACAGATAAGAGGGGGACACTGATTTTTGACAATTTTTCAAAAATAATACACTGAAAAATGTATTACATTATTATTTTTGAACTCGTGTTTTCACAAGCTTTCATTTGACACCTTACTCGATACCCTGGTAAATTTTTTTCCCTTCCGATTTCACCTCCCAAAACTAACCCTTTAAATCAAAATTTAACTTTTAAAACTACACTGCTCTGATGGGGCCTATATTAGTGCCAAATTTCAACTTTCTGTGTCTGATAGTTTCGAAGACAATCAGGTGTGACAGACGGACAGACACCAAAATGATTTTATAAGCGTTCCGTACGAAAACACTAAAAATGTGTCATTTTTACTGGACACCCTTATGTGTTTCTGTAAACAGTAATCAAGGTATCAGCTGCGGCGGTTTTTTATGCATTGGTGGTTCCGGTAATACAATTTTAATTACGAAATAACAAAAATTTAAATAATCAAAAAGTATACGACGTAACTATAGATGGTTCTTAGGAAAAGCCTATAAGGATAATAATGTACAAATTTTATAACAGTAATATGTAGTTAATTGACGTTTGGGCATAAAAAGAAGTATTTAATTTTTTTTCGCTTGTAGGTCAAAGGAGACCCATAAAATGGAACGATTTCATCCAGTTGTCCTTCAAATATCTCAGGATCTATCCGTTGTCGAGCGTCAATTGGTACCCGGACGGTTCGCTCACGTCATCGCGAACCGTCAACAAGGTGAGAAAGTGCATGTTGCATTGGGTACCAGCTTTTATCATCGATTTGTTGACGTGGGTGACGGGTGGAAAGCCGATGTAAGTATCTTTGAAGTAGATTAAAAAGAAAGGCAACTTCCCCATATATATATGGTTAGTTACAACGGGCTTTATTTATTTTTTTTTTATGGGTCTAGCACACGTGCTGCAGGGAAGTCCCTAAAGCGCTACAGGAGCGACACGTGTGCAAAGGAAGCGATTTACGTTGTTCTTGAATCGCTGTAAATTGTACTCGGTAGGAAACAGAGTCCTGGGTAAGCCATTCCAAAGGGATGATGTTCTCCATATAAAAGACTGCTTGAAAAGCGTTGTACGAGGAGTAACAAGCTGAACCTCATACGGATGTGAAGTATCAGCGCGACGTGTATTTCTAACATGCACCGCTCTGGGAGGAATTAAGCGGACTACATCCTTCGAACACTCTCCATGAAAATACCTGTAGAACAGACTCAAGTCGCCAACCGTTCTTCGATGTTCCAGCGAATCAAGGCCGTCGGTCAGTTCTGGGTCTCCAATCAGATGAACAGCCCTTCTCAGAACAGAATCCGACAAATGCAGTGTATGTTTATGAGCGGAGCCCCAAACATGGGAGCAGTATTCCACAGTTGGTCGAATTTGAGCTTTGTAAAGAATTAACAGTTGTTATGGAGTGTAAAGCTTTCTGGTTCGAAATAATATTCCCAACTTTTGAGAAGCTCTCCTTGCTATGCCTGCAACATGTTCATGCCAGGACATATTTGCTCCCAAATTAACGCCCAACAAATTGAGTGACGATGCTAGGGGAATGGAGTGCCCCGACATAACTATGTCGGGTTCAGCAACGTTAACTTTTTTAGAAAAAAACTGTCGCCTGGGATTTTGTAGCGTTAAATTCCACTTGGTTACTGTCACCCCAAGATAGAATTTCTTCCAGGTATTTGTTAAGTTGAATGACTTCCTGCTGTCTGCGGATATTCGCCTGAGCAGCCGATGTCCGAGCGTTCAAAGTGTATGAAGAGATAAGCGTACTGTCATCTGCAAAGCTGAAGATTGGATTCCCGGTCTTTTCCAGCAGATCGTTAATGTAAATGAGAAAGAGAGTAGGAGACAGTATGGAGACTTGGGGCACACCGGCGTTGATAGTGAAGGTGTTAGAAAGAAATCCGTCGACTGCCACTTGTAAAGAACGTGTATTAGTAAATGTTTATTTACTCTTCTGCATCCAAATCTCCACTCACTGCGACACGTCTTTAAAACCTTGTTACCATATACTCGATTTTTGGTATTATATCAAGGCAGCCAGCGAATTCTCTTTTATAGCTTCTGTAGAATCGAAACGGTGTCCACAGAGTAGTAGTTTCAGCTTAAAGAACAAGAAATTCACACTATGCTATATCTGGTGAATATAGTGCTTGTAGAACTATCATCGTTTTATTTTAACTTAAACAAAATTATAGCAATATGGTGCGCTATTATGGTGCAAAATTCATGATTTGTTCCTTCTACAAAGCAAATCTTTTTGTTAGCGTTAAGAATGTATAACGCTTAAATAATACTCTTTATTAACTGACCACTTGAATAGAACTTTTTATGCACAACACCACGATAATCGAAGAGAAGAGTTAACACGATTTTTGACCGACTTTGGTGTCTGTTTTTTTTTTCAGTTTCAATTCACCTTTCGCACGATATTCACTTAATTGTTGCGCTGTTTCTTGGTCATATGAGTAAATCCACGTCTCATCACCAGCTCTTCAAAGTATAGTCATCCAAAGAACGTATGTGCTTGGCAACCTCACACACGGTGTAACACACTATACAGTATAAGATCCTTACTTATATAGATACATATATATATATATATATATATATATATATATATATATATATATATATATATATATATATATGTCATTCTTTCTAAACCGGACCCCCCACCAAGCCAAAATTTGGAGCCACGTAAGGCGGCTTGCGCGGACTCAAATTAAAGCCGTTGAGCGATTTTAAAAATAAAATATTGCACATGCGCAGAGGTCCCCGAAAGGTGACTGCTTCCCAAAAAAAATCACGTATGCGAAAAATTTTATTTTCAAAATCTCCCAACGGCTTTCAAAACTAAAGTTTTTAAGCTTTAATTTAAGCCCTTGCAAGACGCTCTACGTAGCTCCAAATTTTGGCTTAGTAGGGGGGGTCCGGTTTAAAAAGACTGACCCATATATACAAATATATATATATATATATATATATATATATATATATATATATATATATATATATATATATATATATATACTTATTATATATATATATATATATATATATATATATATATATATATATATATATATATATAAACAATAAGTTGATTGAGTGGTCCGTTACTTTGTGACAGTACATTTTAACAATAAAACTACTTAATTACTTTGTTAACTGTCACTAAATATATTTGTAAAGATTTTACAATTGCGTTATCGCGATTTCGTAGTACAACTACATTGTCAAACGCTTAACTAAGACTAAAACAGATTTTTGGTATTTTATGTTTTTATGATGAACAGATGTGGGTCTATTACATGTTAAAAAAGTTTGAACAAAAGAGAATTTGCTACGTCTAATTGACTATTCAGTAAATTTATATTATGGTCCTTTGAATGTCTGTAAATTTCTATAGATTCTAAGAAGTTGAGTTTACAAATACTCCATATGGCACCTAAAGGGTCAAAACTCAACTTCTTAGAATCTATAGAAATTTACAGACATTCAAAGGACCATAATATAAATTTACTGAATAGTCAATTAGACGTAGCAAATTCTCTTTTATTCAAACTTTTTTAACATGTAATAGACCCACATCTGTTCATCATATAAACATAAAATACCAAAAATCTGTTTTAGTCTTAGTTAAGCGTTTGACAATGTAGTTGTACTACGAAATCGCGATAACGCAATTGTAAAATCTTTACAAATATATTTAGTGACAGTTAACAAACTAATTAAGTAGTTTTATTGTTTATATATATATATATATATATATATATATATATATATATATATATATATATATATATATATATATATATATATATATACATATATATATATATATATATATATATATATATATATATATATATATATATATATATATATATATATATGTATATATATATATATATATATATATATATATATACATATATATATACATATATATATATATATATATATATATATATATATATATATATATATATATATATATATATACAGTCGACACTCTATATAGTGAAAGACTAAAATGTTGACCGAAATTTCACTATAGAAAGTTTTTCACTATATAAAGAAAAAATCCGTATATATTGCTATGTATGTATTTTATATTGGTAATCATTTCTTGTATTTTATAAGGTACAAGCAAAAAAAAAATTGCAAAATTGAATTATTAGAAAAGATTTTATTAAACATTTGAAAGTTTAAATAGTACATAGCATGTACAGGGTTAAATACATACATAAAGTCCGTACGTTATATCTTTACCCGTGCGTCATAGTTTCAGGCCATATAACAGACGACTATTATATTATTTGTCTCTTTTCACCAATAAATCGTAGGTATTGGTAAAAAGAGACAAAAAATATAATAGTCGTCTGGGATATTGCCTGCAAACTATGACGCACGTTGTAAAGATATAACGTACGGACTTTATGTATGTATGTACTACATACGAAATAAAAAGAATAATACAAAATCTGTTAATACATATGTACATACTACGTACATACGTACTAGGAAAAATAATCAGTTATTTTCTTTTGAACATTACTTTTGAAAAATAATTGTTGCTCAACAAAATTCTCGCATTTATTCAAATGCATAAAGATTTGATCAGGTACACTTTTCTGGCCCCTGAGAGTAGTTCGCACAATGTCAAATGCATTTCTTATTTCATTTTTACTAAATTTAGCAGGATATTCCCCGATTTCAGTTTCTTCTTCATGATCTTCTATACTTTTTATATCGTCAATTATGTCTTGGTCAGTTGGGAGATCTGTCGTGCCAACATCATTGTCGATTTCTAAGAAATCTTCAAGTAAAAAAATCTGCGTCGACGGTAGCAGTTTTTTGTAGAATACCCCATTGCCTTTTTAAGGTAGTCTTCTTCCCATTCGTCAATTTTTTCAGTAAAACCTGCTTTAGAAAAGCAGTTTTTGCTAGTTTTCTGAGAAACATTTTCACTCCATACTTTAGCGACTTCGGTTATACACTCTTTAAGGGTAATCAATTTTTGGACTGGAAGGTTGTTATCAATCGCATTAACAATTTTGTGAACAATTCTGTTTCGGTAATGATGTTTTCATGTTTTTTATAATACCCTGGTCCATAGGTTGCAATTTGGAGGTCATGTTTGGTGGAAAAAAGATCAGTTCAATATTCCTTACTTTTTTATTTACAGTAATTGGATGTGCAGGACAATTGTCTATAAACATCATAATCTTTCGCTTTTGGCTTTTCATTTTCGTGTCCAGTTCTTTGATCCATCTTTCGAAAATCTCAGAAGTCATCCATGCCTTTTTATTATTGGCGTAATCTAACTCCAGAGATTTAACTCCTTTTAAACAACGGGGATTTTTGCTTTTACCTATGAGCAGTAATTTCAGTTTTTCTGAGCCATCCATGTTTGCTCCAACCATAAATGTCACCCTTTCTTTACTTGTTTTAACTCCAAAACATTTATCACTTTTAAAAAGCAAAAGTTTTATTTGGCAAACATTTAAAAAACAAACCGGTTTCATCACAATTGAAAACGTTTTTTGGCTGGTACTTTTTCAATGCACTTTTTAAAACAGTTTCAGTCCAAATGTCACAGTCCTCCTGACTAACGCTTGCAGTCTCGCCAGACACCGTCTTGAAAACAATTGAATTGCGAGTCTTCCAGGTACTTAACCACCCTTCACTAGCTTGAAAATTAACGCAGTTAAATTCTTTAGCAAATTGTAGAGCCTTTTGCTTTATTAAATTTCCCGATATTGGTACGTTTTGATGCGTACGGGCCACTTGAAACCATCGTAAAACTGCTTCATTTACATCCTCGTAAGTACTCACCCGTACTCGTTTTCGACTGCTTGGAACACTAGGTTTCTTGATAATACTGTCGCGACTTTTTATTATCAGAGAGACGCAACTTGGAGAAACACCAAATTTTGCACCAACATCAATTTTTTTGCAGCCTTTATCAACTTCCTCCAAAACTTTAATTTTGTCAGCTAAACTTAAACATACTGGCTTGGATATCTTACTTGATTCTTAAACAAAAAAAAACTGAACCTGAATTTGCGAATTACTAGGCCTCGACTATAAAATGGGTTTTTCCCCGGGTTTCTATAAAATGGATTATTCCCCGGGTTTCTCATAGAAATCTACCTGATTTATTGCCAACCATTAGGCGTTATAAACGCGTTAAGAACCTTCTCAAAAGAATACGTCATAAAAATGGAATTCGTGCTAATGTTAGATAAAAAATGGGAAACCCGAAATGGCCAAGATCTCAATAAATGCATAAAAATTTATACATAAAATTCCGGTAAAAAAAATTTTATTATATAGAGTGTTACTATTTTACAGATTCACTATATGCAGGGCTTTTTACATGAAATTTCATTAAAATATTCTAGATCTTGAAAAAATTGCACTATAAAGAGTTTTTCACCATATAGAGTTTCACTATAAACAGTGCCGACTGTATATATATATATATATATATATATATATATATATATATATATATATATATATATATATATATATATATATATATTCGACTGTAGAATTACGCCACTGGATCATCGCAAATGTTTTCCCGTTTGCATCACTTCTGGATGTCCTTAATCGCCCTGTCCAACACAAATTACTTTCTTCAAAGTTCCGCACCTATTTTTTCATCAGTTGAATATTCGTAACCTCATTTTTGTTTACTCGTAACCTCATTTTTGTTTTGTAACACTCTCGCCACAAAAGGCACGCTCAGTGAGAGCAACTGAACTTCCAAGGATTGACGCATTTTGCCGCCACCTGCCTCTCCCATCCACTGCATTCGGTCAATGAGCCAAACAAATTTGAACTTATTTTTGTCTCTTTTGCTATTCAATGGCATTATTGTGTTTAAGATTACTTAAGATCCAAACTAAGTTGAACAAAGCGGCAGCCGGTCTGGAATATTTCACGACGAATGAATGGGAGTTTGACGACGAGAACGTTAGAGCGCTGAGTCAGGCTTTAAGCGAAGCTGACAGGAAAGAGTTCTGTTTTGACGTAGCCAAGATCGACTGGGAAGCTTATATAGAAAATTATGTTTTAGGTATAAGAAGGTAAGAGTTAGCAGTAGGATTCATCCAAAGACAACATGCTAGAAAATTATAGAAAGATAGATAATTTTAATATTAAACAATGCCAAAATATACTAGACTGTTGCTAACCAGATCATTCGGATTAACAGGCGTGTCTTAACATTGAGTGGCAAGATCAGCTCTCTTTTTTAATGCAATATGTATATTATTTCAGGTTTATATTTAAAGAAGATGCCTCTTCAATTCCCAAAGCGCGCAAGCAAATTTCCATGCTGTACGTCTTCTACCGACTATTGCAAGTGGTCAGCGTTATGATCATGTGGCGCTTTTTAGCACTCAGGTAATTATTTTTATTTCTTAATAAAATTGAGCAGGTGTATCTGACAAGAAGTGAGACTTATTTTCTCTACGTCTCTCCAGTCGAATAACCAATTTCTGTAACGTTCATGCCTCCATACTCTAGAACAATACTGAGGATGTACAACATATTAGTAACCTTATCTTATTCTCCCTTGAAATCCACGTAAACCTTGAAGAATTAATTATTATTCACATTTATATTTGTTGAAGAAGAAACTGGCTGTCCATATTCTTCTTCTTCGGGTATCATGACCGTTCAACGGTCGTTGGTTATCATGTTGGCTACCATGTTCATGATCGTTTTATTGATAGTCGCTCGGAAGAGAGTTTTCATATTTTTCTGGATGTCTCATAATGCGGCCAAAATATTCTAATTTGCGTCGCTTGATGGTCGTAACCACCTCCAAATCCTTGCCCATGCAAGTGAGAACGCTATTGTTACTAATTCTGTCCATCCAACTAATTTTCAGCAGTCGTCGATACACCCACATCTCTAATGCCTCTAGACGTTTAAGCATTGCTTTAATTAGCGTCCACTCTTCCATGCCGTACAAGAGAACCATAGTTTCAACAATAGGTCGTGACTAGTTTAAGATTTTTTTTGTTCTCCATAAATGCGGCTCGGACCTTTTCAATTCGAATTTTGACTTCGACAGTAGGGCCCCAGTGGTCGTTGATATTGTTACCTAGATATATCAATTTATGAACTCTCTCTATCTTTGTGTCACTGGCTACAATACCACCATCTTCAATATTAGATTCTTTCCTTATAATCATATATTTTGTTTCATTTGCATTCAGTCTTAAACCAAACTGTGTACAAGTGTCAGTTATTTTATCCATAAGTTTTTGTAGATCTTTTCCGTTATTAGTGATAATTAAAGTATCATCGGCATATCTGATGTTATTTATTTTAACGCCGTTGATGTTGATTCCTTCTGTGCTACCAGTGAGTGCTTCATTATCTACATTGCCCCACTGCTATACACCCAGTAAACTAAATTGTTACTTTTACAGGTACGCCCCCTTCCGTCGGTTGTGGTCAAACGCACTGCGATTACTGCTGCACTTAGCTAGTATGCTGCCATTTATGTAAAAGAAAAACTAAGAATAAAGAAATCCAGTGACGGAGGGTGACTCCTGAATAATTGTTTAAGAGTAAATGTCATAACTTATTCGCCATTATATATGTATATATATATATATATATATATATATAATATATATATATATATATATATATATATATATATGTATGTAACTTTTATTTAAAATCAAACTGTTTTTTGTAATTTCGGAAACAACCACTTTTATTAACAATTTGCAATCCAAAGTCTAACAAAGTTGGCCATCTTCTGACTCTTTAAACAAAAAATAGTGCGTACCAAAAATATTTGTTACATAAACATCATTCTAAGCAATATATGGCCATATATCAATAACATAAAATAAAGTCAATATTTTCGTCATTCGATACAGTAAATAAACAGTGACTTAAGTATAATTTAATCTGCGCAAGCAAAGCAAGCCAGCCTGCCTGAGAGCGATTAATAATCTAATAATTATGTTACCTATTTTCGAACTATGCTGCGTCAGATACAATTAGTTATAACCCACGACAGAAAAAAAATTTGCTACTTTTGTCAAGTTAAGCAAACAGTATTCAAAATTAATTGTCAATATACTTCTAACAAAATCATTTAAGCATAAAGTTTTTGAAATTAGAAAATTTGCAATATTTCACGAAAACAATTTTTACAACACGTTTTCTGATGTAAACAAAACAATTGATTTGACCCATAAGATATGTTTCTTTATCGCGTCTGAACAATTCCTTCTCTCCTATTGATGCAATGCAACATTGACTTTAGCTGGTTCCAATGACGGTGAAATTCATTTTTAAATTACGGAGTTAGAGTGTCCAAAATTTTTACTACGTCCAAATTTGCAAAACATAAGTATAAGGTGTGATTTGAAGAGGCAGCTATTACATATATTAAATTGTTATTATAACACACTATATATATATATATATATATATATATATATATATATATATATATATATATATACAGGACGTTATAAAATTCGCTTAGCATATACCTATTAAATTTAATACTTAATACAAGTAATGTTGCCAAGTTTTTAGTTCAAGTTACATACAATAAAAATACTAATTTTTTTAACTTTCTTTTTATGAGGTATCAAATATGAATTGATACTGAAGATATGATATATATATATATATATATATATATATATATATATATATATATATATATATATATATATATATATATATGCGCTTAGTATATACTTATTAAATTCAATACCTAATACAAGTAATGTTGCCAAGTTTTTAGTTCAAGATTACATGCTTCATACAATAAAAATACTAATTTTTTTAACTTTCCAACTTTTCCAAAATAGTACTTTGCTTACTTTACGAGGCTACATTTATTTCCAGAAATATCTGGACGATGTTTATTATTTAAAAAGAACACAAACAGCACAAGGCATAACATTAAAAGAACTAATAAAACAATATAAAATTAAAAGCACGTTTCAATAATCGAATAATAAATACAGAGCATGGTATCTTTAAAAAAAACCCATGGTAATTTGTTAAAAAGTGACCCAATTCACTTTGTAATAGATTTAAAGCGTCCTCTCGTCACAACGTTTAACAACATCTTGTTAAAAGTTTTTCCATTTATTTTAATTTTTAATGGATTAAAAATACCAGCTGCGTAATATGCTGTCGGATTTCAGTTCTTTGACGGCAGTAGATGTCGGTAGTTTTTAGCCGTATGCCAGCTATACAACAAACAGATCGTATTTGAACGTGTTCCACTGATAAATCTCTGCTCCTTAGGGGCGTTACTAAACACTACTCTTTTGTTTTGTTTTGATTTTTGAAAACTTGTTACCGAATATCTGAACACTTGACAACATTGCGGCCTACTCGGCCATCTGTTTCCTTGGCTCAGCAAGTTTATTTAACTGAACAGCGAACCAAGCTAGTGAACCTTCAATTTTAACAAGAAAAGATTTTGGCATATCTTCGATTTATTCCATTCACCCGTTTTCAATATAAAATAATATAAATAATATTGTCATAACACTCTGTATATATATATATATTATATAGTATAATCATAACCTATTCAAAAAAATCACGTAGCGAAGGACGTTTTCTCTTAAATTAGCTAAAAAAACTGCTAAAATAATATGCTCTGATTTTTGATTGTGTGGTCTCTTTTTTAAAAACATTAGACCCTAGTATTTATATTCTTTTTTAGTGCAATTTTGTAAATATATTTATTTATTTATATACATATATTACAAAAAGTCACAGTCAAAAATATTAAATAAAAATATTGCACAAATAACTATTAATGTATGACGCGCCATGTTCTATATTGCGGAAGGATAAAAAATAATAATTTTAATAAAATAATTATTGCAAATGACTCAAAAAGTTAGTGCGCTACTGGTAAACAATAGGTATTATACTCAAAAATATATTGTTTTTATTTAATATGTATAAGTGGTGACGGCGAAATTTGAAAAAGAGAAGAAAGAAATTTCAATTATGGGACTCAGCAAAATAATAGGAATAATCATCGTTAGGCTTACTAGGATTTTGATATTTACAAAAATAATATTGGTTCAGTCTATCTTAAGATCTTGGGTAAAAATTTTGGTATAGGGGCTGTCAAAGACAATCGTACCGGTATCTCTAACTGTAAAGGTCTAGCCTCCTCAGGAATCTATAAAAGTATGCTTGGTTCACCCTTTACTATTATTTTGACTGCAGAAATAGTGTGTGGGCTATTTTTAATACATTTGGTATTATTTACATATATTTCTTTAAATTTTATTGAAAGGTTTGCATTTATGTAAACAGCTCTTTTTTTAACCGGAAAAAAATATGCTCTGCCAATTCAACCCGTACCCGTGATAGTCTCGGATTCTAATGGTGGGATATTAAGTATTTGTAAGGTCGCCGCATTCTTTGTAAACTCCAAGTTAATTTGGCCGATCCTAAAATAGGAAAAATATCCCCAGATCATTACACTTCATGAAATTTTTCATGTGCATGTCTTACATAGAGAGCACCATCAGAACTAAAGATGTTAAATTTGCTTTCATCTGAAAACAATTTTCTCCAGTCTACTATATCCACGTTTCATTTGTTTGGACCAATTCAGGCGTAATTCCTTCATTTTTTTTATTGAACAATCGTTTTTTGTCTGTTTTTCTCTTAACCGTTTGCCGACAGACTATATATATAATATATATATATATATAATATATATATATATATATATATATATATATATATATATATATATATACGGTGGTTCCTCAATTACCATTCAACCTACCCTTTTTTGTACAAGTATGTTGATGATCTGATTTGCGCTGTACCCAAAGGTAATACAGAAATCATTTTAAACTATTTTGATGCATTCAACACACATATACAATTCACTATCGAAATAGAACAGGACTTCAGTGTTCCTTTTTTGGACACTAAAGTAATAAGAACGAGTGACAACAGTATTATACTTGACTGGTATAAAAAACCTACAGCGTCAGGAAGATTCATTAATTATTTCTCTAATCACCCAAAAAAATCAAAAATTTAACACCGTAATAGCAATGAAAAACAGGGTCATACGCATCAGTGATGATAGGTTTCGAAAAAGAAACCTAGACGAGCTGTATAACATTTTTGTCAACAATGCCTATCCGAAACACATTTTACGAAAATTAATTTATAATTCGGGGATATACAGGAAGCTACAATTTATAAAGCCAATCACAAACTCAATTATCGCCTTATTCAGAGATTTTCCAAATATAAAAATTGCGAAATATAACAACACTAGCCGTGCCCGGGACTTGATTCACCTTTATCGTCACTGCTTATTCGTTATGTTTATATTATTATATAGCTCGAGGGGCCTTAGAGGCCCATGGATTGGTTGCATACTTGTCTCCACTTCTTTTTGTCTCCTGTTAGCTTTTCCCAGTGCGGGATTCCCATCAACTCCGGATCTTGCTTTACTACCTGAATCCATGTAGATCGAGGTCTACCCTTGCCCCCTTCTTCCAACCACTCCTCTTATTAGGGCTTGCTTTGCCTGTCTTTCTTCCTTCATCCTTGCCACGTGTCCCAACCATCCTAAACGATGGCTTATTATGATTTGGCTTATAAGGGGTTTCGTATATAGGCATTTTAATTCGTAGTTTGTTCTTCTTCTCCACAGTCCCTCTTCTTTCCTTCCTCCGTAGATTCTCCTCAAAGTTTTCCTTTCCCACACCTCCAACGTCTCCTTTTCTCTTGCATTCAGTTTCCATGTTTCGCACCTATATGTCACCGTGGGTCTGACAACTGTCGTATAATATTCTTTCTTTTGCTTTTCTTGATACATTCTTTGATTTCAATATTGGATTCAAACATCTCTGTCCTTTCGCTATTCTTTCTTGTATCTCCGCCTTTCTTGTCCACTCTCTGTTATTGTTACTTCCAGATAATTAGATTTGTCTACTTTTTCAAACATATATCTTTTTTCCTAAGTTGTTAATTATATCTCAACTTTTGTTGTTTTTATTATCCATTTTCTTTGTAATTTCCATGTATTTTGTTTTTGCCTCATTTATCTTTAGTCCCCTCATCCTTCCCCTTTCTTCTATCCTACTTATGGCTTTTTTGAGGTTCTCTTTTGCTCTTGCAATCACTGCTACATCATCCACATAGGCCAAGCATTGGCAGGTTTGTTGGTATATCGTTCCATTGTTGTTTTTATTTCTCCCGGATTATCTCCTCTAGTACCAAATTAAATAGACATGTCGACACTGGTTCCCCCTGTCTTAACCCTCTTTTCACCTTAAACTTGTCTGATACTTTACCCTCAACCAACACTCTATTTTCTGTGTCATTCAGGGTCATTCTCACCATGCGAATCAATTTACTTGGAATTTTTAGTTCTTCCATTATCTTGTAGTCATTCCCTATTTACAGAGTCATATGCTTCTCTGAAATCCACAAAGACCAAGTGTAAGTGCCAAATTTTGTTCTAAGCTATTATCTTGGATTTGCTTAATCGAAAATATCTGGTCTGTAACCGATCTATTTTTCCTGAATCCACACTGGTACTCTCCCAGAATAGACTCGGCTTTCTCTGCTAGTCTGTTTTTGATAGTCAACACTACTATCTTGTTACACGACAACCAGTAAGGCTATTGGTCTATAATTAGCACATATAGCTTTTTTTTTCTCCTTTTTTGTATATTGGACAAATGAGCGACTCTCTACAGCTCACTGGCATCTTTTCTGTTTCATATATTTTCTTGCACCAATCGGCATATTTCATTTTCCAGATCTACTCCTCCAGCTTTTATCAGTTCTACAATTTCCACTCAGGGCCTTATTTTTTTTTTTGGGTTCTGAGTATTTCTCTTATTTCTTCTTTGCAGGGTTTATTTGTCGCCTCCTGCCCTTCAGTTAATTTTGCTTCCTATTTCTCATTCAACTCAATTTCATCTCCATTTAGTGTTTCTTTAAAGTATTATTACCCCCATCTATTCAGTCTTTCTGTGAAGCTTACTGCTAAACTTCCATCTTTTTTCCTACATATTAGCATTTTGTCTCTGTTTATTCCCTTTGTATTTTAAAAAAAATCGGATAAGTGGTTCTTGAGTGCTAAGCGCAGTAATGGATAGAGAGACGTTACGTTTTATATATGTTATAGATTTTTTTTGACATATATCAAAATCAAGAATTAAAAAAAAAAATCAGGTAAATCGGATAAGTGGTTTCTCGAGGGATAAGACCACTAATGGACAGACAGATAGACAGAGCGACGTTGCATTTTACATATAGTATAGATATAGATTCAATTATTATTATTACTATATAACCTGGCCAAAGAATATATGTATGAATTTAAGAAAAAGACACGTAAATCGGATAAGTGGTACTCGCCTGATAAACGCACTAATGGACAGACAGACAGACAGAAAGACATTGCTTTTTATATATATTATAGATTATAGATATTCTCTGCTACATAATATTGTTCCAAATTTAATGGTTTAGGCTGTGTACTGCAAGGGAACGCGCTAGCGGCAAACTTTTTTCCGACTTCATTCACTATTATCCTCACTGCTCATTCCCTATGCTACCTATTGTAATAAAATATAGCCTATAACCTGGCCAGTATGTTTTAAAAAAAAAGTGCGTAAATCGGATAAGTGGTTCTCCAGTGATAAGCGCACTAACGGACAGACAGACTGACAGACAGACTGACAGACAGACAGACTGACAGACAGACAGACTGACAGACAGACAGACAGAGAGACGTTTGCATTTTATATATATTATAGATACGATGTTCTGACCTGTTTTCAAAAATAAAGGATAGAACACCTATTTTATATAATAACTCTGTAGTTTATAGATTGTATTGTTTACAATGTGAAGGCGGTGTTATATTGGGCAGACATCTCAGTGGTTGAAAACAGAGGACCCACACAGCACAGGAGTGACTCCCGATTGGGAAAGAATTCGTGTGCTGTGGTGCAACATAATTTGAAAACGGGTCATAATTTTGACTATAACAACTATAAAGGGAGACTTTTTAAGGAAAATGTACCATATCAACAGGGACCAAAGTCAATTAACTATAAATCAGACACTAATCAACTGTAGTATTATTTATAGCAACATAATTAATAGGTATTAATAATTTACAATTACAGCAATAATAACAAATAAAGATTTGCCACCTCTTAGTATAAAGTAAATTAAAGACGTTTTTCTGTTGCTGTCAATATTTTAATGCCTTGACGAAAGAGAATAGTGTTTTAATATAGGTGTATTAATTTTGTAGTTACTCCTGAAGAAGTTATCAAACGATAACGAAATATTGAGTTTTAAAGAAGAAAAGAGTTTTATTTACAGTCCAGACCGATTCCCGATAAATCATATATATATTATGTATATATATATATATATATATATATATATATATATATATATATATATATATATATATATTTCAGATTGATGCACGGTTGATAACATATCACCAAAATCATATATATATATAATATATATATATATATAATATATATATATATATATATATATATATATATATATATATATACAGTGAAATCTCCCTTGGGCGATACAGTGTTCGTTCAAGAGGGGTGTCTGCTTAAAAAAAAACACAAAAGAAAATCTTTTTTTTAATGAAAACTGTAATACTTATGTATGCACATATTTAAAAAAAAAATAAAAAACCTAAAACTTAAGGAAAAAACAAAGATTTGTTACCTTTAGATACATATAAAATATAATAGGATTAGAATTATACATATGAAATGAAAGGTCACTTTAATGACGCAAAAATTCATACATTGTTGTTTTGTCTCCTCTTTTCTTTAAAATGGCGTCCACAAATCGTATTTCTAATTTGGAAAGAAGCTCTAAAGACTCTGCATCTCCGTGATCTTCGGCAAAACTTTTAAGTTGCTTGGTTAGGGTAATAGCTTCACCATAATTTGGGATAGCATCTGTTGGTACTGGATCCTCATCGACAACAGAATCTTCGGAAAGTCCTTGTATTTCAACTAGATTTTCAATTTCTTGTCGTGAATGTGGATTTTAAACATGTTCAAAAAATCATCAAGGTTTTCATTATCAGTCAACTCCAACAAATTAACTGGTCTTCACTGTGCATATTTTCATGCTCAAATCCCGCTTTACGGTAGCAATTTTTAAGTGCTTCCTTGGTTAGTTGTTCCCAAGCGGTTTTTGCAAAGTAAACATCCAATGGCGTAAATTTTCTTAATTAACTCAAAAGTTGTACCAGCAGTTTCAATGTTTACTATCAGGTGTTTTAGTATTAGACTTCGGTAATAAATTTTAAAATTTTTTATAATTCCCAATTGGTTGACAAGCTGATGAACAGTTAGGGGGCAGAAACAAGATTTTTATATTTTTTAAGCGGACGTCTTTTGGATGAGATCCTGCAATGTCTTAAAAATAACAAAATGTTTCTTTTTTCTTTTGTCATTTTCCAATCAAGATCCTGCAACCACTCTGTCATAATTTTCTCCTGTCATCCAAGCTTTCTTATTATATTTCCAAGTTTACAGGCAGGTTGTTTATGTTAATATTTTTAAATGCTCTGGGTTTAACTGCCTTACCAATGACTAAGGAGTTTTCTTTTTCTCCCGCCATATTTGCACAATGCAAAATTGTAAACCTCTCTTTGGCATATTTACCACTAACACATATATTAGCGTTTTCTTGGGTAGAGCCCCAAAATACAAGCCCGTCTCATGGGCATTATAGATTTCTCTCGGTGAATATCCCTTAATTAAAGAAGGGCATTTTTCCCAGAATAACATCTTAAGCAATAACAGAGCTCCTTCTCCTGAAATCGCTTTAAAAACTTATATTGTAGCGGATTCTAAATTTATTAAGCCAACCATAAGAAGCACTGAATGTAGAATGTCCCAGAGACATTAACAATAAGTTTTTTGCATTTTTGTCACTACAAACCTACTGATACTCTCACCCTTTTTTATCCATTCTTTGAATTGATATGAAAGAAAATCAACGCACTAATTCCAGAAAAAACCTTATCTAAAAAAATAATTCATGTGCATACCTGTCAAAGGAATCCTCTTATGTCGAACTGCTATAAACCAGTTATACACACAACTTATCAATTTTGGTACCATCACCAGTCAAAAAGCTTCTTTTTTCATTCAAATTGCTGTTCGACATCCACTTGTTTAGAAGGATTTCTTTATGTTTAATTATATCAGCAGCTGGTGTTTTTCCAATATTAAAAACGCTTGATAAGTCCCTTACACTTAACTTTCCTTATTGTGAACTTCAACAATCGAGAGAATCGACAAGCCATTAGTCGTGTTGCAGCAGAACTCGCAAAACTTACTTACTCGTTCTGCAACATTCTTGGCACATGAATGACTACTTCCTGTTTTTTTATAGGTCTCACGCCTGGTAACTGAAATATAAACTTTTTAAATTTCAACCTTCATCACCGATGTTATATCTTAGTGATTATTATTTAGGGTTATTTTTTAAAAATCTTATTAATACACAAGTATAGATAGAAATGTGTAAAAAAATGTGGTGTCCGTTTTTTTGTGTAGATATATTGATTGGACCTATTGTGCCAAGTAGCAACCCGTTTAGAAAGGGGGCAACTTTATAAACTGTGGAACCCTGCATTTTTTTATTTGTCTTTTTTTAGTGTTGTGAAGAATCATTTTTTATCCTAATATTTTATTTATGCAAATATAGTTTTGGTAATGGAACTTAGCTCCTATACTAGATTATATAATAATTTATGTTTTTATGGTTAATGGTGTAACATTCATTTTTTCCTAGATTTTAAGATCAGGTTACAACACCATTTTTCTTTCTTTAATTCATACAATAGTTTTTAATTTAAGTTAAGCAGTGAATTTAAATCTTATTACAGTTTTTTATATTTGGTTAAGCATTGTAACTCAACCTGTACTAGGCGCATGTGACCAATTTAACTTATTTCATTTGCATTGAATGTGTCTGGATTATGATTAGTATGAGCATCATCGGTCCTTGTCTATCAAGTCGCGAGTTTAACACTCCCGTCTCCTTTTGCGTTCCAGAAGTGAATTAGTACATTTTAAAAACTTCACTTCGAAGGAAGGAGAACGATGATATATAAACAGCCATTTGCAATTTTTAAGGGCTTTTTCCGGTCCAGCATGTAACAGTGACTTTATCTGTCCGTTACGGAGTGATGGCTTTTCCGTCCTTCAAGTAGTGAAGGCATCCTTTTTGCCGTCCATGATATAGAGTGTCTTTTATCATCGAGCCGTTCCTGAAATATTCTACCCATTCTTAAACATTTTGGGTCAAGTGTTGATTAGTTACCCAAATGAAAATAAGGAGGTAGTGTGTGAAACAATATTTTGATGGGACACTCACCAGGAGAGGCCAAGCAGTTCAATAGAAAAGCTACGAGGAGAAGTCAGACAGTAAGTCGATAACTATACCAGTTAAATATCTCAGTTCCTTCCCACAACTTGTGTTCCTGACGACTTAGTAACACGTGTGATGCCGGAGTCGGTTTCACTGGAAGTGAACCTGGAACCATCTTTCTATATCGTGCCTTCTAAAGCCATTTTTTTATTTTCAATAATTAGTGATACGAGAAATTATAGTTCCTTCGTAATTCTAAGTGAAAGACTATCTGTGAACATATGCACTCTCATAGCACAAAGGGTTATTAATATAATCTATTTAATTCCAAGAGTGTAATAAATGTAAGAATTTTTTTTGTTAATAATACTTTATTTAACGCTAGTGTAGTGTTTCACTGAACTCCCGTTCTACCTTACAGGACGTATACCAGGTATACAAGTATGAAAATGCAGATTTTTTTTCTAAAAAAACATGTTAAATTAGGAAGAATGATAAAAAGTGCTTTATTCAAAGTATGCTCCATCGCTTGTTATACATTCTTCCCATCTTTCGGGCAATTTGTGAATACCACGCCAGTAAAAATCTTCCCCGTTTGCTGCGAACCATTCATCGGGCCATTTTTTCACATCTTCGTACGAACCAAAGCGCTGCTCAGTAAGTACGTGACCCATCGATGCAAACAAGTGGTAATCGGAAGGAGTCAAGTCTGGTGAGTAAGCCGCATGGAGTAAATCTTCCCAGCGGTCGATGTGGATGGTGCGCCTGGGTCTATCCATGATTTTTTGCGCTTGGATTCTCAAGATAAATCCACTTTTTTTCCCCTGTGACTATACGATGCAAAAACGTCACACATGTTTTTGCGCTTTTCCATTTGCCTGTCGTTCAACTCATGTACCATCTACCGGTCTTCTGAATCTTTCCCATCTCTCGTAGCCGATTGGAAACAGCTTGTTGACTAACGCCCAATTGCTCGGCGAGTTGTTTTTGTGTTTGCAAATCATCTTCGTCCAACAATGCTTGCAATTCCACATTCTTCGAAATTTTTTTGGCGGTTTTCCACGTTCCTTGTCTGCAACATCGAACTCACCACTTTTGAAACGCCGAAAGCCTCGTCCACACGTATCTTGCAATGGGGCATGTTCACTATAAGCTTCTCGAAGTAATCGGTATGATTCAACAGCAGTTTTCTTCAAATGAAAACAAAAAATTAATGCTGTCTGTCTTTGTTCGGTATAAATTTCGACATATTGAACACAACAACACAACACTATGCACACCCTTTTCCAATTTATCACTCGTTCGCATCTAACACTTGTTGAATGACACAACAAAATGGGCGCAGTGTCAAATCTTTATAGCACAAACTGCATTGGTGCACCATCTGTTGTCTGAAATCCGCATTTCATACTTGTACAGCTGGTAAGTTGTACTTTATTCAATTTTCTAACAACATCTAAATACTCTTCAGTATTTTTTCATTTTTTGAGCTAAATTTAGATTCTTTATATTACAAAATGTATGGTCCCCAAAACAGTACAACTAGGCTTTAAACAACTGTAGAGACTATTTTCAAAAGAAGTACAAAAATTATCTCTTACCTTCCTCTCTCCAAAAAAAAACGAGCTAGCTGGAGGTGTTTTTTTGCTTTTGTTCTCCAAACTAAGTTATTAATATCCACTCAATATATTTTCAAAAGTAAGAAGACACTCAAGGGGTAAAACGTGGTTCTTATTTAATAAATAAAGTATTTATTTAAAATATAAAAAAGAGCACACATTACAATGGTTACCTAGAGACAATCTCTTTTGATAAGTAGATTGTTCCCTTTTTTACACAACTAATAAAGTGATCACCTCAATAGTTGGAAAACTCGTCCAAAGGATTCTCAAATTATTCTCTTTTAAAACCGTGTTAGAGATTGTTTTTAGCCCCTTTCCCAAAAGTTACCTTTTCATTTTTTAACCATGGGATAATCCTACATACCAGGTGTACAAGTATGAAATGCAGATTTCAGACAACAGATGGTGCACCAATGCAGTTTGTGCTATAAAGATTGGACACTGCGCCATTTTATTGTGTCATCAAAAAGTGTCAGACGCGCGCACGAGTGATAAATTGGAAAAGTATAGTATTGTGTTGTTGTGTTCAATATGTCGAAATTTATACCGAACAAAGAGCATTCGCGGACAGCATTAATTTTTTGTTTTCATTTGAAGAAAACTGCTGATGACTCATACTGATTACTTCGAGAAGCTTATGGTGAACTGCTTTATCGTAAGATACCAGTGAACGATGGTTTCGGCGTTTCAAAAGTGGTGACTTCGATGTTGCAGACAAGAACGTGGAAAACCGCCAAAAAAATACGAAGATGTGGAATTGCAAGCATTGTGGACGAAGATGATTCGCAAACACAAAAACAACTCGCCGAGCAATTGGGCATTAGTCAACAAGTTGTTTCCAATCGACTACGGGAGATGGGAAAGATTCAGAGACCGGTAGATGGGTACCACATGAGTTGAACGACAGGCAAATAGTATAGCGCAAAAACACGTGTGACATTTTGCTCGCTCGGTACAAAAGGAAGTTGTTTTTTGCATCGTGTAGTTAAAGGGGATGAAAAGTGGATTTAATTTTGAGAATGCCAAGCGTAAAAAATCATGGGTAGATCCAGGCGCACCATTCACATCGACCGCAAGACCGAATCGCTTTGACAGAAAGACGCTCTGTGTTTGGTGGGCCCATAGAGGCGTGATCTATTTATGAGCTGTTAAAACCTGGGGGGAAACGGTTAATACTAAACGTTTCCAACAACAATTGACCGATATGAACCGTTCGCAGCTTGAAAAAAAGGCAGGGGAATACCGAACAGGCAACACAAAATCATTTTTTCTTCTTCATTGATAATGCTCCCATCAAATACGGCCAAAACCAGTTTTGCGGACACGTTGGAAGCACTCAGTTGGAAATTCTACCCATGCATGCGGCTTATTCACCAGACTTGGCTCCTTCCGATTACCACTTCTTGTTTGCATCGATGGGCCACGCACTTGCTGGAGCAGCGGCTTTGGTTGGTACGAAGATGTGGAAAAAATGGCACGATAAATGGTTCGCAGCAAAAGGGAAGATTTTTACTGGCGTGGCGATGGTATTTACAAATGCCCCGAAAGATGGAAAAAAAATGTATAAACAAGCGATGGAGCATACTTTTGAATAAAGCACTTTTTATCATTCTTCCGAATTTAACATGTTTTTTTTTACAAAAAAAATCCGCATTTCATACTTGTACACATGGTATTTATATTTTAATAATAGAGCTTTCTAATTATGAACTCGTTGGTTTTTTGATGGGACTAGACTAGGAATGGCGATAATGATATTAACCTATCGATAGTTGGAAGGCAATCAATCATCGATAATTTTAATTTCTCGATATGTGGATAGTTATAATTTTGTTAGCTCTAAAATGTTTTATTGCTTTTCGATATAATCCGATACTCTGGACATAAATGATGACTATCGATATATAGATAACTAGCGCCATATATCGATAACTATCAATGTATCGATAACTAGCGCCACATTGTTACCTATCCGATATTTTGATTAGTGTTGACGTAATGGATCTCTTTAAATTAAGTAAAGGTTCTAGCGTACAATTAAGATGAGAAAAAGAATTAAGAATTTAATTTTCTATCCTCTGCATTGTTCTTCTATGGCTTAGTTTTTAATCGAATTTTAAGATATCGAAAAACTTTATCTATTCGAATATTCAAAATATATAGGGTATCACCTTTAAAAAAAAGGATTGCTTTAGACAAGAAGACGTGTGAAGCATATTATAAAGGCTAATATTGCTTTATCTCATCATTTATTCCGCATAATCTCCCATAATCTCGAATTCTCCCATATTTACAGAGGCTTATATCTCTTTATCTATCATTATTCCCGCCTATTCTCCAAATATTTCGCCTTATCCTCCCAGGAACTCCAACTTTCCATATTTATAAAGGCTTATATTGCTTTATATATCATTATTCCGCACTATCTCCAATTTATTTGGCCTTATCTCCCATAATCTCGAATTCCGTCTCTCATATTACAGTGGCTTATATACTCTTTATCTATCATTTATTTCGTCTATTCCTCTCCAAAATATTTTGCCTTATCTCCCAGAATCTCCAACTTTCCCATATTATAAAAGGTTATATTGCTTTATCTATCATTATTCCGCATTATCTCCAATTATTTCTCCTTATCTGCTCATAATCTCGAATTCTCCTATATTACAGAGACTTATATCTCTTTATCTATCAGATTATTCCCCGCCTATTCTTCAAATATTTCGCCTATCTCCCAGAATCTCCAACTTTCCCATATTATAAAGGCTTAATTGCTTCATCTATCATTATTCCGCATTACCGTCCAATTATTTCACCTTATCTCCCGAATCTCGAATTTCTCCCATACAGAGGCTTATATCTCTCTTATTCTATCATTATTCCGTCTATTCTCCAAATATTTCGCCTTATCTCTCCCCAGAATCTCCAACTTTCCCATATTATAAAGGCTTAATTGCTTTATCTATCATTATTCCGCATTATCTCTAATTATTTCACCTTAATCTCCCATAATCTCGAATTCTCCCATATTACAGAGGCTTATATCTCTTTATCTACCATTATTCCATCTATTCTTCAAATATTTTCGCCTTATCTCCCAGACTCTCCAACTTTTCCCCTATTATAAATACTTATATTGCTCTTATCTATAGGGGGGGGGGGATTATTCCGCATTATCTCCAATTAATTTCGCCTTAGCTCCCATAATCTCGAATTCTCCCATAATACAGAGGCTTATATCTCTTTATCTATCATTATTCCGCCTATTCTCCAAATATTTTTCGCCTTATCTCCCAGAATCTCCAACTTTTCCATATTATAAATACTTTATATTGCTTTATCTATCATTATTCCGCATTATCTCCAATTATTTCGCCTTACTCCCAATAATCTCGAATTTTCATCCCATAATACAGAGGCTTATATCTCTTTATTCTATCAGATTATCCGTCTATTCTCCAAATATTTCGCCTTATCTCCAGAATCTCCAACTTTCCCATATTATAAAGGCTTAATTGCTTTATCTATCATTATTCCAATCCCACATTACTCCAATTATTTCACCTTATCTCCCATAATCTCGAATTCTCCCCATATTACAGAGGCTTATATCTCTTTGTCTATCATCATTATTCCGCGCCAATTCTATTCTTCAAATATATTTCGCCTTATCTCCCAGAAATCTCCAACTTTCCCCATATTATTAAATACTTATATTGCTTTATCTATATTATCCGATTATTCTCCATAGGAGAATATTTGTTTGTGTTTTTTTATAGGCGTGAACCAATTACTCTGACGCCTGGCACTTTCTCCCATAGATACTCGATTTTTCTCCCATAATAACAGAGGCTTATAATCTCTTATATCTATCATTAATTTCCGCCTATTCTCCAAATATTTCGCCTTATCTCCCAGGAAACTCCAACTTTCCCCAAATATAATTCCTTATCATTATGCTTTTATCTATCATTATTCCGCATTAATCTCCAAATTATTGGCCTTATCTCCAATAATCTCGAATTCCTCCCAGCAAAACAGAGGC
>CM032448.1:29543710-29638710 GCA_019049505.1 Pachyrhynchus sulphureomaculatus
ATCTATTCTTCAAATATTTCGCCTTATCTCCCAGACTCTCCAACTTTCCCCTATTATAAATACTTATATTGCTTTATCTATCATTATTCCGCATTATCTCCAATTATTCCGCCTTATCTCCCATAATCTCGATTTCTCCTATATTACAGAGGCTTATATCTCTTAATCTATCATTATTCCGCTTATTCTCCAAATAATTTGCCTTATGTCCCAGAACCTCCAACTTTTCCATATTATAAATACTTATATTGCTTTATCTATCATTATTCCGCATTATCTCCAATTATTTCGCCGTATCTCCAATAATCTCGAATTCTCCCATAATACAGAGGCTTATATCTCTTTATCTATCATTATTCCGTCTATTCTCCAAATATTTCGCCTTATCTCCCAGAATCTCCAACTTTCCCATATTATAAAGGCTTAATTGCTTTATCTATCATTATTCCACATTACCTCCAATTATTTCACCTTATCTCCCATAATCTCGAATTCTCCCATATTACAGAGGCTTATATCTCTTTGTCTATCATTATTCCGCCTATTCTTCAAATATTTCGCCTTATCTCCCAGAATCTCCAACTTTCCCATATTATAAATACTTATATTGCTTTATCTATCATTATTCCGCATTATCTCCAATTACTTCGCCTAATCTCCCATAATCTCGAATTCTCCCATAATACAGAGGCTTATATCTCTTTATCTATCATTATTCCGCCTATTCTCCAAATATTTCGCCTTATCTCCCAGAATCTCCAACTTTCCCATATTATAAAGGCTTATATTGCTTTATCTATCATTATTCCGCATTATCTCCAATTATTTCGCCTTATCTCCAATAATCTCGAATTCTCCCATAATACAGAGGCTTATATCTCTTTATATATCATTATTCCGCCTATTCTCCAAATATTTCGCCTTATCTCCCAGAATCTCCAACTTTCCCATATTATAAATACTTATATTGCTTTATCTATCATTATTCCGCATTATCTCCAATTACTTCGCCTAATCTCCCATAATCTCGAATTCTCCCATAATACAGAGGCTTATATCTCTTTATCTATCATTATTCCGCCTATTCTCCAAATATTTCGCCTTATCTCCCAGACTCTCCAACTTTCCCATATTATAAATACTTATATTGCTTTATCTATCATTATTCCGCATTATCTCCAATTATTTCGCCTTATCTCCAATAATCTCGAATTCTCCCATAATACAGAGGCTTATATCTCTTTATATATCATTATTCCGCCTATTCTCCAAATATTTCGCCTTATCTCCCAGAATCTCCAACTTTCCCATATTATAAAGGCTTAATTGCTTTATCTATAATTAATCCGCATTACCTCCAATTATTTCACCTTATCTCCCATAATCTCGAATTCTCCCATATTACAGAGGCTTATATCTCTTTATCTATCATTATTCCACCTATTCTTCAAATATTTCGCCTTATCTCCCAGACTCTCCAACTTTCCCATATTATAAATACTTATATTGCTTTATCTATCATTATTCCGCATTATCTCCAATTATTTCGCCTTATCTCCCATAATCTCGGGATTCTCCCATAATACAGAGGCTTATATCTCTTTATCTATCATTATTCCGCCTATTCTCCAAATATTTCGCCTTATCTCCCAGAATCTCCAACTTTCCCATATTATAAAGGCTTAATTGCTTTATCTATTTTATTATTCCGCATTATCTCCAATTATTTCGCCTTATCTCCCATAATCTCGAATTCTCCCATAATACAGAGGCTTATATCTCTTTATCTATCATTATTCCGGCTATTCTCCAAATATTTCGCCTTATCTCCCAGAATCTCCAACTTTTCCATATTATGAAGGCTTATAATGCTTTATTTATCATTATTCCGCACTATCTCCAATTATTTGGCCTTATCTCCCATAATCTCGAATTCTCTCATATTACAGTGGCTTATATCTCTGTATCTATCATTATTCCGCCTATTCTCCAAATATTTCGCCTTATCTCCTAGAATCTCCAACTTTTCCATATTATAAAAGCTTATATTGCTTTATCTATCTATATTCCGCATTTTCTCCAATTATTTCACCTTATCTCCCATAATCTCGAATTCTGACGTATGAAGCCTTTAGCATATTTTCGCTTATTTTATGAAAAAATGGACTTTTTCAAAGTTTTTAAAAATCCTATCTAATCAAATAAAAATATATAAGGCGGCCAACTAAAAAAAAGCTGGAAATATTTTCGGTGAAGAAGTGGTGAGAAGCTTTTGATGTGTTTGTTTTCCTTTATGGAAAAATAACTTTCTTTGTGTTATTTGGGGGAATTGCTCTTAACTGTATAATTTTAAAATGGAATAAACTGTACATAGGGTATAAATATGAAAAAATATGTTCTAATAAATATAGGTCCAAAAACCTGGTTTTCCCGTTTATTTTTAACATAATTTTAAAGATAATTCTCTCAAAATTTAATCGTTGAGCATAACAGTGAACATAATAGACGTATTTTTAATCACCTTGAATAATTCTGTTTACTCCACCAAGGCGGCCACTTGCTCCATCATAGCTTTGTGAAATTAATTTATTTAGTGTATCTGTAACTTTGAGCAAAACGTCTTTGATACAATTTGCTAAACTAATTTTATTATAATTTTGTGGATTCAAAAAAACCCTAAATCGTTCAGTTGGGATACCGTCTTTTAAAATGTATCTGAAAACTACTACCATTTTAAACTTACAAGAAATATCTGTGGTCTCATTTGCTATAAGAGATATGAACTGGGCCTCTGCTATTTCATTCTTTATTTATTCGTGGCAAACTTGTAGCATGCAGTCTGATAATTCGGTCTGAATTATTTTTGAAGTACCTTTGAAGACCGTAGATTTTTCAAAATACTCTTTTAAAGCCAGCTCCAACTCTGCACTAAAATTGATTAGATCTTTGAAAATGCCCGGATTTTGGGACCCATTCCTTTCATCGTGTCCTCGCAAAGCTAATTCGAAACATCCACAGAACTTTATACAATTTATAATTTTCGACAAAACGTATCTTTTATTCTATTATAATGACAAATGTTTTTCAATACATTGTCATTATGTTGTTCGATACCTCTTCTGCAGGCACTATCCAGTTGTTGATTTATATCAACTTTTCCCAAAAATCTTAGTTCTAACTGCGACTTTATATGAACCTACGAACTTTCATGTTTTTTAATTTTTGCGATAAGTGTGCCAGATCGATTACCGCACTTTTCACCCAACTCGCTTCAGCACTTTCAGATGCAAATTGTAAACATGGAAAACAAAACAAGCTGTTTTTAGCACTGCATCCGCACAGCTATTCATGTTTTTCATATAATTCACTTTTAAAACTTCTTTTGAACTCGCGTTTTTGTCCCTTACTTACTTGAGTAATACTAAGATTCGGAATCGGTTTTCCCGTAGCTTTCACTTTAAGTTTGCCTTCTAAAGGCAACTTCGAAAAAATTTTGTTTTAACTAATTCACTGTATATTCAAAGTTTCTTTTAACGCCTAACAATTTACTACACCCCGGCTGTGCATCCATTTTTTCGTTCATTACATCAATTATAATTAGTTTATGTCTGTATGTAATTGCATTCACGACTTAATACTAACAATATACCCTTTGTTGCAAAATATTGAGCGCCGAAACCAAATTTAACTACTCTAACTGGAACCGCTTAAATTAGATGTAAAATATAAACGAATCAACACGACGCTTCTACCCCAATCCAAATTCGCAAGATCACCAAGTAAATGTGAACTATGGAGAGAGAAAAACGACGAATTTACATCTTCGTATTAGAGAGAGACACAGTTTGCCAGAACGCAAAAACGTATAAAACGAGACAGCGCCGTATACCGTCTCTACATCCAGTTCTTGTAGTTTGTGCGCTTAAGGAGCTTCAGTGACAACTCGAGGTTTAACGGTACGTAAAGTATTAGAGTTGTTATAAACTATTCTTGACCATTTGTAGGGAAGGTTCACTTTTTTAAAGACTGACTAAGGTATAATATAAAATAATTTGTATTTTGCCTTGTTGTTGACAGGGTGTGCACGTGCTCATGTGCTCCTATAGAGGAGCCGCCACTGCTAGAATGTTATTACAGTATGGACAAAGTTACATGAACCGTGCGAACGTTTACAAGTGGATATATCAGTTCAAAAGTGGCCGAACAAAAGTGTGTGTAACGAGCAACGAAGTGGATGTCCAGTCGAAGTTTCCGGTCCCTCGTTGCAATCGAGGATTGATGGACTTATTCGTGATAACAGAAGAATTACTGTTGAAATGATAGCTCAAGAGGATGGGGTAAGCGTTGAAACTGTTCACAATATTATTCAGAACCATTTACAATGCCCGCCCTCATACGGCCCGGTTTTCCCAAGAAAAACTTCAAGAATCTTGCCTCATCCCGCATACAGCCCAGACCTGGCTACGTGTGATTTTTATCTGTTTGGACCTCTCAGAGATGCCTTACGTTGAAAGAGGTACACCGGCAATGAAGAAGTGAGGGAAAAAGTGCAAGAGTGGCTTCGACGTCAACGGAAAGAATTCTTTGCCACAGGAATCAAGAAGCTAGCAGAAAGGTGGGACAAGTGTATTAACGTTGGGGGGGGGGGGGGGGGGGGGATTATGTCAAATAGTAGGCCAAATTTTGTACCCATCCAACAAGCCGTTCTTGAGCTAGAGCTATTTGTCTCTTTGCTTATTGAATGACCCTCGTAGTAATAACAGGTGGGACAGAATTAGGTCTATTATTGTTATAATTTGAATGCTGAGGCTAATAATTTATTGGAGATGTATTCTCAATCGAACTACGAACTGAATGTGATATAGTTAGCTGACCAATTTCAGCCTTATTATTTTTTCAGCTAATAATTTTTTTGCATTATTTGTAATATCTTTCATTTTCATACTCACATTTTTACCCACTACATCAGGGGTGCTCAAACGGTCGATCGTGCTTTTTGAGTCGATCTCGAGAAAAAAATTCCGATATAGAACTATTCACAGATTTGGTTTTAGGTAACTAAAATAAAATGTAATGAATAAACTACTAAAATTTATTCGATCCACAATTAGGCCAGAATAACCCCCTCATCACTTTCTTTTATCGTAATAGTCCCCTGCTAGCGGCAAAAGGTGGCTTTATCAAAGGAACGCGCGGTAATTGTCAAAGAAAATCCGCGTTTTTGATTCCCGCCGATTTTTCTAGAAACTTCGGGCGGCGTGTTTGACGGGAACATTCGAGGCTTCGTTCGCGCCGATATAAATGTTGCGCCTGCAGGAATAGGAGTCAGTCTGAGTTGTAACTTGAAGGCAATACATCGATACAAAGTTTATTAATAAATAGTCCAAAATGATTGCGGCGAAGAAAAGTAAAACTTATCATTTTAATAACGATTGGGAGGAAGAATTTTTCTTTTGTATGGTAAAGGATAAGTGCATTTGTCTCATTTGCCGTGCGTCAGTTGCAATACCTAAGCGTGGGAACTTAGAGAGGCATCATAAAACGGTTCATAAAAACTATGAAAAGGATTTTCTCACAGAGTGAATTAAGAAAACGAAAAGTACGTGATTTGACAACTTGTTTGAAAAAAGAACAAACCATGTTCACAAGACCAGCCAAACAATCAAAAGCTGCAACGATCGCGTCATTTAAAATATCTCATATATTGGCGAAACACAAGAAACCATTTGATGATGGATTGGTTGTGAAGGAAGCATTTATTGAAGCAGGTGAGCCTTTATTTGGAGATTTTAAAAATAAAACAGAGAATATGTCTGCTATTAGAGAACTTCAGTTATCTCGTCCGACTGTCACAAGGCGTGTTGAAGTCATGAGTCAGGACATGGCAGATAAACTAAAACATGATATCATGGAATGTACATATTTTTCTTTACAGTTCGACGAATTCACCGATATGACAGACACTGCCCAGCTGTGTATTTTTATTCGAATGGTATTCAATGACATGTCGGCTAAGGAAGCGTTTTTGACAATGATTTCTTCAATTTTGTAACAAACTACAAGCTACCAATATATAAACTATTGTGTATTACAACTGGAAACGAAAACGGTTTTGTGGCATTGTGTCGAGCTAATGATGATTTCCCTTCATTTTTCTCCTTCCATTGCATTATACATCAACAAGTTTTGTGTTCAAAAGTTCTAAACATGAAGGAGATTATGGGCATTGCAATAAAAATTGTGAATTCTATCCGTGCACGTAGCTTGCAACGACGGCTCTTTAAATGCAGTTGGAAGATAGTGAGTCAGCTGAACACACTGATTTAGGTCTTCACACGGACGTCAGGTGATTGAGTCGCGGAAAATTCCTAGAAAGGTTTCAAGAATTATTGTCCGAAATAACAGCTTTTCTGGACGAAAGAGGTGATGACACTCAGATGCTGAAAAACGGAAAATGGCTGACTGATTTGGCATTTTTGACAGACATCACAATGCATTTAAACACCATTAATTTGGAGCTTCAAGGTAAAGGAAAAACTATTATTGAGATGATTAGCGCAATAAACGCATTCAAAAGTAAATTACAACTTATGATAGATCAACTGAAAAGAAAGGATCTGAAAAATTTTCCGTCTTTGAAAGCAAGGCAGCAGTTGAATTATAATATTTATGAGGCAGAATTATCAAATATTTTGGGCCAATTCGAAATACACTTTTATGATTTCAGTAAATTGGCAAATATCGCATCATTTATGGGTTATCCTTTTTCGTGTAAAAACATTGAGGAATTAGCTACTGAAATAGCAAGTCAGTTTAACATGGACTCATGTTCTGTTGAAAATGAGTTAGTGCAAATTATATCAGATATACATCTCAAAGCCACAGCATCTGATACAAAATTCTGGTGTTTTATATCTGAAGATAAATATCCGAATCTAAGGCAAATCGCCCTTCAACTGACGGCAATGTTTGGGCAACTTACTTGTGCGAGTCTGCATTTTCTGAAATGAAGATAATTAAGTCAAAATATCGCAATCGACTAACTGACGAACATATGTCATCATGCTTGCGATTAGCACTCGGTAATTACGTACCATCTTATGAAAAGTATGCTGAGGACATGCAGTGCCACGCTTCAACATCCAAAGTCACTTTTTAGTTAAGTTTAGACACTAGAACTCGTTTGTTTTGTAAGAACCAATAAACTCGCAATTTTGAATAATTATGAGTTTCTTCATTGACATTTTAGAGCAGACCTACACTTACCTTGACTAAAAAAATGCATATTGTGCGGAAAACTAATATCTATACCACGATACACCCTACCTAGACGACAATCCTGCATCGCACTTACTTGCAGCCTCTCAGAGTCGATCGATCGTAGTCTAACAATACTGAGGTAGATTGCCAGCAGTTCAAGTTTGAGCACCCCTGGAGTATAGAATATTATCGCATCTATCTGATGAACTTCACTTGTGGTATGGTAATTTCTTCATATGAATAAGGTATTTCATGTGCTGTTGGATGGGTCTGCTGAGATTCTTCAATTCCTGCAAATTAGCTGCAGAGTTTTCAGTTTCCTGTTTCTTCCTGAAAATAATAGGAGTTATACATTTTTTTCAGTCCCCACAAACAGAGAATAATTAGAAAGCAATAGCGAGTGACTTCGAAAGAAGGTGAAATTTCTCTCATCTCTTGGTTGCATGCAAAAAAAATATATTAAGATAACTCCTCCACGTCCCAAAACATACCAAGAGAAACTGAAGTCACAAGACCGAGTGATTTAAATATAATTATTACTAGTATGACATCAAATTGGAAAATTTTTCCTCTAGAATGGATTACTTTGCTACTGAAAGACAACTGCCCTGGCAATACAACTTTCTACATTATAATTAAAAATAACCGGTCAAGTGCAAGTTGAACTTGCGCAATTAGTGTTCCGTACGTTGATAGCTTTGTTACGGAGGTATAAAATGATCAGTGACTTCACAAAACACACCTCAAATGAGTTTTCAATAAAGTTAGTTTCCAATCTTCATTGAAAACTGATGACCTTGAAATTTTTTTTTTTTTTTTTTATACCACATAAATTATCAAACGTAATGCACCCATGATAATTTTCGTTCAATCTACACCCCGTGGAGAATATTTCAGAATTTTTTCAGAGAAAAGTGCCCGAAAATATTACATTATATATATATTATATATATATATATATATATATATATATATATATATATATATATATATATATATATATGTATATGTATATATATATATATATATATATATATATATATATATATATATATATATATATATATATATATATATATATATATATATATATATATATATATATATATATATATATATATATATATATATATATATATATATATATATATATATATATATATATATATATATATATATATATATATATATATATATATATATTTTACTCGTGTGTTCACAAGCTTTCATTTGACACCACACTCGATGACCTAGTAAAAAATTTTTTTTTTCACTTCCGATTTCACCCCCCAAAACTAACCCCTTAAGTCAAAATTTAACTTTCAAAACTACATGGCTCTGATGAGGCCATCAATTCCTATATTATTACCAAATTTCAACTTTCTATGACAAATAGTTTCGGAGAAAATCGGGTGTGACAGACAGACGGACAGACAGCGAAGTCATCTAAGTGTTCCGTACGGAACACTAATAAGTACTGATATTTATGTATAAATAATCATTAAATAGATAAATCTTGATTATAATCTTAAATAAACGCACTTATGTTAAATAAACAAATGTTAATAGAACTTACGTCTTGTTTATTCATGTTAGATGAAGTATCTTGATCTCCCAGAAAATCAAACAATTGATACTACCATAATGTAGGTACCTGAAATTGGTCAGTGCCCGAACCAGAGTGACAAGAACTTCCAATTTTTTTCTTCACTCTTCTATAATTAGTTGTTTACTGCCACATATCGGTCGGCATTAATTTTTCGCATAATCTATCGTATGCTGCATCCCTTTGCCTTATCGTGATACTCTTTGGATTTAATATGCCAAAGACATGGCTCACTGTCGTGAATTAGAATAAACTCATCGACTATTTCTCGTGTAACTTGTTCAAGCATGCATATGAAAATTCGATTAATCTTTCAAGGCTCTTGTACAATCAAGATGCTTGTGCAAAATTATAATGCAGACGTTCAAACACGCTTGGACAAAAAGATTGTTCATGCATGATTGTCAATCGTGCAGTTACGTGTGTACCCGCCATTAGATGCTGTAAAGCAAGAGGCCATTGTAACCATGGAAGCATTGGGATCTTACCTGTGAGGGGAGCCTACTATATTTATTCTTAAGATGGCCGAAATATGGGCGCAGATTTAAATTTGTAACGTGTGAAGCATAGGGAGTGTGACAGTATTTTTCAAAAATATTATTAATAATTGGTAATATTTGCAAATGGGCCGGTACAAATCCTGCTCAAAGAAATTTCAAACTCAGTGAAAAACTTTTAAAATCAAATCTTATGTTTCCTTGGGTGTGGAATAATCGATGACAAAACTATCGCGCTTAACATAACGAAAGTTCAAGCAGCATATATGTATATCCACGTCCCAATTGCAAACAGTCGTTTGAGATAAATGGCACATTCAACAGTAGAACAGGAAATTTTATGTATGAAATGTTTTGTAAAGCCGGTGAAGGTGAAAAATGCAAACATATCCTCGCAACTCTTTTGTATTGTTATCGGTAAGATTCTAACCTATAAATGTCTAATATTTACATTTCAATTTTTGTATGAAAATTATTTTTTTACCGCCTTCTTAAAGATGGAACATCTGAAACGTAAAGAATATATTTAATTCCAGAACATTTTAATGAAATGATACGTTACATCAATGACAATGACAAAAATTTTAACTGGTTTCAAATCAAATGCCAATTCACTTCGAAGGTTAAAATTTATTAACTATTTATGACTTTGAATGAATATAAAATAACTGAGACAGTATTTTATCAAAATAACACCTAAAAAATGTTATCTAATAAGGAATTTTTGTTTGACACACGTACACAAATTACAAAAAAAAAAAGAAAACAAATGACACAACAAGAATAAATAATTTTACTTACCTGGAAGTATGTAATCTTCTTTTTTAAAATGTTTAGAATAAACTTTAACATCAATTGAGATTTTTCCTTCAATTCGAAGAACTTTTTTTCCACACTTTCAGTCTGTCAACTTTTTCCACTTGCAAATGCATTAGTAATATTTAAAAACATTTAAATCCTTTGCAGGCGACTTTCACAACTGTAAACACACCATAAAAGTCTTTTTTTGATCTTTCAGGAAAAACAAAAATTTCGATATTCCTTTTTAAGAAAATTTGTAATATTAATTTACACAGATGCTTCTGACAGATTTACAAATGCACCTCAAGTTTAATTCCTAAGAGAGCGCGAGGTGTATTGAATAGGTAAGATTCCAATAGTCGAAAGGAACAGAATAAATTACGAAATATGTCGGTGTAAAACCTGCTTTAGAGTCATTTGAACTACCGGCTATGTTAACCTCACAAATTTTCATAAATAATTCATAGGTTTTTCCGGTGGTTTTTCGAAATTTGCTTGACTTTTAATTAAAATAAACTTTGTCATGCAAAACGGACAGGTTAGTAAAAAATTATAATATACATCTAAAAAGGTTTTTAGTAATTTATCTTTTGTTAGAATTCTCGGAATATATTGAAACTTGTCATTGCAAGTATTATGTATCTTACGCCTATTGCACAATATTTTATAAACTGTGTTAGTGTGTTGATAATTCGAGTTTGTGGAAAAAATATATTTCATTAAATAAAAAAAAGTGTTTATTATTCTAGGAAAAACTGTTATCGAGTATTTCTGATATTGATATGTAGATAAATAGAACGAATATTTATAAGTATACAGAATAGTGTCAACAAGATTCTGGTATAATCATGAGTAAAAACCCAGGACCACGTAAGTGTAAATACACTGTGCCCATATATTTGTTTGGTTTTAAGATATACTGGTTCCTAATCTATTTATATGTTTAGTTACTTATAATGTTGTTTAAAAGATTATTTTTACCTTACTGAGTATGGTAAAAGTACAGAACTTTATTGCATTTTTGTAAAAAAAAATATTTATGGTATATTTAGCAATTAAAAAGTAGCATAATATGTTTTTAGTGTTATTCACATGTGATCTCCATATCATGTTTTCATCTAAAGATATAATCCTCAGTTTCTAAAAATTGCAGCGTAAATAATTTGTTTATTTATTAATGTATCAACAACATTACATGTAATTAATAAATACATATCGTAAACTAATATCTTACTTAACTACATACACTAATAATTTACTTAACTAATCTAACCTAAAATTTAATTATTTTGTTTTATTATTAATTTCACTACCATGAAAAAACTGAAAATACCCTTAACACACTACTAATATCTAATACAATTGTCTGATGTTTACTATTATTTGCTATTTAAATTCTTTTCGGGATAAGCCAAATACATCTATATCTCCACAATATTTATTGAAACAACCACAGAGCCTCACAAGTGGAGAATTGTTATAGATATTCTCCCTATGTGCTGTTATATAAAACATGTCAGTGGATCTACTGTTGTTTCTACTCACATCAATGTGGTTTCTTAATATCCCGTGCTTGAATATTATGCTCTTTTCGCTACATAATTGTTGCAAACTAGGGAAGCCAAACACTCCACGCAACAGTCCTTGTTCCGTTTCTCTTTGAGGATAAAATAAGAAGGTCTTATAATGTAAAAATTTTAGAAATCTTCTCTGTATATTTTCTAATCTACATACTCTGTTTATATATTTTGGATCCCATATAATGCATGCATATTGGAGTTTCGGAATGACTTGTGACTTGTATAGAGCACTTATTGTGTTATTGTTATTGAAAAATTATGATAAAACCCAGAATTTTTATAACACTGGCAGTTATCTATATGTATATTAAAGTTGAGTTTCAAGTCAAAATGGATACCAAGGTCTTGATGCATCCCCATTCTATTCAAAACTATACCATCAATACAATAGTCAAATTGAATTAAGTGTAAAAGACATCGCTGAACATTTGTTTGTATTTATATTTAGATTATGCTCGTTGCACCAGAGCACAACTGTATCGAGTTACGAAGTATTCTTCGTCCTTAATTGATTATGTTTGTACAAATCGCGATGGGAACCTTGTGAAGTGTTCAGTAATAAATGCGGGTCTTTCAGACCATGATTCAATTTTATGTAATTTTAAATTGTTAATGAAAAAAAATATAATAATGGAAAACGCAGAGGTAGGCTTTATACAAGGAAGAATTATAGTGGGTTTTCTCAATTATGTGCTGAGTGTGAGTGGGGCATAATTATGCACTCGGATGACCCACTAGCATACTTTCACCAGTTACTATATTATACTTTCAACCGATCCTTTCCTGTTAAAACATTGAAAATAAAAAAGAAAAAACCATGGCTTACTAAGGGAATTATAATATCCTCGCGAAACATGCGTTCTATGCATTGGCTAAGAAAATACTTTGCCGACAACTCTGATTTTGTTCGTTGTTTTAACAAATATCGTGGCATTTATAGAAGGACAATTAAATCCGCAAAGCAACTGTACTATAATGACCGACTACATGACTCTAATAACAGACAGAAGGAGAGTTGGAAAATTGTGAACAAGCTTAATAGTAATAAGCACAGCACTCTGTCCAATAGTTCTGGTTTAACGTCTGATATCTTAAACTCTTTTTATTGCACGATAGCGGCGGACTTAACCTCTGACTTAAATCCTAAATCGGATGCTTTGCGCTATCTCGATGATCTACGGGTGGATGACACGTTTTATTTTTATCCTACGGATATTTGCGAAATGAAGAGCATATTTGCTGAAGTGAAAAATAGGAATGCCTCAGGTTGGGATAATATTTCAATGAAGGTTATTTCTGCTTTGCCTGACGCAGCATTGCATATGCTTGTTGAGGTAATCAATCAATCATTTCTTGTAGGACATTTCCCTCCATCTTTGAAGCGGGCATGAGTTATTCCACTCTTTAAAGGGAGCGAAACTAGCTTACCCTCTAACTACAGACCAATATCATTGCTTCCTACGTTGGCTAAGGTGGTCGAGAGGCTCATGATTTCGTCATTTCTCAATTTCGTCCTTAAGTATAACTTGTTGAGCACCTCTCAATTTGGCTTTCGGGCTGGCAGAAACACTAATGACGCGATTTTTTTTTTTCTAGAAAACCTATATGGCAAGTAAAATGATGGAGAGGTTGCTGCGGCGGTGTTCTGTGACCTCGCAAAAGCTTTTGATTGTGTGAATCATAGGATATTGCTGAGTAAGCTTGAAATCTACGTATTCAGAGGTGTGGCGTTGGCCTGGTTGGCATCTTACTTATCATCGCGCTGTCAATCTGCCTTTTTTAACGGTAATGAGTCGCGTGAATTGAGTGTCACTTGTGGAGTTCCACAAGGCTCTGTTTTGGGGCCTCTGTTATTTCTGCTTTATATTAATGACCTTTCAAAACTTAATGTCAAAGGGGTATTTACGATGTTTGCCGATGACACAACTGTGATGTGGCACAATAGAGACGTGGTACAGTTGGAATGCGACATCAGTGGGGATATAGTGAAAATCGTAGATTGGTGTCATTCAAATTATCTAACCCTGAATATTTCTAAAACTAACATTGTTTCATTTAAATGTCAATTGAACGATATCTCACTTGATTCGCAAATTATTGAAGGCTTGACTTGTAACAAATTTTTGGGTTTGTTTATAGACACTAAATTGAGATTCTCTACTCACATTTTGCAGCTTTGTAAGCGTAAGTGTTTTGCCTTGAGAGTAGTGTCTCGGGAATTAGATGCTTCTATCGCGAGAAATGTATACTTTGCTCTGATTGAATCGCACCTCCGTTATGGGTATGTTTCTTGGGGTTCCTGCTCTAACCAATTATTGAATAAGGTCTTTATGCTACAAAAGCGAGCACTGCGTTATATGTTCCAATTGAGTTCTCGGCAATCCTGCAGGAGTGTGTTTATTACTAAGATAATTCTAACATTGCCTTGTATATTTATTATTGAAACAGCCTGCCTTATACATAGTAAGTTTGAGGAAGAGATAGGGGCTTCTTGTGCGTCCACGACGCGTTCATCTTATGTGGCCTCACTACCCATTCCCTCTTCAGCTTTAATAAGGGACTCTATAATATTTATGAGTAAGAAAATATTCAACCACTTGCCTTTGAACGTCAGGAAAATTTTAAATACTAACCGATTTAGGCGGGAGGTTCGGAAGCGCTTAATTGGGAGGGCCTACTATTCAGTTTTTTTGATGACACTCTTTGATTACCAAGTGTGTATATGGCGTGTAGGTGTATGTCTTTTTCTTTTTTTCTTTTATTTATTAAGCAAATGTGAACTTTTGTACATGTCACTGTTCATGAATAAATTTTAACCTTAGAAATAATGCATATACATATAATATAGATAGCTTTGTAGACAAAAGAACAATCTTTTTTTACAATAAAGCTTTATTTGATTTGATTTGATTTGATTTGATACCCAAATCCCATTGCAACTTCTGTGCATCTAATTCATTTTTTACTACACTAAAAAGCTTGTAGTCATCAACAAAGATGAGACCATTGGAGAAACTAAGATTCCCACCTATATTGTTTATAACTAGTAAAAACAAAAGAGGTCCAAAGTTTGAACCCTGTGGTACTCCCGAGGTTGGTATATATGTTTTAGATTTGTGACTTTTAATCTCGACAAATAGGGATCTGTTACCCAAATACAATAATAACAATAAAATTATATTATTATCTACAGAGAGTTCACTAAAAGCTTTTATTATTTCCCCAAAGTCTGCCCTGTCAGATGTTTTTTCTAAATCTGTATAAATAACATCAACCTGGGCACCATCCTTGAATGATTCATGAACATATTGAGTGAAATTCACTAAGTTAGTGATAGTTTATCGATGTGGCAAGAAACTATGTTGTTCATCTGAGATTCTGTGTTTAACATGACTGTATGTTCTATTACCAATAATAATCTCAAATATCTTTGAACAGGCCGAGACTATACTAACAGATCTATAGTTACTAATTTTGCCCTTGTCACCCTTTTTAAATATCAGGATAACCTTACTTTCTTTCCATTTTGTGGGATAGATACCTTGTTCCAAACATAGGCTGAAAAGGTATTTTACGGGGTTATGAAAAAATCTACATGACTCTTAATAATACAAGCAGGCAACTTATCAGTTGCTATTGACTTATTTATTTTTATTCTTTTAATTGCTTCTCTAATTTCTACCGCTGTTATTACCAAAAATCCATAATCATGAGAAATACAGGAATTCTCTTTTTTTAACTCGACACAACCATTATATATGTTGTATATTGAACCAAAATAGGAGGCAAAGGCATTCACTACATTTTGTGTACCCTATACCTCTTGCTGGTTTAGGAACATATTTTCTGGAATATCAGAGCTACGCATTTGACTTTTTACAAAGGACCAAAATGCTTTTAGATTTGATTTCATTTCTTCCTGCACTTGTTGTTTATATGAACGATAGGCGGTTGTGTTTTGAGCTTTTACTAATGGGCTGTACTCCTTGTATTTTAATTCCCATCGCCTTTCACCAGTTTTTTTAAACTCTTTACGAAATTTATCTTTTAATTATATGTTAGTTATCATTTCATAATTAAACCAAATTGGATATTGCCTTGTGGAATGCTTGGCCTTAGGAAAGCAGAGATCAAATATGTTATAGATTCTCTCATAAAATTTATATACTGCCGTGTCAACAGCAATTTGTTTTTCTACCTCGGACCAATCGATACTGCTAAATTCATATTATAATCACTCAAAATTACCTTTTTAGTGTTCCGTACGGAACACTTATAAGATCACTTCGGTGTCTGTCTGTCTGTCCGTCTGTCACACCCGATTTTCTCCGAAACTATTTAAAATTATAATTAGTTACTCTATTAAACTGTTCCCGTGATTGTCTGCCCTCAAATCCATTTAATATTACTGACAAAGAAGGATGGTGCTCATCTTCCTGTAAAAGAGGTACATCATCCCTACTCACATATAGGTCAGGAAAATTACTCATTACTAAATCTAAAATATGCCCATTCTTGTTTTCTACAAAGTTATATTGGGAGTAGGCACTGAATTCTAAGAACATTTTTAAATCTTTCAAGCGACCACAGTTCTTATTGATACTATACTCTGATATGTTAAGATCACCTACTATTATACAAACAGGTTTTCCTCACAACATTCATAAAAAGTTCTTAAACTTTCACGATTATTTCCTGAAGGGACATATACTACAATAATATAAAACTTATATTTCCTATCACAAACCCGAACACAGACTGCATCAAAATCCAGAAAGTTTTCAAATAATCTGATTTCCCTCGCGTTTATATGCTTGGCCACAGCCAGGAAAACCCCTCTACCTTGACTCTGTCCTGTGCTTACTTTATCATGATCCCTTCTAAATATGTTGAAGTTATCACTAATCTCACTTGTAAATATTGATTCATTTAACCAGGTTTCCGTAGCCGCTACGAATTCACAATCTGCCACCGACAAGGAGTTCTGTCAATTTGGTTTCTATACCTCTCATATTCTGGTAATACATAGTTAGACTCTGACTTCCATTGGATATCCCAGCACCATATTCAGAACAAACTGTCTCTATATTAGTATTAGTATCTTCTGTATCTATCTCTACCATTGTTGAAGTCTCCTCCTCGTTCACTGGGTCGAAAAAACTTTTACAATAACATCCTCCGGCCAATTTGACAGATCAAGCACCTCCACTAGTCTGTCACTTGGAATGTGTATCTTGTAGCTGCTAGTTTCTTTGGATCTATTATTTAATTTTTCTATGTTGTAATCCATTCCAATAAATTTTGCACTAAGATATTTTTTGAATGTGATCCTTTGTCATTGCAATGTCGAGATTTCCTAAATATATTTGTTTGTTCTTATCATATCTTGGTTTTCTTGCAATTAATACAGGCTGACCATTGTATTCCAGTGCTACCTGTGTATTTTCACCAAATAACGAGGATAATGGCTTGGTTGTAATTTCTGGTACTTCATCTTTATTACCTTTTGAACCGTTTTTGCTCCCCTTACAGTCTTTATTTTTGTGATCTTTAAAATATTTGCTAAGATTCTCCAATTCCCGTTGTAAATGTTTAATTATCTCATCCAAATCCTTAATTTTATTGTTAAATTCCTTCCTTATATCAATATCATTGCTGTTTGTGTCCTGATCCCGGTCATTGTTTACATTTCTCATATTTTCCACTTTTAGATTAATAAACTCTTGTATTTTTTGTATTTTTTGGCAATTGTCCTTTAAACTACTCAGAACTTTTTCTACATTTCCACAACAATTAGAATAACCCTCTTTAATAACTTCATTTATGGTACCACTATTATGTTTGATATTGTTGTCTAGTATATTAGCCTTGTTTTTTATTGAATTACAGATATCCTTTACTTAAGCACATTCAATCTTTATATTGGCAATTGCTCTGCGCCTTTCTCACTGTCTACGCTATCATGTCATTCTGTTTGATAGAAAGTGCTTTTATTTCCTGAATTAAAGAAAAAGTCTTTTGAGGAAGGTTTCTACCTGCATCTTCACGATTGCAAACTATACAATTCTTGCAAGCTTATCTTACACAAGGAAATCTCTTTTTGACAGTTCCCCCTTTTGTTCTGATCCAGAGAAAGTTGAGCATTCTACACAAAGATATGTTTGACACGCATCACACTTCGCATGTGAGTATGAGTCTGTTTCCGTAGCTGCACAAGACTTGCGCTTAGCCATTTTTCTTTATTTTATATTATAATACACTACTATATTCTCTTTTAGTTATCTTTCAATGTTTGACTATATATGGACACCTTTAGCAATAGTCCAACAATAATAACAAAAAATCAAACAAACAAGCAAGAAAAAAAAAACTTATCAGTATTTAATCTCTTTAAATTGATAGCATTCCCTTAAAATAACATGAAATTAGCCCTGTCTGTTGTTTGTTTCTGGGGTTACGGGATTGAATTTTTCTTGGGTTGTTATCACTAATTTGTTACACTCATACACCAATTTTCATTAAAATTTTACGGCACTGTTATTAGATTTTACGGAGCTCCGTTCTGATTAATGACAATCACACACGTTCTACACAGTTGTTTTTTTTTTTTACATTTTTTGTGTTCCATACGGACCACTTATAAGATCACTTCGGTGTCTGTCCGTCACACTCGATTCTCTCCGAAACTATTTGCCATAGAAAGTTGAAATTTGGTAATAATATAGGAATTGATGGCCTCATCAAAGCTGTGTAGTTTTGAAAATCAAATTTTGACTTAAGGGGTTAGTTTTGGGGGGTGAAATCGGAAGTGAAAAAAAAAAATTTTTTGGTAGGTCAAGTGTGGTGTCAAATGAAAGCTTGTGAAAACACGAGTAAAAATATATATATATATATATATATATATATATATATATATATATATATATATACATACATATATATATATATATAATGTAATACTTGCGCACACTTTTCTTTATATTATTTTAAAAAAATCTCGATAAATCGAAAAGTACCGATCAAAAAATTTTGAAAAAATTCTGGAATATTCTCCAGGGGGTGTAGATTGAACGAAAATTATCACGAGTGCATTACCTTTAATAATTTATCTGGCATATAAAAAAAACAAAAATTTCAAGGTCATCAATTTTCAGTAAAGATTGGAAACATTGATTTGGGGTGTGTTTTGTGAAGTCACTGTTCATTTTATACCACCGTAACACACATTTTTTATTTTAAAGCAATCAACGTACTGAACACTAATTCAACTTGCACTTAACCAGTTATTTATTTAAATAATGTTGCCTAAGTTAGATATTTTTTTTTTTTTGGGTTCGGTAAACTTTTGACTCTTTTGAGTTTAGCTTGTAAGGCATTATTAAAAAAACTTCATATTTAGTATATATAGTCTGGGCGTCAAAATAAACTATTAAATAAATATATACTTGGGGATGGCGCACACTGCAACTTAAAATTTTACATTTATAATGCATGAGCTATTGAGTGGATACACCAATCAGATAAAATTTTTTATGTGTTATGCTCATATATTGCGGTAGATATCAAGAATAAATAGTCAAGGTTATGTATGGTTCTTCTAAAATCAAGATTGAAAGCCAACATCACTGCAAAACACCCAGAGTCAAAGTTAAATGTTGAAGATCAAATTTTTGTTTATTGTCATCTGATACATTAAGAAGCTTACAATAATTTTGTTTATCTAAATTCTTTTCTGTAATGTATCCGATATAAATATTATCGTGCAGTAAATTCGTGGTACGATTAAACAGTTCTCGGACTAGCGCTATAAAATCTAAACTAGTTAGTTTTAGGCTTGTCGTCATCTTCAAAGTAATCCTCGTACACCAGAATGCCCCGCGCCCAGTGTTATTTTCACTGATCAAACAACACAGAGGATGCCAAATCAAGTGAATAAGGGTGGTCTGGGATGACAGGCATGAAATTCTTCGCCAATATATACAAGTTTAGTCTCCTGTTACGATTTGTATATGGATTTTGCATGTCCTCGATCGAATTTTTTGAGCATTTCTTTACACCAACTATTTTTGAGTTTCGGCCAAATTATGTGGAATCCATCGGGAACAGATCTTTTTCACAGATAAATGTTCATGCAAAATCGAATGTACTGCAGTCTTCGATATGCCTAAGGATGCTTCTATCTCTCGATAAGTCACATGCCGATCCTCTTCAATCATGTTGCGCACAGCATCGATGTTTTTTAGAACAACAACTGATTTTGATCGACCTTCACGAAATTCATCGCTGGCAGAAGCACAACCATGACGAAATCCTGCAAACCAACTATAAACAGACTTTTCGGATGATGATTTGAGGCAATATTGTTGCGTTAGGTCTTTACTAAAATCATAAAAAATTATCCAAGCAAAGCTTTCACGTGAAATTTCCATTTGTTCACAAAACTTTTTTTAAACGCTCACTGTAAACAAACTATCCGGCCAATTTCTGAGTTGCCACTGTTTTAACAAAAATAATGTTCAAATTTTACAACAATGGTAATGTCTTGTTTATTCGTGTTAGATGAAGAACTTTTGGAAGTATCTTGATCTCTCAAAAAATCAAACAATTGATACTAGCATAATGTAGGGACATGAATTTGCTCAGTGCCCGAACCAGAGCGACAAGAACCTTCATTTCTTTTCTTCGCTCTTCTATAATTAGTTTTTTACTGCCACATATCGGACGGCATTAGGACCAATTAATTTTTCGACTAATCTATCATATGCTGCATCCCTTTGCCTTATCGTGATACTCTTGGGATTTAATATGCCAAAGGCATGGCTCACTGTCGTGAATTAGAATGAACTCTTCGACTATTTCTCGCTTAACTTGTTCAAGCATGAATATGAAAATCGATTAATCTTCAAGGCTCTTGTACAATCAAGGTGCTTGTGCAAAATTATAATGCAGACGTTCAAACATGCTTGGACAAAAATATTGTTCATTTATGATTGTCAATCAGTTATGTATGTACCCGCCTTTAGATGCTGTAAAGCAAGAGGCCATTGTAACCTTGGAAGCATTGGGATCTTGCCTGTGGGCGGAGCCTACTATATTTATTCTTAAGATGGCCGAAATATGGGTGCAGATTTAAATTAAAATCAAAAGGGTTAAAATCATAAAAAATTATCCAACTAAAACTTTCACGTGAAGTTTCCATTTGTTCACAAAAACTTTTTTTTAAACGCTCACCGTAAACAAACTACCCGGCCAATTTCTGAGCTGCCACTGTTTTAACAATAACAAATGTAACACTTTACAACAATGGTAATGTCACATATCAATAGTGCCATCTAGTGGTCACTTTTAAAAACTTAAAAGGTGGCCCTCATATACAAGAATAATAAAATAAATTAATTAAAAAGCGTTAAAGCAGCAACATATTAAGATAACTTTTTGCACCTAAATATGTATTGATATATTTTTTTATTACTCTCCCCATTATTCCATTTGATTTCAAGGGTATTGATGGGTTAGCATCAAGCATTTATGAATATGTTTCTATTTAGAAATAAAAAATAACCGGTCAAGTGCAAGTTGAACTTGCGCAATTAGTGCTCCGCACATTGATTGCTTTTAAAATAAAAAAAATTGTTACAGGGGTGTAAAATGATCAGTGACTTCACAAAACACACCCCAAATGAGTTTTCAACAAAGTTTGTTTCCAATCTTTACTGAAATCTGATGACCTCGAAATTTTTGTTTTTTTAAATACCAGATAAATTATTAAAGGTAATGCACTCGTGATAATTTTCGTTCAATCTACACCCCGTGGAGAATATTCCAGAATTTTTTCAAAATTTTTTGATAAGTACTTTTCGAGATAAGGCGGGGGGACAGCGATTTTTCGCGATTTTTTAAAAATAATACAAAGGAAAGTAAGCGCAAGTAATACATTATATATTTATATTTTTTACTCGTGTTTTCACAAGCTTTCATCACACTCGATGACCTAGTAAAAATATTTTTTTCACTTCCGATTTCACCCCCCCAAAAACTAACCCCTTAAGTCAAAATTTAACTCTCAAAACTACATGGCTCTGATGAGGCCATCAATTCCTATATTATTACCAAACTTCAACTTTCTATGTCAAATAGTTCCGGAGAAAATCAGGTGTGACAGACAGACATACACCGAAGTGATCTTATAAGTGTTCCGTACGGAACACTAAAAAAGGAGCATATGTATAGAGTACATATAATACCTTGTTATTAGAATCACTAAATTCAACGATTTCAAGTCACCCTCCAAGCCCGATTTTGTCGCCAGTTTTGTCAAACTTTGCGCTCGTTTAAACGCAGTATATACTCATACTGCGTTTAAAATCAAATTCAGTATTTGCTTTACAACTGCGTCTTTACTAAGGAAGTACTGGGTAAATCACTTAACTGTTTTTTTGATATACTCATTTAATGCGCTCGACCTTTGCAACTGACCATAAAAGTGAAACTAACAAAACCATTTTTTCTAGGATTTGTGAGGAGTAACAATCATTAAATAATTACTGATACCCCTCATTTTAAGAGATGATTTTTACTGAGTGTTTTTTATGTCACTTAATACTATATTAAATTATAGATGGGTTTCCTGAAGATAAGGAAGATGATAGTGATGAATATGACAATGATGCAAAATGGACAGCATTACATTACGCGGCCAGTTTTGGGGATGAAGAAGAGGTATCACGTTTAATAAAACGTGGAGTTGAAATTCCCCCCATACCGACCATAATGGTAACACACCATTACACCAAGCTGCAGGAGAAAAACGACTGAATTGTGTAAAGCTGTTAATAGAAGCAAAAGCAAATATAAATATACAAAATACTAGTCACGGCATGACACCGTTGATGAAAGCAGTTCTGCACATAGGATGGTCTAACAATACACAAGATGGGCCAGAGCAATTAAAAGTCATAAAATATTTGCTATTATCAGGAGCAGATGTACATATTAAAGATAAAAGTGGACAGACAGCATTGGATATGTGCCCAACAGAACAAATTATAAATTTGGTACTAAACTATTGTATGTAATATTTTACTCTTTCATAGTTTTTTTATTTCTTTGCCATGCCTTTCAAGATTTTTTTGTATGTCAAGGTTTTACTGCGATAACTCCCGAATGAAGTGAGATCGACGTTAAATTTGGTACTCTCTAGTACGTGCAACAATTTATTTCTATAAAACAATAACTTTTTGCTCCCGATGGATTTTTTTTTCTATTTCAAAACTACAGTTTAAGTAAAAAATTTCATTTCCTAGAACAACTAAAAGGAAATATCGGGTGTGAAATGGCAGCAACCACGGAAATTACGTGGCCAGCAGTAAAGAATAATTTTGCCGCTCGCTTAGAAAGGTGCCGGGAACGTAACGATTCAGATTTAGATAATATTTTTAAGAAATAATTTTCCAAAGACTAGTTTTTCGATTGAAGGTTGTAGTATCACTTAATAATATGATCAATATGATGTCTGTATATCTCTAAATCTCTTAATCTTTGGTCTGGAGTCCTCCTGTGCGCCTCTTTTATTTAATATTTTCGGGAATGCTATCAATCAAATCAAATAAAGCTTTATTGTAAAAAAATGATTATTCCTTTGTCTACAAAGCTATCTAATCTAACCTAATGGAGTATGAGTTAGTCATTTACATCAATATAAAAATAAAGTAAAATATGAGTCATATGAATTCAAGTTAAATAGTCGAAGCAATACAATGTCACTACCTCAATCAAAATATCAGTCAGTAGGGAAACAATGCAGAAACAAGAAGATGCTAATAACATAATACAGAAAAGACATACACATCTACATGCCATACACACACTCAGCAATCAAAAAGTGTCATCAAAAAACTCTGTAACTGAATATTAGGCTTTCTCAATCAAGAGCTTCCAAACTTCCCTCCTAAATCGGTTATTATTTAAAATTTTCCTGACTTTCAAAGACAAGTGGTTGAATATTTTCGTACTCATATATATATTATAGAGTCCCTTATTAGAGCTGAAGAGGGAATGGGTAATGAGGCCACATAAGATGAACGCGTCATGGCAACGTCAGAATTCTCTTAGTAATAAACACATTCCTGCAGGATTGCCGAGAACTTAATTGGGACGTAAAACGCAGTGCTCGCTTTTGTAGCATAAAGGCCTTATTCAGTAATTGGTTAGAGCAGGAACCCCAGAAACATAACCCATAACGGCGGTGCAATTCAATCAAAGCAAAGTATACATTTCTCGCGATAGAAACATCCAATTCCCGAGACACGACTCTCAAGGCAAAACATCCCTTGACAATTATTTTACAGAGCTGCAAAATGTGAGTAGAGAATCTCAACAATCAATATATAGACTTGTCCAAGTATCTCGTATGTGCTGATGACATGAAGCTATTTGAAATTATTCAGAGTGAAGATACTCTACTTCTTCAGAGAGACTTAAATTTCTTTGTGCAATGTTTTACAGTAAACTTCCTTTCATTGAATGTTTCAAAATGCAACTTTATAATCTGTATCAACTTTAAAAATGAATGAAATCCACATTTCAGCAGTGACTACTGTTAGATATGGATTTTCTTCATTTTTAGTAGTTTATTTTGATTACCGGGTTAGGACCCTAACAATCGAGCTTCCTAGCGGTGATTGAAACAGTCATACTTTTACCATTCACTGAGTTTTATATAAATTCTAGGTTGTTCTATTAAAAAAATGAGGTTTTATTTGAATAATACATTCAGTTTGGGTTATAGAACCAGGTAAATTATACAATATAAAGTGTATGTGATAATGAACAAAATTTTAAACATATTTTTATATTGTTAAATAAATAAAAATTAAAAGGGTTGAGATAAAAGTTTAGGAGAAATTGCTTTGAATATACTATATTATAGGTTATTTTTAGAGTTCTCGGAGGTGAGGAATGTATAAATCGTGATATTTGTCATTAATGATACGGTTAACGAAATGTTAGTTTTTACAACTGAAAGTAGATCTCCTTAAAGTTTTTTCTGCTCTCAACTTTTTATTATGACTTATATCTCATTGTAAAGTACTTATTATTTAACACGTAGGCTGAAAAGTTTTTGGTCTGACACATAGATGTTGCCTTTTCCAAAAAATACCATATGATTTTTAGGAAGTGCCAACCTTCAAACGATACGTGTCAAGATATGACATTTCGACGATTCGTTTACAAGTTACAGTGGTTTTAGTGACGCTACTTTTGTTGTTTTCAGAACAATGGAGAAATCGAATTTCGTATGTTAATTAAACACTGCTTTTGAAAAACCATCAATAGCGAATATTATATAAAGTTATTGGTGCGTTTAAAAGTAGAAATCGCAAAGAAACTGCCCCAAATCAACAGGAAATAACTGCTCTTCCATCAAGACAATGCACTGTGTCACAAGTCAATGGTTACGAAAGCGTTAAACTGATTGTAACGCTTTTGAAGGAGACTATATTGATGAATAAAGTTGAATTTAAAAAAAAAAAATGTGTTTTAAGTAGCTAGATCAAAAACTTTTCAGCCTACGTGTTATGATATTGTCCTGATGTTTGGATTAAGGTACTCTTAAGTATGAGAAAATCAAATTCAGTACTTATTTTACAACTGCTTTACTAAGTAAGTACTGGGTAAATCACTTTACCATTTTTTTGTATGCTTATTTAATGCGCAGGACTTTTACAACTGACCAAACTAACAAAATCATGTTTTGAAGATTTGTGAGCGGCAATTTTTAAATAATTATTGATACCTCTCATTTTAAGAGATGATTTTTACTGAGTGTTTTTTTATGTTACTTTGTATTATATTATAGATACGTTTCCTGAAGATAAGGAAGACGATGCAAAATGGACAGACTTACATTACACCGCCAGTTTTGGGGATGAAGAGGAGGTATCACGTTTAATAAAACGTGGAGTTGAAATTGATGCTCCCGACCATAATGGTAACACACCATTACACCAAGCTGCAGGAGAAAAACGACTGAATTGTGTAAAGCTGTTGATAGAGGCAAAAGCAAATATAAATGTACAAAATACTAGTCACGGTTTGACACCGTTGATGAAAGCAGTTCTGCACATAGGATGGTCTAACAATACACAAGATGGGCCAGAACAATTAAAAGTCATAAAATATTTGCTATTATCAGGAGCAGATGTAAATATTAAAGATAAAAGTGGGCAAACAGCATTGGATATGTGCCCAACAGAAGAAATTAAAAATTTAGTACTAAATTATGGTATGTAATATTTTACTTTTTCATAGTTTTTATATTTCTTTGTATGTCAAGGTTCATTGCTCTTTACCGCGATAACTCTCGAACGAAGTGAGATCGACCTTAAATTTGGTACTCATATATTATGCAATAATTCGTTTCTATAAGACAATAACTCTTCCTCCCGATAGTTTTTTTTTCTGTAAGGATATTTCAAAACTGCAGTTTAAGTAACGGTTCGGATTTAGATGATATTTTTAAGAAATAATTTCCCAAAGACTAGCTTTTCGGTTGAAGGTTGTATTATTTTTTCTTAATCACTTAATCACATGGTCAATATGATGAACGTATATCTTTAAACCTATTAATCTTTGATCTGGAGTCCTCCTGTGCGCCCCTTTTATTTAACATTTTCATGAATGCTTCCAATCAATATATAGATTTGTTTGAATGTCTCGTGTTTGCGGATGACATGAAGCTGTTTGAAATTATTCAGAACGAAGATGCTCTACTTCTTCAGAGAGACTTAAATTCCTTTGCGCTACGGTCTAAAGTAAACTGACTTTCATTGAATGTTTCAAAGTGCAAATTTATAGTCAGTATCAACATTTCAGCAGTGACCACTGTTAGATATGGACTTCCTTCATTTTTACTGGTCGATATAGATTTATGTAGTTTATGTAAAACAACTGAAAATAAGCAAAGCCCATATTTCAGCAGTCTACCCACTGTTCTCTTATTTGTCCATCCATCCCGAGACTCGTTTCTCCGTATCACGGCTCATCAGTCGGGTTAGGTATGCTTATTTGGTACAATTCGTTGTATCGTTGTTGGGCGGTCGCTAAGGCAGTTAGTCAAAATTTTACCAAATCCACCATACCACCACTTACACGGCCAGATAATTACATTGCAACCACACCTGTTGAGAGAGCGAACTTGTTGGCTGACCTCTTTGCTTCACATTCTACTGTCGATTTCCAAGGAAAAACACCACCTACTATTCCCATATTGCAGTCAAAGATGCCCGATGTTGTCTTCAGACAGCTCACCAAAAGGCTTCTGGCGCTGACGGAATACCTGCCATAGTTCTCAAAAACTGTGCAAGGGAACTAACACCAGTTTTCTGTAGACTTTTTAACCTATCTTACAGAAAGGAAATATTTCCGTCCTGTTGGAAATGTGCCACAGTTCAGTCGATACCTAAAAAAGGCAAGAAGACCTTGCCAAATAACTACCGACCAGTTGCACTGCTTTCAATAATATCGAAAGTCATGAGCATCTTCTAAAATATTTTGAACGATTCAATATTATTAGACATCACCAATATGGTTTTCGTAAACATAGATCAACGGGAGATCTTCTGACTTATGTAACACATGTTTGGAACAACGCAATTGACCACTTTGGAGAATCTCGAGCGGTTGCTCTTGACATATCCAAGGCATTCGACCGTGTTTGGCACGATGAACTGGCTAAGTTACGCTATTGTGGTATATCTGAAAGGTTCTGTTTATGGCTCTCATGTTTCCTCAGAGAGCGTTCTTTACAAGTGTAGGTCGACGGATTTCTTTCTAACACCTTCACTATCAACGCCGGTGTGCCCCAGGACTCCATATTGTCTCCTACTCTCTTTCTCATTTACATTAACGATCTGCTGGAAAAGACCGGGAATTCAATCTACAGCTTGGCAGATGACAGTACGCTTGTTTCTTCATTCACCTTGAACGCTCGGACATCGGCTGCTCAGGCGAATATGCGCAGACAGCAAGAGGTCGTTCAACTTAACAAAGACCTGGAAGAAATTCCCTCTTGGGGTGAGAGTAACCAAGTGGAATTAACCGCTACAAAAACCCAGGCGGCAGTTTTTTCTAAAAGAGTTAACGTTGCTGAACCCGACATAGTTATGTCGGGGCACTCCATTCCCCTAGCATCTTCGCTCAATTTTTTGGGCGTTAGTTTGGGAGCAAATATGTCCTGGCATGAACATGTTGCAGGCATAGCAAGGAGAGCTTCTCAAAAGTTGGGAATATTATTTCGAACCAGAAAGCTTTACACCCCACAACAACTGTTAATTCTTTACAAAGCTAAAATTCGACCAACTATGGAATACTGCTCCCACGTTTGGGGTTCTGCTCCCAAACATACACTGCATTTGTTGGATTCTGTTCAGAGAAGAGCTGTCCGTCTGATTGGAGACCGGAATTGACCGGCGGCCTTGATTCGCTGGAACATCGAAGAACGGTTGGCGACTTGAGTCTGTTCTACAAGTATTTTCACGGAAAGTGTTCAAAGGATGTAGCCCGCTTAATTCCTCCCAAAGCGGTGCATGTTAGAAATACACGTCGCGCTAGTGCTTCACAGCCGTATGAGGTTCAGCTTGTTACTCCGCGTACAACGCTTTTTAAGCAGTCTTTTATATAGAGAACATCATCCCTTTGGAATAATTTGCCCAGCGCTGTGTTTCCCATCGAGTACAATTTACAGCGATTCAAGAACAACGTGAATCGTTTTTTCCGCACACATGCCGCTCCTGGAGTGCTTTAGGGACTTTCCTGCAGCACGTCCGCTAGACCCATAAAAAAAAATCTTACCGTGATATACATTTAGATTACTGGGTTAGAACCCTAACAATCGAGCTTCCTAGCTGTGATTGTAACAGTCATAAAACTGTAGACTGTCGCCTAGTAGAAGTCCAAAAAATTTAATGGTTGTTGCTTGTTTTATACTTTTACCATTCACTATGATATATGTAAATTCTAGGTTGTTATTTTAAAAAATGTGGATCTAGTTTTATTTGAATAATAAATTCAGTTTGGATTATAGGACTAGGTAAATTATCAGACGATATAAAGTATATGTGATAATGAACAAAATTTTAAACATATTCTTTTATTGTTAAATAAATAGAGATTGAAAGGTTGAGATAGAAGTTTAGGGGAAGTTGCTTTGAATATACTATGTTATAGATTATTTTTAAAGTTCTCAGAGGTGAGGAATCTAAAAATTGTGGTATTAAACATTAATGATATGTTAGTTTTTACAACTGAAAGTAAACCTCCTTAAAGTTTTTCCTGCTCTAAACTTTTTGTTGTGACTAATATCTCACTGTAAAGTACTTAACTTACTATTAATCTGAACTAACAAAATCATTTTTTTTTTAAGATTTGTGAGCGGCAATTTTTCAATAATTACGGATGTACCTCTTATTTTAAGGGACGATTTTTACTCAATGTTTTTATGTCACTTAATATTATACTAAATTATAGAGACGTTTCCTGAAGATAAGGAAGTTGATAGTGTTGACTGCGAATGTGACAACGATGCAAAATGGACAGCATTACATTACGCGGCCAGTTTTGGGGATAAAGAAGAGGTATCACGTTTAATAAAACGTGGGGTTGAAATTGATGCTCCCGACCATAATGGTAACACACCATTACACCAAGCTGCAGGAGAAAAACGACTGAATTGTGTAAAGCTGTTGATAGAGGCAAAAGCAAATATAAATGTACAAAATACTAGTCACGGTATGACACCTTTGATGAAAGCAGTTCTGCACATAGGATGCTCTAACAATACACAAGATGGGCCAGAACAATTAAAAGTCATAAAATATTTGCTATTATCAGGAACAGATGTACATATTAAAGATAAAAGTGGACAAACAGCATTGGATATGTGCCCAACAGAAGAAATAAAAAATTTAGTACTAAATTATGGTATGTAATATTTTACTCTTTCATAGTTTTTTTTATTTCTTTGCCACGCCCTTCAAGATTTTTATATTTCTTTGTATGTCAAAGTTTTACCGCGATAACTCCCGAATAAAGTGAGATCGACTTTAAATTTGGTACTCTTATAGTACGTGCAACAATTTGTTTCTATGAGACAATAACTCTTTTGCTTCCGATAGATTTCTTTTTGATATTTCAAAACTACAGTTTAAGTAAAATATTTCGTTTCCTAGAACAGCTAAAAGGAAATATCGGGCGCGAAATGGCAGCAACCACGGAAACGACGTGCCCAGCAACAAAGAATAATTTTACCGCTCGCTTAGAAAGGTGCAGGGAACGTAACGGTTTAGATTTAGATAATATTTTTAAGAAATAATTTTCCAAAGACTAGTTTTTTCGATTGAAGGTTGTAGTATCACTTAATAATATGATCAATATGATATCTGTATATCTCTAAATCTCTAATGTTTGGTCTGGAGTCCTCCTGTGCACCCCTTTTATTTAACATTTTCTGGAATGCTATCGATCAATATATAGACTTGTCCAAGTGTCTCGTATGTGCGGAGGACATGAAGCTATTTGAAATTATTCAGAGCGAAGATGCTCTACTTCTTCAGAGATACTTAAATTCTTTTGCGCAATGTTTTAAAGTAAACTTACTTTTATTGAATGTTTCAAAATGCAACTTTATAATCTGTATCAACTTTAAAAATGAATGAAGTCCACATTTCAGAATGTGACCACTGTTAGATGTAGACTTCCTTCATTTTTAGTAGTTGTTGCTGATTTTGATTACCGGGTTAGGACCCTAATAATCGAGCGTCCTAGCGGTGGTTATAACAGTCATACCACTGTAGACTGTTGCCTAATAGAAGTCCAAAAAATTTAATGGTTGTTACTTGTTCCATACTTTTACCATTCACTATGTTTTATATTATTTCTAGATTGTTCTATTAAAAAAATGAGATTTTATTTGAATAATACATTCAGTTTGGGTTATAGAACCAGGTAAATTATCGGACAATATAAAGTGTATGTGATAATGAACAAAATTTTAAACATATTTTTTTATTGTTAAATAAATAAAGTTCGAAAGGGTCGAGATAGAAGTTTAGGGGAAATTGTTTTGAATATACTATGTTATAGATTATTTTTAGAATTCTCGGAGGTGAGAAATGTAAAAATCCTGATATTTGTCATTAATGATATGGTTAACGAAATGTTAGTTTTTACAACTGAAAGTAGATCTCCTTAAAGTTTTTTCTGCTCTCAACTTTTTATTATGACTGATATCTCATTGTAAAAGTACTTATTATTTAACAGGTAGGCTGAATAGTTTTTAGTCTGACACTAGATGTCGCCCTTTTCAAAAAAAAAAAACATGATTTTTAGGAAGTACCAACCTTCAAAATTTCATGACATTTCGACGATTAGTTTACAAGTTACAGTGGTTTTAGTGACGCTACTTTTGTTATTTTCAGAACAATGGAAAAATCGAATTTCGTGTGTTGATCAAACACTGCTTTTGATGGAAAAAAATACCGTTCAAGCAAAGCAATGGCTTGATAAGTGTTACGCGGATTCTGCCCCCGGAAAATCACTCATCATTTACTGGTATGCTGAATTTAAATGCGATCGTACAGATATAAATGATGCTGAACGCTCTGGACCCCCAAATGAGGTGGTTGTACCGGAAAAAATCAAAAAATCCACAAAATTGTTTTGGATAAACCTAAAGTGAAATTGTGTGAGATAGTTGACATCCTAAATATATCAAAAGAACCTGTTGGTCATATTTTGCATGAACATTTGGGCATGAAAAAGCTCTGTTCGAAATGGGTACCGCGTTTGCTCACAGTGGGCCAAAAACAACAACATGGTGATGATTCTAAGCGCTGTTTGGACCTGAAGCGCAATAAAAAGGATTTTTTTATACGATATGTGACAATGGCTGAAACAATGGATCCACCACTACACAGCGGAATCAAATCGGCAGTGAGCTGAGTGGACAGCAGCTGGTGAATGCCGCCCGAAGCGACCAAAGACACAACAGTTGGCTGGAAACGTTTTGGCCTCTGTATTTTGGGATGCACATGGAATCATTTTCATCGACTATGCTGAGAAGGGAAAAATCATCGATAGCGAATATTATCTAAAGTTATTGATGCGTTTACAGGCAGAAATCGCAAAGAAACGGCCCCAAATGGACAGGAAAAAAGAACTTTTTCATCAAGAATATGCACTGTGTCACAAGTCAATGGTTACGAAAGCGTTGGACTGATTGTATCGCTTTTGAAGGCGGCTATATTGATGAATAAAGTTGAATTTTGCAAAAAAATGTGTTTTAAGTAGCTAGACCAAAAACTTTTCAGCCTACGTGTTATGATATTGTCCTAATGTTTGGATTAGTGTTCTCTTAAGTATAAGAAAATCAAATTCAGTATTTATTTTACAACTGCTTTGTAACTGTTTACTGGGTAAATCACTTTACCATTTTTTTTCGTATACTTATTTAATTCACTATACTTTTACAACTGACCAAAGGGATGATTTTTACTGAGCGTTTTTTTATATTACTTCGTATTGTATTATAGACAAGTTTCCTGAAGATAAGGACGACGATAGTGATGAATATGACAACGATGCAAAATGGACAGACTTACATTACGCGGCTAGTTTTGGGAATGAAGAAGAGGTATTAGGTTTAATAAAACGTGGAGTGAAAATTGATGCTCCTGACCATAATGGTAACACACCATTACACCAAGCTGCAGGAGAAAAACGACTGAATTGTGTAAAACTGTTGATAAAAGCAAAAGCAAATATAAATGTACAAAATACTAGTCACGGTATGACTCCGTTGATGAAAGCAGTTCTGCATATAGGATGCTCTAACAATACACAAGATGGGCCAGAACAATTAAAAGTCATCAAATACTTGCTATTATCAGGAGCAGATGTACATATTAAAGATAAAAGCGGACAAACAGCATTGGATATGTGCCCAACAGACGAAATTAAAGATTTGGTACTAAATTATGGTATGTAATATTTTACTCAAGACTTTTATATTTCTTTGTATGTCAAGGTTGTTTTTACTTCAATAACTTCCGGACAAGGTGAAATCAACAAGTTAGTACTCTTATAGTACATGCAATAATTCGTTTCTATAAGACAATAACTCTTTTTTTTCCTGATAGATTTTTGTCTGTAAGGATATTTCAAAACTACAGTTTAAGTAATAATTTTCGCTCCTTAGAACAATTAAAAGGAAATATCGGGTAAGAAATGGCAGCAACCACGGAAACGACGCACAGTGGAGCCATTTGCCCGATTCGCGGCAAAAAAATTATAGTACTTCTTAAATATGCAATGAATGATCACATAAACTATTTGTGTGGCATTATAATAATTAAAAATAATATATTTGTGTAAAATTCACATAATACGAACACATATATTTAACCTTTTCAGTCACGCAATTCGGGGAACAGACGGATCTTCACATCATGCATGTTATTATAGGTTTTTAGGGTCGCTGAATTCAAATACGCTGTCAGATTTCAAAAATTCAAAATGGCAGATTTAATATGGCGATGGAATTTTCGAAAATTGACATGTATGCTTTCAAATTTAGAAAATGTAAAGGTTTCAAAAGGTATAAATTATAGAAATATCATAATTAATTAAAATAATCAAAATTAAATCTATGTACATGAATGTGTTCAAATTTGGGATATAAGTTTTTGAACGCACTAATTACAAAAAAATATTAATAAAAAAATTTATATCGATTGTCAAAGGGAAAAACGCGCCTGGATTCGAAATCGCATTTCTAATAGGAAGCGCGCGAAGCGATGCGATAAAGGGAATAGGCGGAGCCAACTCAAATCTGTCGAAATGTGATTTTTAATTGTTTAATAATGCTGCAAAGTTGCAAATGTAAGAGGACTATCAACGTCAAATTGTTTTAACCCTAAAGCTTCAACGCGCTCGAAATGATAACCGTTCGTTATAACCAAACGCATAATATTTGTGAGTCGGTCACTAAAACGATTACCATAGTAACAAAACAGATAGGCAACTTCTTAGATGGAAAGAACAATCGAAAGATTGCATAATAATCATTTGTTTCATGCCTAGACGACATATGTTCGTAAAGACATTATATAGTTCGGCGATAATTCAAATATGTTACGAGAGTAGTCTGAAAAGTTTTGAGTTTCAATATAAAGATGGTGTTATTCGTCAAAATCATTATTTTCAGACAACTCTCGTATATTGATTGTGAATTAAGACATTTATATACACGCCTTCCGCATATGAATGACTCTTTCTCAGGGCTTAATATATACGCTACACAGCTAGAGTTCATAAAAAAACTAGTGCACTATATCTATCCTTATATAATTTAATTTCTCTATATTTCAAGTTATATTTAGCATTTAGAATATTTAACTGTCTCTCCTAAAAGGAAATTGCATAAAACAGGCAATTTTTCGTCTACTGACATCTTTAACCTTTCGCAATGTGGCGAAAATGAGATTACATATCCCTTTTTTCACCTAGTCAAATTGTACGTTCGTGGATATATGATTTAATTGTACTTGTAATCGCACTTGATCGCACTTAAAAACCATTTGGACATGATAAATAACAATGTAATCGTCTAATAAAAATTAATTTTAGATTGTAGGAAAGTGTAGATAAATAGTTTACGCCTAAATAAAGATACAATTTTATGAAGATTTTTGGTTCTGTGGCATTATTTAATTTGGCACGTAAATATTCACATCAGAAACGAAACCAATACGTGTTAATGCAGCTATTATATCAAACTTTGAATTAAAAAATGTATATAGCATAGTGTTCTTAAAAAATTGTGGGCAGCATATGAAATAAAATCGTTAGAATGTAATGTGTTATCAGAAGTAATTTATTTGAGTGATCTATATAAGGAATCTACTCTATTCAGATAGGTAAACATAATAAATTACACTTGATTCTTTGAATTTAGACATTTCTCTTCAAATTTTTATGTTTATTATCCTTCTCCACATACTTTTATAAAATCGACTTTTCGCCGCCTCGGTTCCACTGCGCGACGTGCCCAGCACTGAAGAATAATTTTGCCGCTCGCTTAGAAAGGTGCCGGGAACGTAACGATTCAGATTTAGATGATATTTTTAAGAAATAATTTTCCAACGACTATTTTTTTGGTTGAAGGTTGTAGTATCATTTTTTCTAAAGCACTTAATAACTTAATATTGGGTTAATATGATGTCTGTATATTTCTAAACCTATTAATGTTTGGTCTGGAGTCATCCTGTGCGCCCCTTTTATTTATCATTTTCGTGAATGCTCTCAATATATTGCGTATTTGCAGATGACATAAAGCTGTTTGAAAGTATCCAAAGCGAAGATGCTCCACTTCTTCAGAGAGACTCAAATTCCTGTGCGCAATGGTCTAAAGTAAAGTGACTTTCTTTGAATGTTTCAAAATGCAACTTTATAATCTATATCAACTATAAAAACCGGTCAAGTGCAAGTTGAACTTGCGCAATTAGTGTTCCGTACGTTGATTGCTTTTAAAATAAAAAAAATTTGTCACAGAGGTATAAAATGATCAGTGACTTCACAAAATACACACCAAATGAGTTTTCAACAAAGTTTGTTTCCAATCTTTACTGAAATCTGATGACCTTGAAATTTTTGTTTTTTTTTTTTGTATACCATACAAATTATTAAAGGTAATGCACTCGTGATAATTTTCGTTCAATCTACACCCCATGGAGAATATTCCAGAATTTTTTCGAAATTTTTTGATAAGTACTTTTCGAGATAAGGCCGGGACAGCGATTTTTCGCGAATTTTTAAAAATAATACGAAGAAAAGTGATAAAGCCGCCTTTTGCCGCTAGCAGGGGGTTATTACGATAAAAGAAAGTTATGAGGGGGTTATTCTGGCCTAATTGTGGATCGAATAAATTTTAGTAGTTTATTCATTACATTTTGTTTTAGTTACCTAAAACAAAATCTGTGAATAGTTCTATATCGGAATTTTTTTCTCGAGATCGACTCAAAAAGCACTCGCGATCGACCGTTTGAGCACCCCTGTACTATGTTATAGGTTATTTTTAGAGTTCTCAGAGGTGAGGAATGTAAAAATCGTGATATTTGTCATTAACGATATGGTTAACGAAATGTTAGTTTTTACAACTGAAAGTAGACCTCTTTAATGTTTTTTCTGCTCTACAACTTTTTATTATGACTGATATCCTATTGTAAAGTACTTATTATTTAACACATAGGCTGAAAAGTTTTTGGTCTGACACATAGATCCCTTTTCAAAAAAATCCGTATGATTTTTAGGAAGTACCAACTTTCAAACGATACGTGTCAAAATTTCATGACTTTTTGACGATTAGTTTACCAGTTACAGTGGTTTTAGTGACGCTGCTCTTGTTATTTTCAGAACAGTGGAGAAATCGAATTTCGTGTGTTGAGATTAGACACTGCTTTTGATGGAAAAAAATACCGTTCAGGCAAAGCAATGGCTTGATAAGTGTTACGGTGACTCTGTCCCTGGAAAATCACTCATCATTTACTGGTATGCTGAATTTAAATGTGTATGTCCAGAGCCTTCAGCAAATGATGCTGAATGTCTGGACGCCCAAATGAGGTGGTTATACCGGAAAATATAAAAAAATCCACAAAATTGTTTTGGATAAACCTAAAATGAAATTGCGTGAGATTGTTGACATCCTAAATATATCAAAAGAACCTGTTGGTCATATTTTGCATGAACATTTGGGCATGAAAAAGCTCTGTTCGAAATGGGTACCGCGTTTGCTCACAGTGAACCAAAAACAACAACATAGTGATGATTCTAAGCGCTGTTTGGACCTGTTTAAGCGCAATAAAAAGGATTTTTTCATGCGATATGTGACAATGGATGAAACATGGATCCACCACTACACAGCGGAATCAAATCGGCAGTGAGCTGAGTGGACAGCAGCTGGTGAATGCCGCCCGAAGCGACCAAAGGCACAACAGTCGGCTGGGAACGTTTTGGCCTCTGTATTTTGGGATGCGTATGGAATAATTTTCATCGATTATGCTGAGAAGGGAAAAACCATCAATAGCGAATATTATATAAAGTTATTGATGCGTTTAAAGGCAGAAATAGCAAAGAAACGGCCCCAAATGAACAGGAAAAAAGTGCTCTTTCATCAAGACAATGCACTGTGTCCCAAGTCAATGGTTAGGAAAGCGTTGGCCTGATTGTATCGCTTTTGAAGGAGACTATATAGATGAATAAAGTTGAATTTTGCAAAAAAAAATGTGTTTTAAGTAGCTAGACCAAAAACTTTTCATCCTACGTGTTATGATATTGTCTCAGTGTTTGAATTAGGGTACTCTTAAGTATCAGAAAATTAAAGTCAGTATTTATTTTACGACTGCTTTGCTAAGGAAGTACTGGGGTAAATCACTTCACCATTTTTTTCGTGTACTTATTTATTGCGATGGACTTTTACAACCGACCATACGAACAAAATCATGTTTTGTATATGTAAGCGGCAATTTTTAAATAATTATTGATACCTCTCATTTTAAGGGATGATTTTTACTGAGTGCTTTTTTATGTTAGTTTGTATTATATTATAGATAAGTTTCCTGAAGATAAGGAAGACGATAGCGATGAATATGGCAACGATGCAAAATGGACAGAATTACATTACGCGGCCAGTTTTGGGGATGAAGAGGAGGTATCACATTTAATAACACGTGGAGTTGAAATTGACGCTCCCGACCATAATGGTAACACACCATTACACCAAGCTGCAGGAGAAAAAACGACTGAATTGTGTAAAACTGTTGATAAAAGCAAAAGCAAATATAAATGTACAAAATACTAGTCACGGTATGACACCGTTGATGAAAGCAGTTCTACATATAGGATGGTCTAACAATACACAAGATGGGCCAGAACAATTAAAAGTCATAAAATATTTGCTATTATCAGGAGCAGATGTAAATATTAAAGATAAAAGTGGGCAGACAGCATTAGATATGTGCCCGACAGAAGAAATTAAAAATTTAGTACTAAATTATGGTATGTAACATTTTACTTTTCTTAGTTTTTATTTCTTTGCCACACCCTTCAGGATTTTTATATTTCTTTGTATGTTAAGGTTCATCGCCCTTTACCGCGATAACTCTCGAACGAAGTGAGATCGACCTTAAATTTGGTACTCTTATGGTACATGCAATAATTCGTTTCTATAAGATAGTAACTCTTCCTCCCGATAGATTTTTTTTCTGTAAGGATATTTCAAAACTACAGATTTAAGTAATAATTTTCGCTCCGTAGAACGAATAAAAGGAAATATCGGGCGAGAAATGGTAGCAACCACGGACACGACGTGCCCATCAATGCAGAATAATTTTGCCGCTCGCTTAGTATGGTGCCGGAAATGTAACGGTTCAGATTTAGATGATATTTTTATGAAATAATTTTCCAAAAACTATTTTTTTCGGTTGTAGTATCATTTTTTCTAAAGCACTTAATAACTTAATATTGGGTTAATATGATGTCTGTTTATTTCTTTGATCTGGAGTCCTCCTGTGCGCCCCGTTTATTTAACATTTTCATGAATGCTTTCAATCAATATATAGATTTGTTCGAATGTCTCGTGTTTGCGGATGACATGAAGCTATTTGAAATTATTCAGAGCAAAGTTGCTCTACTTCTTCAGAGAGACTTAAATTCCTTTGCGCTACGGTCTAACGTAAACTGACTTTCACTGAATGTTTCAAAATGCAAATTTATAATCTGTATCGACAGTTTAGCAGTGACCACTGTTAGATATGGACTTCCTTCATTTTTACTAGTTGATATAGATTTATGTGGTTTATTATAAAACAACTGAAAATAAGCAAAGCCTATATTTCAGCAGTCTACCCACTATTCTCTTATTTGTCCATCCATCCTGAAACTCGTTTCTCCGTATCACGGCTCATCAGTCGGATTAGGTATGCTTATTTGGTACAATTCGTTTTATCTTACTGTGATATAGATTTAGATTACTGGGTTAGAACCCTAACAATCGAACTTCCTACCTGTGATTGTAACAGTCATAAAACTGTAGACTGTCGCCTAGTAGAAGTCCCAAAAATGTAATGTTTGTTACTTGTTCTATACTTTTACCATTCACTATGAATGTAAATTCTATGTTGTTATTTTAAAAAATGTGGATCTAGTTTTATTTGAATAATAAATTCAGTTTGGGCTATAGAACTAGATAAATTATCAGACAATATAAATTAAATATAATAAATAATTTACAAAATTTTAAACATATTTTTTTATTGTTAAATAAATAAGGATTGAAAGGGTTAAGATAGAATTTTAGGGGAAATTGCTTTGAATATACTATGTTACAGATTATTTTTAAAGTTCTCGAAGGTGAGGGATCTAAAATTCGTAGTATTTAACATTAATGAAATGTTAGTTTTTACAACTGAAAGTAAACCTCCTTAAAGTTTTTCCTGCTCTCAACTTTTTGTTGTGACTAATATCTCACTGTAAAGTACTTAATACTAACCTGAACTGACAAAATCATATTTTTTTAAGATTTGTGAGCGGCAATTTTTAAATAATTATGGATGTACCTCTCATTTTACGGGACGATATTTACTGAGTGTTTTTATGTTACTTAATATTATACTAAATTATAGATACGTTTCCTGAAGATAAGGAAGATGATAGTGTTGACTATGAATGTGACAACGATGCAAAATGGACAGCATTACATTACGCGGCCAGTTTTGGGGATGAAGAAAAGGTATCACGTTTAATAATACGTGGAGTTGAAATTGATGCTCCCGACCATAATGTAACACACCATTACACCAAGCTGCGGGAGAAAAACGACTGAATTGTGTAAAGCTGTTGATAGAGGCAAAAGCAAATATAAATGTACAAAATACTAGTCACGGTATGACACCGTTGATGAAAGCAGTTCTGCACATAGGATGGTCTAATAATACACAAGATGGGCCAGAACAATTAAAAGTCATAAAATACTTGCTATTATCGGGAGCAGATGTACATATTAAAGATAAAAGCGGACAAACAGCATTGGATATGTGCCCAACGGAAGAAATTAAAAATTTAGTGCGAAGTTATGGTATGTAATATTTTACTTTTTCATAGTTTTTTTGTTAAATTTCCTTGCCACATCCTTCCAAATTTTTATATTTTTTTGCATATCAGGATTCATCGCCATTCACCCCGATAATTCTCGAACGAAATGAGATCGACTTTAAATTTGGTACTCATATAGTACATACAATAATTCGTTTCTGTAAGACAGTAACTCTTTTTCTTCCATTAGATTTTTTTTTCTGTAAAGAATCTCGGAACTCAAGTTTAAGTAAGAATTTTCGCTCCCTAGTACAATTAAAAGGAAATATCGGACAAGAAATGGCAGCGACCATGGAAACGACGTGCCGAGCAGTGAAGAATAATTTTGACGCTCGCTTAGAAAAATGCCAGGAACGTAACAGTTCATGTTTAGATAACTTTTTAAGAAATAATTTTTCAAAGGCTAATTTTTCGGGTGAAAATTATCGTGTATATCTCCAAACTTATTAAGTTTGATCTGTAGTTATCCTGTGGGTCCTTTTATTTAACATATTCGTGAATGATGTCAAATATAGACTTTTCCGAATGTATCATGAAGCTGTTTCAGATTATTCAAAGCGAAGGTGCTCTACTTCTTTAGAGAGACCTAAATTCTTTTGTGCGATGGTCTAAAATAAACTGACTCTCGTTGATTGTTTCAAAATGCGACTTTATAATCTATATCAACTACTAAAAATGAACGTAGTCCATACTTCAGCAGTGACCACTATTAGATTTGGACTTCTATTACAATTTGTTGCATCTTACTAGAATGAAACTTTATAAGCTATTACAAGATTTATAGAAAAATTGAATCGCCCTATCATATTGATGATCAACAGCGAATGTACCTTGAGTGGATGAAAGATTTGGGTGTTACTCTGGACACAAGAGTTAGTTTTTGAGACTACTATCCTCAAGTTATCTCCAGATCCTTGCAGATGTTGGGCTTTATCTTCAGATTCTCAACTGGGTGGCCATATGTCACCCTGAGGGCTCTTTATTTCAGATCACATCTGGAATATTCCTCTGAATATAGTCATATAGGGTTCATATTAATAGATTTAGAGATCGGATGGAGGGTGTACACCTAACCGCAGTGGAGGGCGGAAGAATCGCCACTGATTTGTGCTTTTTATATAAAATTTGAAATGACTTATTTGACTGGCCATCTTTGTTTTCTCAAGTCCATTTCAGAATTCGACTCACAGCCTCTCCTTCACATTGACGTTCATGGGACAATCTATGGCGTCCATGGAGCCTTGATGAGAGGTTTAAATTTCGAGAATGAATACCGCTCCCTCGATCCATTTAGAAACTCACTGCATTCTTTTAACAGACAGGCGTTCTGCTTTGTCTAGTGTTTTGGTAGTTCTTTTGATAAATTTTGTATGTTTTAGAATGTGTCTAATTAAGACCGTTTTCTTACTAACTTTTGATTATTGTAGTCAAAAACTTGTTGTCATTTAAATGAGGTTTTCTCCTTTACTGTTAAATAATATATTTTACTTTGAACAACAAAAGAATTATTCATTACCGCGATTTTAAAAATATTGAGTTTACCGAATTTCATAATGATGCACTTCGGCTGGATTGGGATTCAATTTTTTATATTGATAATATTGAAACCAAATTGGAAGTGCTTAACTCTTTCATATTATACTTAATAAATAGGCATGTGCCCTAGAGGCATACAAAGGTCAAAGAAAAGAATAGTGCTCCTTGGATTACTGATAATATAAAGCTTTTAATGCGGTTAAGAGATAAAGCTCATTCCAAATATCTAAAGAATAGATTACCAGAGCGTCTTCAATATTACCGGCAGCTTAGAAATTTTGTCAAGCACGTTATTATAAGGGAAAAATTTTCATACTTAAACACTTTTCTCGAAAAAATGATCAAGCCTTCTGAACAGAAACTCGGTTGAAACTTGACACATAACAAGTTGAGTCATATTCCGGATGATTTGTGCGATCCTGTCATTAAGTAATTATTTTTCTTCGTGTACTGGAGGATTGAGTAACGTATCAGCAAATAAAATGATTTATTATAAATCTAATACTCATCCAAAGGTAACAAATGAAATGAAATTCAATTTTATTCTAATTACCGAGGGAGAGATGTTAGCCATTATAAATAAAATCTCTACTCATGCCATAAGAGAGGATGGTATTTCGGTTAAAGATCTTAGATCTATCTTCAATACTGCACGCGTCCGCTAATAAATATAATCAATTGTTATATACTGGAACGGTACTTTCCGAATATCTGGAAAAAGGCCATTATTAAACCATGTGCCAAAGTGACAAACCCCCATGGAACCAAAGGACCTACCACTAATTAGTATACTCCCAACTTTATCAAAAATTCTGGAACGACATGTATATCAGCAAATTTTTTTATATGTAAATAGTAAACAAATAATACCCAATTGTCAGTCGGGATTTCGACCTTATTTTAGTACTACTACCAGCGCGGTTAATTTACTGAACGATATTCGTTTCAATGAAGACAAGAACGAAACCACCTGCTTAGCTCTTTTGGATTTTGGTAAGGCGTTTAACATCCTAAATCATGATTTGCTCTTCGCAAAGCTTTGCTAAATTTGGCTTCTCAGACCGATCAGTTATTTTTATGAAACATTTCAGGCAAGTTTTCTTCCTATGTAAAACATCAACTTATTAACCAGCAAAAGAATTCTAATTTAACCTGATATTTACCTACTTCTTTGTATATAATTTTTTGGGATCCTTTTAGAGGTAGTACCACTTGCCTACCATATAATATTATGTAAAATTTACTCTGTTTATCCTTATACATCTCCCCGCGCTTCCGCCGCCCGTTTCGCTGCGTGCTCGCCGATCCCTCTTTGCACTCTGCCATTTTTAGAATTTTTACAATTAGTTTTCTATTTATTTTTAATGTATATGTTCGGTACAAGGTGGCACTACACATGCCCAAATAGTGAAAGGCTTGTGGTATCGGCTATTTATAGTCGCTGTGCCATCCTTTTTGTCGTATTTCCAGCAAATTTAATTCTGTCACTTTATTAACTTGTAGATATTGGCAAATAAACTGAATTTGAAATAAATGATTTCACTGCATAATGAACAAGTATTAATCTTGTTCAAATAATTCGAATCTTTTGAAATAATTAATATTTTTTCTTTTAAGCTGCCTTTGAACCAAAGTAACTCCCCACTCGTAAATATTATCAGTCTAGAAGCGATAAAACAGTTACATGTGCTCAGAAAATTCAGATAATGTAGATTCTTACAGCTCTCTTATTTTTTATTCTATACCTTATTCTGTTGTGTTAAGAGCTAATTTATTTCATATATATGATTGTTATTTACAAAAATAAACTCGTAGAAAATTAATTTTCGTTTTATTATTTTTCTAAAAATCATCCCTGATAACAATAACAACCCAAAATATCATTAAACCTGGCAACATTATATCTTAATTTTCCTAAAAACTTAGAAAAATATTTACTTTGACAACATCGTCAGTAAGTATTAGGGCTGGCGCTCTCTAGAAAGTAAATGATAAAATATTAGGAGAAATATTTTTGTGATAGGAACATAGAAATCTACTGTTTGCTGCTAACGTCAAAAACGCAATAAGGAATTTTACTAATACCAGGAGCAATTTACAAATTTATTGATCGCTGCTAACATCAAAAACGCAGTAAGGTATTTTACTAATACCAGGAGCAGTTGCCTTCTCACGTTTTGTGTAACCTAAAAAATATGAAATAATTACTAAATCTTAATTGTCAAAATTATTTGTTGTTCGCCCACTAAAATTTTTGGATGTATTAGGATCGCAGACAAGCGAGGAGGTATTTTTCAACTAACCGCAGCAATTAATCTCCCCGCGTTTCTGTGATCCTAATAACAAACCTATTTTTGTTTGGAGCATGTAAAACTGAAATAATTAGGAAAACCTAAATTGTTAATCAGGAACTCAGAAACACCAAGGGATAATTTTTCTTCTAGTAACAGAAGCAAGTACTCCTTCGTGTTTCTGTGCTAACCGTATAAAAATTATTTATATTATTCAAAACTTACTTATTTCTACTAATATAAACTTCTCTTACCTCTTCGATCCTTATGATCTCGATACTTTTTGATAACGTTACCAAATTGGGCAAATTTTCCAAAATAAATGTGCAAGGTTGCCAGATTGCCTTTTTAGGAGGCAGATTAAACGATTTATTGGATAAATTATATTTTTATGTATAGCAACATAGCTAACCTGAAGATAGAGCTATAACAATGTCCAGTAGACGTAATCGCCGCCTAACCGCCCCAGAAATCACGGCTCAAGTAAACCTGGAGCGGCCCATCCCCACCAGCGTGACAACCGTGAAGAACAGGTTAGCAGAAGGTGGACTACACGGGAGAGTTTCAGTGAGGAAACCACTTCTTAGGCAAGTGAATAAACGTAAACGATTAAAATGGGCCCGAAAACATGAAAATTGGACATCAGAACAATGCTTTGCGCTTTGGAGCAACGAATCTAAATTCGAAATTTTCGGTTCAAATCGACGAGTTTACGTGCGGCGATCAGCTGGTTTGGGATTGTTTTGGCAACGGTAAAGTTGGAAAAATCTTTAGGATAGAAGGAATCATGCGAAAAGAACAGTATCAAGAAATTTTGCTAACTCAAATGATTCCTTGTGGAAGAGATATTTTCAGGGGAAATTTACTTTTCAGCATGACAACGACCCTAAACATTCTGCTAAGCAAATTAAAGAACTTTTGGACCAATGGAAATCCGATGACGTCCTGGAAGTGATGGGTTGGCCTCCACAATCACCCGGCTTGAACCACATTGAATTGCTGTGGGACCATTTGAACAGGTGTGTTCGAAAACTCAATCCAACATCAGAAAATCACTTGTGGGAACTTTTACAAGCAGAATGGGTTAAAATAACTGTATCTCTGAAGAAACTGCTGGACAGAATGCCGAAACTCTGTAAAGCGGTAATTAAAAACAAAGGAGGTCACATAGATGAGAATCATCAATCACGGATATTTTTCTGATTTTCTAGACTGTAAATAATGTCAAAATAAATAATAATTCATTAAAATTAAAGAAAAAATATTATCTGGGTTTTTGTCGTCTTGCGACTGGAATAACTAGGTGGACAAATACTTTCTGACGGTAGTGTACGTAATGATTTAGAACTAGAGATGCTTAATTTGCCATAACATATTTATTTTTTAAATTGCTTTACTTGACAGCAGTAAATTAAATTGAAATGAAACAATTTTGAAATTTTAGGGTACCAAAATTAAGTGCCACTACCCCTGGCGACGCATGGAAAAAATATTTTTATTTTTCACAACATATTCCCGGGTATTACCTTATAAACTTTTCGTCTTCCTTTGGACATAGAATAAACTCTAAAAACAAAGCCTTTTTGGACAACTAGGAGGAAAAGCTAGCTGCAATATGACTCGGATACTAACAAGAACAAAAACTTATTTTAAAAAGTCATTTTTATTAATAAAAATCAACAAAATGTTCCATATTTACACAGAAAAGTTGTAATGCATTAAATACTCCCCTAATTACACTTCTAAATTTAAACAGGTATTTATACTATTTTTAGAATTGTCACATCAGAGTTGTGATAATTAAAAAGATGTTTTTCATTAACAGTGTTTTTTATATATTTGTTTAACGTGTTTACTTCCCTACCTGCGGGAAGTATGTTTGTTTTCTTTTAAAATTAAATAAAATTTTTTAAGATAAATAAGAAAAAAAAATTAAATTACTTAATTTGAAGTTTAGACACGGATCCAGTACATTGCTGAACGAATTCTGTTGTAGTCGGGCAGTTGTTCTACTGGTCCGACAGCGGCCACAGCTGGACATCTAAAAATAAAAATAATTAAACGCAACCGAAAGGTACGGATTAAAGCTGGTATTTCTGACAGAACCTAGTTCAGCTAGGACGACTTGCAAGAAATGCCTCTTTTTCTGCATTCAGTACCTTGTGGCGTAAGTAGTCCCCCACCAATATGCTATCTGCAGTTGCGCGTGTCAGCCTTCAATTAATCCGACCGATTGCAGATATTCATCCCACCTCAAAGCAGGGCGAGGTTTTCTTCAATTCCAACGAACATCAATAACATGCCTGTACAACAATGTTGAAAATTTGGAGATATTTGCTGCGTGGCAGCATGATGTCGTATGTAGCCTAATTTAATACCTTTAAATAATCAAGTATACTGACTTGCCAGGAATCGAGCCCAGGAATTAGCGCATATTAACTCGGAACTGCCCGAGGTTGTCTTCAGACAGTATATCATAAAACGTATTTTAAAAAAGCTAGACGTCAAAAAAGCTACTGGCGCTAATGGAATACTTGCTATAGTACTTAAAAAATGCGCTAGCGTATCAATACTAGTTTTCTGTAGACTTTCCAACCTATCCTATAGAAAGGGAATATTTCCTTCCTGCTGGAAATGCGCTACAGTTCAGCCGATACCCTAAAAAGGCAAGAGGACCTTGCCAAACAACTACCGACCACTCACACTGCTTTCAATAATATCGGAGGTCATGAAAAAGGCTGTCACACAGGAGAGCTTCTAACATAAGTAACAACATGTGTTACATAAGTTAGAAGCAATTGAACACTTTGAAGAATCTCGAGCGGTTGTACTTCGCATTCGACCGTGTTTGGCATGATGGATTATTGGATCGGCTAAGCTCTTATTGTACGTGTGAAAAGTTTTGTTTATGGTTCTCGTGTTTCCTCAGAGAGCGTTCTTTGTGAGTGGCGGTCGACGGATTTCTTTCCAATACCTTCACTATCAACGCCGGTGTGCCCCAGGGCTCCATAGTGTCTCCTACTATCTTTTTCATTTAAATTAACGATATGCGGGAAAGGACCAGGAATTTAATTTACAGCTTTGCCTACGACAGTACGTTTATTTCTTCATTCACTTTGAACGCTCGAACATCGGCTACTCATGCAAATATCCGCAGACACTAAGAATTCATTCAACTTAACGACCTAGAAGAAATTCTATCTTGGGGTGACGGTAATCAAGTAGACTTAACCGGTACAAAGACCCAGGCGGCACTTTTCTCTACAAAAATTAACGTTGCTGAATTCGACACAGGTAGATCGGGACATTCCATTACTCTAGCATCGTCACTCAATTTGCAGAGCGTTAATTTGGGAGCAAATATGTCTTGGCATGAAGATGCTGCATGCATAGCAAAGAGAGCTTCTCAAAAGCTGGGAATATTACTAGGGAACTAGAAAGCTCTACCAGGTGTACAAGTATGAAATGCGGATTTCAGACAACAGATGGTGCATCAATGCAGTTTGTGCTATAAAGATTTGACACTGCACCATTTTGTTGTGTCATCAACAAGCGTCAGACGCGCATGAGTGATAAATTGGAAAAGTGTGTGCATAGTGTTGTGTTGTTGTGTTCAATATGTCGAAATTTATACCGAACAAAGAACATTCGCAGACAGCATTAATTTTTTGTTTTCATTTGAAGAAAACTGCTGTTGAATCATGCCGATTACTTCGAGAAGCTTATGGTGAACATGCTCCATCGTAAGATACGTGTGAACGATGGTTTCGGCGTTTCAAAAGTGGTGACTTCGATGTTGCAGACAAGGAACATGGAAAACTGCCAAAAAATACGAAGATGTGGAATTGCAAGCATTGTTGGACGAAGATGATTCGCAAACACAAAAACAACTCGCCGAGCAATTGGGCGTTAATCAACAAGCTGTTTCCAATCGGCTACGAGAGATGGGAAAGATTCAGAAGACCGGTACATGGGTACCACATGAGTTGAACGACAGGCAAATGGAAAAGCGCAAAAAACACGTGTGACATTTTGCTAGCTCGGTACAAAAGGAAGTCGTTTTTGCATCGTATAGTTACAGGGTATTAAAAGTGGATTTATTTTGAGAATCCTAAGCCTAAAAAATCATGAGTAGACCCAGGCGCACCATCCATATTGACCGCAAGACCGAATCGCTTTGGCAGAAAGACGATGCTCTATGTTTGGTGGGACCAGAGGGGCGTGGTCTATTATTAGCTGTTAAAACCTGGGGAAACGGTTAATACTAAACGTTACCTACAACAATTGACGGATTTGAACAGTTTGCTGCTTGAAAAAAGGCCAGAATACCGAAAGAGGCAACATAAAGTCATTTTTCTTCCTGACAATGCTCCATCACATACGGCAAAACTAGTTCGCGACACGTTGGAAGTACTCAGCTGGGAAGTTCTACCCCATGCGGCTTACTCACCAGACTTAGCTCCTTCTGATTACCACTTTTTTGCATCGATGGGTCACGCACTTGCTAAGCAGCGCTTTGGTTCGTACGAAGATGTGAAAAAATGGCTAAATGAATGGTTCGCAGCAAAAGGGGAAGATTTTTACTGGCGTGGTATTCACAAATTGCCCGAAAGATGGGGAAAATGTATAACAAGCGATGGAGCATACTTTGAATAAAGCACTTTTTATCATTCTTCAGAATTTAACATGTTTTTTTTAGAAAAAAATTCTGCATTTCATACTTGTACACCTGGTACACCTCAGAATAACTATTAATTCTGTATAAAGTTCAAATTTGATCAATAATGGAATACTGCCCCCGTGTTTGAGGTCCTGTTCCCAAACATACACTGCATTTGGTAGATTTTATTCAAAAGAGAACTATTCGCTTGATCAGAGACCCAGGACTCACGAGCAACTTTGAATCCTTGGAACATCGAAGAATGGTTGGCAACTTGAGTCTATTCTACAAGTATTTTCATGGAAAGTGTTCAATGAATGTAGCCTGCTTAATTCCTCCCAGAGCGGTGCGTGTTAGGAATACACGTCGCGCTAATGCTTCACATCTGTATGAGGTTCAGCTCGTCACTCGTCGTACAACCCTTTTCAAGCAGTCTTTTATATGGAAAACCTCATTCCTTTGGAATGATTAGCCGAGGACTGCGTTGCCCACCGAGTACAATTTGCAGCGATTCGAGACCATCGTGTATCGCTTTTTTCGCACACGCGTCGCTCCTGTAGCGTTTTAGGGATTTCCCTGTAGCAAAAACTAACTCGGACCTTACTGTAGAGCTAGAGATGCCACTCAAAAATATCTAAAATATTTTAATATAGAATGAAGGGGGACAACTATACCGTTGCTACGCCACTGTTTAGTTCTATTGTTATATTGTTTAACTTATTTATTATATTAGTTATAATGACTACAATATTGCTTGAAAGATCATTAATAACCCTTGCGATATCTTTAGAAAATGCTTTGTTTAGCACTTTTGACCCCCTAAGCTTAAAGCTTCCTGTATTACCATTAAATCTTTACTTACCTGTCATATAAATATTTGTAGCATACATCTCTGACATTACGAGCTGTGATACTGCTAATTCTGTGTGCCAGTTCATGAGGAGGTAACCTTCTACCATAGCACAAAAGTTGGCGACCTAATAACCGGAAAAAATAATCAAATAAACCTCAATTATTCAAACCACGTTTTTTTACAACACTTATCAAAATATTTTAAAAAAAAGTATATTTTTACGGTCGCGTAAATCATATAGGAAACTAAGTACAAAGTAGTGAGTTATTCTTGAACATAATATAGCCTAAATTTATTAGATCACATGGTATATTGCTACAAATTATTGGACAGATAAAATTAGATAAAGGTTCTTTCCTATCTTGATGCAGAGGTCTTTCTAAACAATTTTGATATCTGGAGTTAAGATTACGAATGTTATATATAAATTTAAATTACACTAAGGTCTTTCCAGATTATATTGCTGGTACTGTGAAATTATCATTAAGAGTAACTTTAAAGCCAAAGTCATTTTTATTTCAGCACTTAGGGTTTAAGTTCTGTCCCAAACGTATTTTTATTTGTTTCATTGCTGATGGAATTTTGTTAAAAATATCGATACACGCATATTGGGGTGACTTTCCATACAGGATGGTATTGTGTCGTGGAATGTTGAGGTCCTTGGAGCTTCTTGTGGAATAATTATGGCTCATTCCGTTTCTCTGAAATCGGTCCCTATTCTCATATACATATAATGCACATTTTAAAATATATATTGATGTCAATGTTAGTAAATAGTTTTTCCTGAAGGTACTTCTGCATATTGCTTGTGGCTTAAATCTGTATATGAGTGTAATTTTGCGCTTTTGTAGCATAAAAACTTTGCTAATATTTACTGCCTGATCCCATAGAATAATAATATAAGCCATGAGATACGCTAATGCATAATACGCCATCAAAAGTGTTCTCTGGGTCCACTACTTGTCAAGTAAGAACAGTACAGTAAGAACGTAACCGCTCCTATTCGTGAAAAAATGTGTTTCGATATATTTTTTCACGTTTCTCAATTTACTCCTCCGCTAGATTTCATTTCACCAAAATAATATAGCAACAAAAGCAAAATCACTTTGTTAAATTTGGAATGTATATTTAAACAAAGAAATATAAATTGTTAAAGATTCTACTTCACTTACCAATATCTTCACACACCGCAGTGGATGTGTCCAACTGCAATAGAGTATTGGCAGTCAAGAGAGCTTTAGCCCGTTCCACTTCACCTTCCGTTACGCTGGTACATAACCTCATGAATTCTTCTTGGATATTAAACACCATATCTTCAATTTTAAGCGGGTCGGAAACGAAATAGATGCCCCAAAGACCAGTGTCCTAAAATAATAATCTCCAATCAGAATTCGCAATCTAGCAAAAACTTTATTCTAATTACATAAACTACTATCAACCTCGTAGTTAATTGAAAATGTAGCAAACGTACTCAATTATATGATTGGTTTAACGACCGATAGTTCATATTTTGATTTTCTAACCTTACTTTTTTAGTGTTCCCTGTGGACCTCTTATGGGATCACGTCGGTGTCTGTTTGTCTGTCACACCCGATTTTCTCCGAAATTGTTTGACTTAGAAAGTTGAAAATTGACATACATATAGGAATTAATGACCCAATCAGAGCCGTGTAGTTTTGAAAGCTAAATTTTAATTTAAGGAGGTAGTTTTGGGAGCTGAAATCGGAAACAAAAAAAAAATTGTTTTGCAAAGTCATCGAGTGAGGTGTCAAATGAAAGCTTGTGAAAACACACAAAAATATATACGCGCAAACTTTTCTTTATATTATTTTAAAAAATGGCCAAAAATCTCAGTCTATCTCCAGTCTTAGAGATAAGAGTATTGACCAAAAAAATTTCGAAAAAATTCTGGAATATTCTCCATAAAATGTACATTGAGCGAAAATTATCGCGAGCGCAAAAAAAAACTATTTGACTTAACAATATTGTGGAGATTTTTTTTTTTGTGGAAATTTGTAAATTTAACTGGGACCAAGAGTTACGAAATATCAACACCTATTTGATGCAATCAGTAAGCATTTCGTCAATCGCAGATAAAATAAACTTCCATGATGTCTGGTAATCAACAGATAGGTACCGAGACAAAATAATTTTATTTTATTTGTTTATAATTAAACAAATATTTAGGTAGTAAATGTTTGTTTCAAACTTTTACTACAAAGATGTCTCGCTTTTTATATATTCTCGATAATTCTTATATTGATGATACATATGACTGAATTTCATAGAATACTTCAGCAATCACGATACGGAACACTAATTGTGCAAGTCCGACTTGGCGGTTTTTTTTTTTATTCATTTATATTGTTTATTAAAAGATGATTGCGCTGTATAGACAACAAGAATGAACAAAAATACTCCAGTTAATTAGTATTAAATAACTATCATCAATTACACAGCCCCACAAAAAAAAATCATTACCACTACATGAATCTAGTGTATTTTTCGACGCTAAATTCGAATCCGTAATTAAAAAAGCTACATTCCTTGAAATGGGGTAAAACTATAGTAATAATGTAATGACTCTTAAAGTGTGAAAAATGGGAGATATTTTATTATCTAGAGAAGAGAATATGCATTCAAACCACAAAAAGCTCTTTCTGTTAATTAAACTAAAATCCACCCTTACAGGGAGTGAAAAGTACCTCTAAAACTCAAATAACGCACGTGAGTTTAAATAACATATACGAAGGACAAATTCTTGTAGCTCTGAGGATAAAATATCTGAATGTGATGTGACAACCAGACATTACTCCAAAAGAGTTGAGACTCACCCCTATAGGGTGTAAAAACCACCCCCACCTACGGAAGTATCTCATAAGTCTTAATAATGACGAAAAAAACTCAGGCTTTTGTAGTTTTAGGCAGGGTGAACAAATATGGAGTAGATTCGCTTTAACTACCGGTACACGACTATAAACTACCCTTAGAAGGTGGTAGAAACTACCCCTACGCTCTAATGATACACATGGATGTTATTGAAATTCGAAAAGGATCAAGTACTTTTATCTCATTGTGCCAAACATTCAAGACAACTAGATCATATTCCTAATAAGGTCGACATTAATCATTCGTAGGAGGAGGGGGGAAATTATCCCCTGGGATTGATGGATCTTAGAAGTTTTAGCATTGGAGAAAAAAAAATACAGGTTGTATTTGTCCATCATGCCTAGCACTATGTAAGCCTGTATTTTTTTCTCAGATGCTAGAACTTCTAAGATCCATCAATTCCAGGGGGTAGTTCCCGCCCTCCTAGGGATGATTTTCGACCTTATTATAAAGATGATTTAGTTGTCTTGAATGTTTCGCACAATGAGATAAAATTTCTTTCCGAATTTCAATAACATCCAATGTGCATCATCAGCGCGTAGGGGTAGTTTCTGCCACCCTCTAAGGGTAGTTTGTAGTCTTGTACCGGTGGTTCAAGCGAATCTACAGCATATTTGTTTACTCTGCCTACAACTACAAAAGCTTGAACTTTTTTCGTCGTTATTGAAACTTATGAGATACCTTTGTAGCTGGGTGGTGGTTTTTACACCCTATAGGGGTGGGTCTCAATCCTTTAGGAGTAATGTCTGGTTGTCACGCCAGATTCAGATATTTTGCCATACTACTATAAAAATTTGTCCTTTGTACATGTTATTTAAACTCACGTGCGTTATTTGAGTTTTAGAGGTACTTTTCACCCCCTATAAGGGTGGATTTTGGTTCAATTAATAGAAATAGCTTGAGGTGGTTTGAATGCATATCTTTTTTCTAGACTATAAAATGTCTACCATTTTTCACACTTCATTAAGTGTCATTTTATTATTACTATAGTTTTAAACCATTTCAAGGGATGTTTTTGGCCAAAAAAAAAAGACATCATAAATCTTTTTTTTTAACTACGGATTCGAATTCAGCGTCAAAAAATACAGTAGATTCATGTATTTTGGTTCATGGTAATCAACTTTTTTTTGTGTGGCTGTGCTATTAGTGTTTAGAAATATGAAAAAATGCCAAATATTTAGAGAGCTTTCTTACTTTATTAACCTTTTTTGGTTTTGGCAAACATTTATACTTATTTTTCCAACTATTTTACACCTTTATTTGAAGTAATGCGAATTAAAGAAATAAAGATTCAAGAAACAAGTACAAATTATACATAAAATGAACACATTCACCTCTTATTTTGATTTGTAAAGGGAATCTGCACAAGTTAAAAACTACATTAAAATTATGTCGTTAAGGTTATGTAGTAAATGTAGTTAATCGTACAAATTTTTTTTTATGTAACTACACTTACTACAGTAGAAAAATAAGTAATTTGCTACATTAACTGTGTGTTCAACTCTGGTTATGATGGACAACACTAGAAAAACTGGTAATATTAGAGCATAAGGACTGTTCTTGAGCATGGAGGGCTGTAGAACACAAATTGCAATTGGTCCAGCCTCAAATTTACATTAAAACATTAAGCTTTAAAAATTACCGCCAGAGGCGAGTGAGTTTCAAGTGACCGATGTTAATTGAGGCAAAAAAACTGTAAAATTTAACTAATATTGGTTTTTTAAAATTATCTAATCATGGCAAAACGGTACACTAATTTTAAATTCAATTTAACCATAATCATTAAACATTAGCTCCCCACAGACAAGAAATTGCTACCGCCAAAAAGAAAATTACCAATAAAATTTGTTGTTCATATGATACTTTATGAATTTAGTGAAAAATAATTTTTATTTATTAAAGGACATGAAACATCAACACACAACACATTCTATAAATACATTTTATACAGAAAAAATACTATTCATGTTATCTAAAACTCAATTTTACCAAAACGGTCACTCATCTCCTTTTGCTTTCTAAATAGAATGTATTTAAAACATACCTTGTAGCATGTGTTAAAACTTTGGTATGAATGGCACAAGTCTTCCTCGGCACTCGCCCTAGCCAAGTTTGTTGCATTTTGTTTCGCGGAAGCTTGTGACCTGTAAAATAACAACATAAATAAATAGAAAAGAATTTGTCAAAGAAATATTTACCTAGTTCTTTGCACATCATAAAAATTGTAAATATGCATGCAAAATCCGTATACAACACCGTAACAGGAGACAAAACTTGGATATATTCGTACGAGCCGGAAATTAAGCAACAAATAACTGTTTGGGCTTTCCAAAATGAACCGATGCCAACAACAGTGGTATGTTCGCGAAGAACTTCCAAGAAAATGATCGCTTGTTTCTTATACTGGACATGTTGCAACCATTGTTTTAGAGGATCGAAGAACAGTTAATGCTGAATGGAATGCAACAATTCATTTGCCAGAAGTCATCGATGAAACAACTGAAAACGTCGCATCATTCTTCATCGTGACAATTCCAGCTCTTACAAAGCACGTCAAGCAATTGATTATTTGACGCAGAAAAACATCGAATTAATGACTCATTGCCCATATTCCCCTGATTTATCGCCTAACGACTTCTTTTTGTTCCCGAATGTAAAAAAAATGCGTGCACAGTGATTTTCATCACCTCAAGAAGCAGTTGAATCTTTCCAAAATTATGTTTTTGAGGTACCAACTTCAGAGTGGAAAAAATGTTTCGATAATTGGTTCGAACACATTCAAAAGTGTATAAATCCTAAAGGCCATTATTTTGAGAAACAATAAAATGATTTGTACCAAAAGTTTTTTTCTTCCATTGTTTTTGTAAAAACGAGGTACTCCTCGTACAAATATTAAAATATAACTACCTAATTCACTTAAACTATCTTAATTGAAAACTGATTAAAAAGTGCAGCGGTAAAGCCTAACCTGTTTCTTTTATGAAAATCAAAAAATGTTGAGCATTTTTATGCTTATTTAATTTCATACTGAATTACTAAAAATTTCTATAAAAATATCTCTTGCAATATGTATTTTTAAAGAGTTCCTGTTAGCACTAACCAGACAGTAATATAACCAGCCTAAGATAGGTAAGTTTTGAAACTATATGGGCAAAAACAGGAAAATAAATGTGCTTTTGTAGAAAAAAAAATACATTTTTACCTGTCCCAAGCTCCCAACAAAGTTGACGCAACCATGAGAGTTAACGTATCGGGATCGGCCCATCCAGCGCCTTCTACGGCAATTGCGACGTGAGCTAAGGGCAGCGAGTCGTCACGGACACGAATTTCAGATCCGGTGAAACGGCAGGGAGATAGTTTCGGTATTTCGCCTGAATAGTTGTTGTCTGGAAAAGATAAATAATACATAAGAAATGAAACAGGCCTATATCTCTCATTCTTGATCCAAAGCAAGTTACTTTTCATGTAGTCAATTAAATCTAAAAAAAAGCAAGACCACGACGAAATTCTGCAGACTAATTGTAAACAGTCTTTTCTGATGGTGATTCATTACCAAAAGTTGAACGAAGCGATTTGAGGCGTTATTGCCCACACCACACTCGATGACCTAGTAAAAAATTTTTTTTTCACTTCCGATTTCACCCCCCTTAAGTCAAAATTTAACTTTTAAAACTACACAGCTCTGATGAGGCCATCAATTCCTATATTACTACCAAATTTCAACTTTCTATGACAAATAGTTTCGGAGAAAATCGGGTGTGACAGACAGACAGACAGACAGACAGACAGACGGACAGACAGTCAGACAGACACCGAAGTCATCTTATAAGTGTTCCGTATGGAACACTAAAAACGTAAATTGGAAAAACTAAAAATTTAAAATTTTAGTATTCTTTAATATGTATTGCCCTTTTTTATGACTGATAATATAAAATAAGATCTACATGATCTAGAAAAAGCATCCCTTTCATCTGTGTCAAATATCCGTGTCCATTAAGAATTGATTTTTATTAGCGATGTAAGGGGTAGCATTTTTTAGGATTCGGCAAAGCCGGGTACTCGCCCGGGTAGAATCCGGCAATATTATATTAAGCTCATTCTTTTATGTTTTACTGACTTTTTCTGCCAACTTCCAACTACCCGTTTGGTTACTTTGTGTGAAACCCCGTATTTGACGGTAAACATAAAACACAGTAGCGACGTTTAAGAAAATTTTTAGGTCCTGTTTTATATCACGCATATCATACCAACAACATAGCTGCCAGCGCAGTCGCGGGTTGTGTTTAGATCTGAATTTCAAAGAGAATCTTTTTATAACGTGCCCCGAAATTCATTATTAATAATTTTCCAATAAGTAAATAGAGAGATTTTGCAACGCTTATTTTTCACATAAATTTGTCCTTATCGTTATCTTAAGCATGCGCAGTATTAACGGGAAGAAATTGCAAGGTTAGGTTAGTATTCATCTTCTATAAATTTAGGGAATTATTTTTCATTCATTTCATGGTTAAGTACACCGATTATTAATATTAGATGTGTCAACATAAGTTTCTAAATTAAGGCTGTGTCTAGCAGGTTTCTATCACTTCCTTCAATATTTCCAAGGTAATACGAATTTGAAACTATCACTAAACACACTGTAATGCCATTGTGACGAAGATTGCAAAATCCCAACATAATCTGAACACTAATTAACTATTGTTAGTGTGTGTTTTACTTTATTTTCTTAGTGGTTTGTATACCTAAGTAGAAAAAAAAAACAGGCCCTAGCATGATAGGGATAAGAATAACGAATTTCAAATAACCTCTCTTATCGTTATCCTTAATAAAGGTTGCTCTTATTTTGTATCAATACTCCACAAGCTCTGAATGGTGGGCACATCCTTCAAATAATGATAACAGCGGAGTCCTTGTATTTAATTTCTTCCCTTTAGTACTGCGCAAGCGCCAAACGGTCAGCACATGCTTCAAATAAAGATAAGGACAGTGGCCTACCAAAAAAAGCGTTGCAAGATCTCTCTACTGACTCGCTTGACGTTACAATTGAAAATAATTATAAAAGAGACGTTAAGAGGAAGTTTTTGTTGTACGATTAGTGCTTGTAAAAATATATATGGCATGTTCAAAAGAGTTAATTTTCTTGAAAGAAGGAATTTGAACATTTCAAAAACTCGTGGGCATCATACCAGGAATATGGCGACAGGTCATGTGATCATTACAAACTTGAATCCCTTGAAATCGAAGGTGCCGAGTCGAACGTCGCTACTGTGTTTTATGTTTACTGTGGTAATACGATGAATCCCGAGCGAAATAAAAATTGTATTCCAATATTTTCTACAGTAGAAGGTCGTTTTAACGATTGTAGAAAATGAGCGAAATTTGAAACTACTTTTTACTTGATAAGGAAGATGAATCAAAAGCAGTATGTGGGTTGTGTAGCGTAAAAATCACGCGAGGCTCAGGAAAAAAAAAAAGCTACTACTTCGTCTTTATGGAAATATTTAAAATTTAAATATTCCAGCAGTTTGGCCAATGAAGATAAGGGCGAAGTAGAACCATCAACCATCTCTGGGATTTTAAAACAAGTTAATATTATAGAATATTTTAGGACAGCCAAACAGGGGAACGTGCCTTGTTCGTTTGTAGAATAGGTAAAGATAAAAATGAAATGTTATTGTATTAAGGTTACAGTAAAATGTACCTATAACTTAAAGAATAAAGGTAACAATAAATTATTCTGAAAAATTTTCTTTCTCTTTCTTTAACAACAAATAAAGCAGCAATATATTCTTTTAGTTAAAAAATAAAAACAAAATTCTTAATATATTTTTTTTAGGGTTCAAGAGGTTACATCGAAAACATCAAGAATGCCTTAAATCAGATGCTCGAAGAAAACAGTATAAACAGCACCTATTTAATAGAGACAATAGAGCTGCAAGAGATTTAGGAGTAAATAACAAACCATGTTTTATATATGCACAACAACTCGTAGTAATCAACTCTCTAAAAGTGCAAAGATCTGTATTCGACATTTTAAGTGTCGAAACAAGGATCGTAACTCATTTAAACCACTCATCTCCTTCCAAAATGATATTAGAATAAATCCAGGGAGATTTTAACATTGGAGTAGAGAAAATGGAATTGGAAAGGCTTTTTGAATAAAGCCTAGTTGCTGCTGAATATGATTCACTCCAAAGGTTACTAGAGCTTTTACAACCATTCGAACAAACTACCAGCATCTCTATTTATTTTCATTATTAAAAAGTCTGGTTTCGACATTTAAAACGCAAATGATCCGGAATTATTCATAAGCATCAAGCAATTTAACAATAGCAAGAAAATATTCCAATGTAATATATACACTACTATCAGAAAGTATTTGCCCATCTAGAAATTTCAATATAACTGCCAAAATTCAATATCTAATTAAACCCTTTTATTATATTAGGTAAATTTAATTATTCTTAACAAGTGTCCATTATAAAATTGTTTAGATAAGCCTTTTTGGTGAAATCACAAATTAAAAACCAATTAGAACAAATTTTCAAGTTTTGCATGATAATCGTTTTGAGGCGATTTCTGAGAATTCCAGTTGAAGTAAGAACTCATTTCAAGTTTCTAGGGATTATGGAAATTCCTAGAGATATCAAAATGGTCACTCGAGTCGACAAATCGCGAGTGATATGCGGATGCCAAGGAGAACAGTGGACTACATCGTAAAAAAATTTTCTGCGGGACATGGAATTCTTAACCAAAAACATTCAGGAAGGTTTCGAAAAACGACTTTCGCTAAAGACAGAGCTATAACAATGTCCAGTAGACGTAATCGCCGCCTAACCGCACCAGAAATCACGGCTCAAGTAAACCTGGAGCGGCCCATCCCCATCAGCGTGACAACCGTGTAGAACAGGTTAGCAGAAGGTGGACTACACGGAAGAGTTGCAGTGAGGAAACCACTTCTTAGGCAAGTGAATAAAAGTAAACGATTAGAATGGGCCCGAGAACATGAAAATTGGACATCAGAACGATGGAAGCGACGAATCTAAATTCGAAATTCTCTGTTCAAATGGACGAGTTTACGTGCGGCGGTCAGCTGGAAAGAGGATGTTGGAAGCCTACAGGCAACATGGTGGAGGATCAAGAATGGTTTGGGATTGTTTTAGCAAGGGTAAAGTTGGGAAAATCTTTAGGACAGAAGGAATCATGCGAAACGGTATCAAGAAATTTTGCTAACTGAAAATGCTTCCTTCTGGAAGAGATATTTTTCAGGGAAAATTTATTTTTCAGCGTGACAACGACCCTAAACATTCTGCTAAACAAATTGGAGAACTTTTGAACCAATGGAAATCCAATGATGTCCTGGAAGTGATGACTTGAACCCCATGGACTTGTTGTGGGACCATTTGGACAGGTGTGTTCGAAAACTCAAACCAACATCAGAAAATCACTTGTGGGAACTTCTACAAGCAGAAGGACAGAATGTCGAAACTCTGTAAAGCGGTAATTAAAAACAAAGGTCACATAGATGAGAAAAATCCTGGAAAATCATAAATATTTTTCTGATTTTCTAGACTGTAAATAGTTTGAAAATAAATAATTCATTAAAATTTAAAAAAAATATTATCTGGGTTTTTGTTGTCTTGGGACTGAAATAACCAGGTGGGCAAATACATTCTGACCGTAGTGTAGGTATTATTTTACAATATTGTGGAATCGAGAATTTTCGTTAACAATAGTAAACTTTCATTTAAAATTGTATGCTAAAATGTGGAAACTGCGAGATACGCAACTAGGTCGGAAATATTTGATACTATGTGCAGGCAAGATTCCCGACACTATTTTAAGTTTTTGATTGGAATACAGTTTAAACTTTTTCCAGGCGTTCTAAAGGTTTTTCCTAATTTTTGAAAAGTCCTAAAAATTCTCTATATTTTATTACTACTCAGTATATTCACCACTACACTGAACGCATTTATTTTTGCGCTCGACGAGCGTTTCGCTAACCATTCAACCTTCATCAACAGCTACGAGTGACTCAAATTTAAATTCCCTGGCAGATTTTTCACTTTACTACAAACACAGAATTCAACTGTAACAGTCCTAAGATCTTAACTACTGAAGTTACAAAATAAAACTTACTCAGTTGTCCAAGGTTGCTCTCTGCCAACTTGACTAAATCTTCATGACATACACCTCCAGCGCCTGCTATAACAATGCGACCAGCCTTGTAGTGGTTGTCTAGGTAATATCTTAAATCAGTGGCGTTGATAGAACGAATGTTGGCAGTGGGTCCTGAAAATAATTATTTACCTGTCAAATTCAGAAAGAGGTCTTCACAGCATGGACAGGCAAGCATACGAGTCCAACTGCAACACTACACTGAGTATAAAATTGTTGGTACACTTGTATAAAAATAGTTATTTATTTACAGAAATTTGCATGATGAACACAGACACTTCAACATCAGGGTAAAGTTATGAAAAAATTCTTACTCATTTTTGCTCAATTCAGTGATGATTATACATTACCTAAAATGGTATTAGCCAAAGGTGTTCCTTGATAAGCAATGGCGTGCAAATGATCAAATACAACTTCTTGCAGGTTAGATTCAACTTCCTGCATCTCCCTAAGGATGACACCTCTCTCTCTTTCAATTTCAGACTCTCCCAATTTGGCATTTTGAACGATGTCAGCAAGGATTTCAACAGCCTAATATACAAGAAACTAAGTTATTCCAAAACCTTATGAAAAAAAAAATTCAGAAATGCCATCCTGCATAACAGATTGTTTAATGCAAATAATGTTTGTTCCATATAAAAAACATAAGAAAGGTGTTCTTATATGTACCTTTGGAACATCTTTGGATAAACATTTGGAGTAGTAGACGGTTTGCTCCCGACTGGTGTAGGCATTAAGTTGGGCTCCTAAGTCTTCAATTTCAAGCTCCAGTTGGCTCTGTGTCCTTTTACCAGTTCCCTAAAAACATATTTTTAATTTTTATTTTTAAAATCAAGTTTCTAGAAAAATACTGATTCCTTTCTAAATACCTTAAAGGCCATGTGTTCCATAAAATGGGCAACACCATTGTTTTTGGAATTTTCATACCGACTGCCAGCATCGATCCAGATACCTACAGTAGCCGTTTGGGAGCCCCAGTCCTCAGTAGCCACTCTGATACCTTAAAGAAAAAAGAAAAACTTTAATTGAATTATAGTTTAAAGAACAGTAACCTACTGAATTGTTTTTAAAGGTTTTATATATTCCCAGCCTTTCGCATCTTTATCAAATTTAATTTTTTTTATTTGTACTCAAACAAATCTTGTTTAATATATATCATAGATGATATGAAAGTTTTAACTCTATTCGCACAATGAAGCAGACATTAAAATAAATTAAATATATATATGTCAAGTAAGAATGTGTCCACGATAATTCATTTTTGGTAGATGCGATTCAACAAAAAACCGGTAGAGGGAACCTTTGTCTATGACGCATTTTTAGTAAAAGTATCAGTCGATTCCCAATTTTTGTCAAAATCATGTAAAATCCAAAATGATTCACTTGTTTGCATTGCACATTAAATCTAAGAATATGTAGTCCGAGCTTTTATAATATATTACCACTGATATTTTGTCCATGAATAATAATATTTGTCAATCAAAATCATTTTTATACATATTTTTATAAATGTCAAAATTACTTAAAACAATTAATTCATCCTGAAGATAGTGAAAAACTGTAATATTTATATTGGTAGGAAAATTTTCGTAATTTATCTCAACCTCTTGTGACATAAGAGTGCTGATTGGAAAATATAGTCAAGAGATTCGAATTTTTAAAATATAAATTAGACAATAACATTAGGAAATGGTATCTTTTAGAAGTAACAGACTTAGAGCCTTCGATTTATCTCATAGTTTTTGCACTTTTTTCAGTCATCTGATTCGGAGATCCCATTATGTACAATATAATAAGTTTCAGTCTTTTTATGAAGCCTCATTTGGAGTACCGGCATGTATTTCTTTAAATGAGTTTTAACATGCATGAGACAGTTAAAAATATAAACTGTAAGGCAATGTAGATATTTTGAGGGAGATGAAGGATATCCTACAGCACCCGGAGTGTTTTAACCCAGCAATCACCGTCATACATTTTCTCTGGACAGCAAACACTTTTGAGGCTTGTGCAGAATATCCCCAAGACAGTATACCATAAGTAAGATGTGTGTGTATAAATGCATAGTAGGCATTCATGTTAGACACAGTTTTTTACGTTTCTGATAAGAAAAATATTTTTGTTTATTCTTTTTGACAATTTTGTGACATGTTCTTATATTAATTTAGCATCCAGATGTATGCCAAGAAATTAAAATAAACCTGTATTCTTCTTGTATAATGCATCAGAATATGGGTGATTAAAAAGACAGCACAGCTGATCAAAGGATTTTTATATAAGTAACCATAATAAAATTATCAGCAGAAAGACTCAATATAATGGACATTTCTCTGACTGAATATTCACTTGTAGTTAATAATGTAAAAATGTATGACACTGCTCTAATGATTTTAGTTGTTTTCTGCATTACTGAACATATTATATAAAAACTCTAAAACTGGCTTACCATTGTTAAGAGCAGTTACTTTAGTGGGTGGGACATTTAGATTCACTTGTTTAGTCTCCGCAGCAACACTGGAGGCTTTCCTAAGTGCCTAAAATAAATAATTTCAAGTTTGACTATTACCGACATTGGGGTTAGAACATGTTACGTAATTTTTGTGATTTATAAAGCCGACTTAAGCTTTTGAAACTGTTAGTCTATTATAAAATGAAGTTTATGAATTAATTACTAACTTATTTTGGAAGAACTTACCTTTGTCAAATTAGTATTTTTGGATAATTTTGCAACGGACTGAGACAATTTTAAGATGGAAGCCATTTTTCCTTTCCGAATGTGACAGTGACGGAAAAATGACAGTTTAAAGTGGTCTCCCCATAGGAACTTTTTATTTCTTAGGATTTTCATACGTTTTCTACAATTTAGGATCCGATGTCCCCAATATTTTTGTTCTATATTTGAACAATACGAGGCTGGTTTGAAAAGTCCGTGCAAAGTCCGAGAGATGGCACCACCGGCGCGTATCGAGGTCATGTTTAATTAGTAACATCTCTTGAATGAATGCACACCAAGTTTCAGCCATATTGGTCTATTTCTTTGTGTTTGGCCTTCGTGTGAATCAAGGAAGTCGAGTGATTTTCAAGAAATGGACGAAAAAGAATTTCGTGTGGTGATTAAACATTACTTTATGAAAGGCAAAACGCCTCAGGAGAGTAAAGAGAAGCTTGATAAACATTATGGTGACTCTGCACCTTCGATTAGAACAGTTAATAAGTGGTTTCAAAATTTTCGGACTGGCTATATGGACACAAGTGACGCTGAACGTTCTGGACGGCCTGTGGAGGTTACGACTCCAGAAATCATTGATCAAATCCATGATATGGTGATGGATGACAGAAGAGTTAAGGTGCGTGAGATTGCTAGTGCTGTGGGCATCTCAACTGAACGGGTACATAATATTTTGCATAAACATTTGGACATGAGAAAGCTATCCGCAAGATGGGTGCCGCGATTGCTCACGCTTGACCAAAAACGGAATCGTGTGAAGTGTTGCAAGGATGGTTTGCAGCTGTTCCAGAAGAATCCGGAGGACTTTAAGCGTCGTTTCGTCACTGTGGATGAAACATGGATACATAATGTTCTTTAAAATTTTAAATTCCATTGTAAATTGTCCAGAACTTTTATCTCAGATTAATTTGTATGCACCCTCTAAACATACTAGATCTACGTTGTCCTTCTTCAAACCTTATCGTAGGACAACCTACGGAGCTAATACCTTCATAACAAGATTTATGGGCATTGTAAACAACTGCCCATCACTGGAATTGTTCTCCAGCTCCTTATCACAAGAAGCAGATTGGGGTTCTTTTCTGAATTTCTTAGTTTTAGCCTTTAGTTTTAAGTAGTTTTAAGTGTCATTTATATTGTAAACTTTTGTATTTTGTCTTTATTAGTTAATGGACCTGTCCCGTAAATAAATAAATAAATAAAAATAAATAAATAAATTATTATACTCCCGAGACCAAACAACAATCTAAACAATGGGTTACCAAGGGGGAATCTGCACCAAAAAAGGCGAAGACCGTTCCTTCGGACAGTCGCCATAACCTTTCCGGTTATGGCGACTGTCTTTTGGGATTCGCAAGGGATAATCCTCATCGACTATCTGGAAAAGGGTAAAACTATTACAGGTGAATATTATTCATCGTTATTGGACCGTTTGAAAACCGAGCTGCAAGAAAAACGCCCGCGATTGGCCCACAAGAAAGTCCTTTTTCATCACAACAATGCACCAGCACACACTTCAGCAGTTGTGATCGCAAAATTAATGGAAATAGGATTCCAACTCGTTTCACATCCCCCCTATTCTCGAGACTTTGCTCCCGCGGACTACTATTTGTTCCCCAATTTGAAGAAATGGCTGGCGGGACAAAGATTTTATTCAAACGAGGAGGTGATTGCAGACACTAATGGATATTTTGCAGACTTGGACAAATCCTATTATTCGGAAGGGATCAACAAACTAGAACATTGTTGGACGAAGTGTATAAGCCTAAAAGGAGACTATGTCGAAAAATAAAAAAGGTTTACCCCAAACACATAAGTAGTTTTTATTTTTGCACGGACTTTTCAAACCAGCCTCGTAGATGGCATATAAAAATTCTAAATTTAAAAAGGTAAAACGTAAATTTAATTTTACAGAAAAATAGTATTCCAAATTTAAAATCTATTTTAAAGTAAATATTTCCAAAAAGGTCATATTTCTTTAAAGAAATATACCTGTATATAACGAGTACCTAAGGATAAGTTAAAGTTATAGAATTAAAATAACAAAATAATACAAATAACTTTATTCCTAAACAGCTTAATATATAAACAAATATTCATTTTATAAAATTAGGTGTAAAGTAAAAAATATTTTATTTAAATAATGTAATCTAAAAATCTATAAACATTCGCATTGCAATAACTAAATACATATAATTCAAAAATTAAACTTTTCATTTTACAATAAAAACTTAGATTTTGAACACAAAGACAGCGCAATTTTAAGATTTTGGAATTTGTTTCTAAATTTGTAAAATATCTAGAAACTTCTGTGGCGTCCTTCAGTTTAATTATGTCTGTACAAAACTGAATAATTATTTTTTCTCCTATAAATGGATAATTTTCAGTTATTATGCTGTTTATTTCCAAATACGCTCGATCTAAAATAAGTAAAAGGTGATTAAATTTTAAACGAAAGATTTTAGAGTTAGAAAATATATTGGCATTTTTCCAAATTGACTAGATTCCTCTCTGCTAAATGCCAATAACAAAAATGTTTATAAGATGGTAATGCTAAGAAAACAGCCCCACCTCGGAGCGGATGGGGGTCGGTGAAGGTGACAGGAAAGGATGTCTTCTCTATGAACCATCACAAATTTTGCGGCTGTTACCCCCCATAAAAAAGATACACCGCCATAAACATTGTGTATTTGGCGTAAAAAACTAATCTTACAGTTTTAAAAATCACTCCCACCAACAGAGGTGGGTGGAGGTTGTAAGGGAGGATATTCTCTCTACGAATCACCGTAGATTTTGAGGCGGTCATCTCCCATAAATGTTGTGTATTTGGAGTAAAATATGTATGTTTTACAATTTATATAGGATATATTAACGAGATTGATCTTGACCACTCTCAGTCACTCAGCACCCTCACAAGAGGGGACATCCTATCCTACCTACCACTCCTCCCGGGTGGAAAGCATATAGGACATGTTAGCGTGTTATTTATTACAATATTTGAAGTTAAAACTTGGGGAATTATTCAATCACAGTGACTTATATTCGCTAATATGTGGTATGTTGGGAGTGTGGTACATACATTACGGTAAAATGAAAAACGTTATATTTAAAGTGTTTGGGCAACATAGTTAAAGTGATCAATAAAAAGAAAAGATGAAGAATTAGGTGCGCATATAAGGTATCTGCACTGACGGGTACCTGATTCAAGTTCCATCCGCCATGTAGAAAAGATCGACGATTTATGGTCTGGACATAAATCAGAATATAAGAATAATAATAATAATAATGGAAAATTTGAGTCTCATCCACAAAAGTTAAAATATTCCCATCTATGATAGAGAGCTGAAAGTTAAAAGTATATAAGATAAATAATGACAAAGAAGATATCCTTGAGGAACACCTTTTGATACTAGTAGAGAACTAAAAATATTGACTCAATGTTTTTCTTAAATTTTTGTTAAATAAATCAACAAAGTAGCAATTAAAAAAACAAAATATGATGTATCTTAATATAAATAGTTTAACCGCAAATAAAACAGAACTTGAATGGACAGTTACTCAGTGGAAGCCTACAGTAATTTGTTTGGTAGAAACACATATTACCAAAGACTTGGAAGACAGCGAAATAAACATTAAGGGCTATAAAGCAGTTCATGTATTTTCAACAAGTAGGCATACAGGAGGAGCTTCTATATACGTGAAAGAAGAACTTCCTTACAGGTCAACTATAAATATAGTAATAGATGGGAATTTATGGTTGGTTGGTATAAACCTATGTGTTAATGGCAAAAAATACAATGTTCTTAATGTCTACCATTCTCCTAATGCCAGTGATATTGTATTCTTGGATAAATTAGAAGAAATAATAGGAGAATATGCTCTAAAACCTGACGGGTTTATTTTAACAGGGGATTTCAACATCAGTGTTGCAAAAGATTCATATTATTCCAAGAAACTTAAAGATATTATAAAAAGTAATGCTATGTATCAAATCGTTCAAAACTTTACAAGAATTACACAGAATACAGCAACAATGATTGATCTTATAATAACTAATGAAAAAAGTATTGAATATCAAATTCACCACTCACCCAAAATAGCGGATCACTCCATTATAACTACAGAATTTCCTTCTTTTAAAAGAGTTAAGCAAAAAACAAGTGTCAGAGATACGAAAAACTTTAATTAACTTCAGTTATAATTGAGAAATTAAACAAGCATGCTCCAATAGTAGAAAGAGAGGCAATGTACAAATGGGGAAACAAAAAATGGTGGACGCTCGGAATTAAAGATGCAATTTCTAATAGAGACAGATTGTACAGAAGAGCAATGATAACTAGACTTGAAGATGACTGGATAAGCTATAAACAGAATAGAAACAGAGTGGTTCAGCTTATTAAAGAAAAAAAGCAAGCATATTATAATAGAAAAATAGATGAAGCTAAAGGAGATTCTAAAGAAATGTGGAGGACTCTGAAGGGTCTAATCATTTCTAGTAAAAACAATAAACGACAAGAAGGCATTTTTTTCAAGGGAAAGATGGAAAAGGATAACAAAATAATAGCAGAAAAATTTAATGACTACTTTTTGCAAAGTATTAGTGCCATAACAAAAGACATGGGGGAAATTGAAACCCATGGTTAATAATTTTGACACATTAGAACTAGCTGACCTTAGAAAAACTGTAAAAAATTTAAAAAATAAGACAAGTAGTGTTGATGGCATTAATGTCAGAATTTTAAAACTAGCATTTGAAGTAATAGGTGATTGCTTTCTGAAACTAATTAACACTAGCCTAGTAAGAGGAAGATTCCCCCAAGAATGGAAAATGACAATGATTATTCCTATTGAGAAAGTAACTAACACTAATAGATGTGAAGAATATCGACCAATTAATATGGTAGCTACATATGAAAAACTTCTTGAAACTATTGTAAGCAAACAAATGAGAAAATACGTAGAGGAAAACAAGTTGCTTACATATTGTCAGGCTGGTTTTAGGAAAAATCATTCTTGTGAAAGTGCACTACAGACTGTTATTTCCAAGTGGAAGTCTTCTATAGGTGAGAAAAAAAAAATGGTTGGTGTACTACTTGACTTTCAAAGGGCTTTTGAAACTATAAACAGAAAGTTGTTGGTTCAGAAATTGGAAAAATATGGTTTTGAGGGAAATGTGTTAAAATGGTTCTGTGAATATCTGGACAGCAGAACACAACAAACAAAATATAATGGAGCGTTATCTTCTATTAGGATCAATAGTCATGATGTTCCACAGGGCACAGTGCTAGGACCTGACTTATTCATATTATATATAAATGATATAGTGAAAGTCATAAAAAAATGTGAATTACAGCTATTTTCAGATGACACAATCCTCTATTATGAAAGTGATAACATAACAGATCTAGTGCAAACAATAAATGAAGACTTAGATAGGTTACACAAGTGGCTGTGTTGTAATAGTCTTAGTGTCAATGTTAAAAAAACCAAATTTATGATACTAAAAGGCAAAAATAATACTCTAGATAACACTACTCATAATGGCATTGTGATAGACAATGACAGAATTGAACAAGTTAAAGAATGTAAATATTTGGGTGTAGTTATTGATGAAAATCTATCATTTTCTAGTCATGCCACTTATATAACAAAAAAAGTATCAAAAAAAATTTATTTTTTATGTAGAATAGGTAAAAATTTCAGTACTTGGACTAAATTGCTAATATATAAGTCGATAATAATGCCCCATCTCAATTATTGTTCCACAATTCTCTATATGTTCAACAAAAGAGATATAGACAATCTCCAGAAAAAGCAAAACTGGGCATTAAGATGTATAATAGGTTGCAATAGGTATTCAAGAATAAAAGATATGTTGAAAACAACAGACTTATTAAGTGTAAAACAAAATATCTTTTTAAATACAATGATAGTTGTTTTTAAAATTAAAAATAGAATCTACCCTGAACATATTTTAGAAAAATTACAATATGTCAATGACATTCACACATATAACACTAGAAATAGATTGGACTTTTATGTTCCCAATGTGAATTCATCATATGCTGAAAATTGTTTATTCCATCGAGGACTTATAGAATTTAACAATCTTCCAATAAATTTGAAAAATGCAAACTTTGTAAACTGTAAAATTGTTAAGAAGCTACATAATAGATAACCATAGCATTTAAGTTAGTTTGTAATTATATATATTGTAATTGTACTTGTTTAGCTTTGCTAATAATAAAGATTATTATTATTATTATTATAAATAAGTACCCAACCACCCAAATTAAATGTAGTCGCCCACTTCACCAAATATAGCCTAAATAAAAGGCAAATAACACAGAAGACAGAGCTCTTTGAAATTTGCTACATTTCAAATCAGTAAAATTTCTGTTGTGCCTATTTTTTATTTTCACAGATTATTTACTTAACAGTGATAAGTAGTTTCCCTTTAATGCCTTGTTAACGGGTCGCCAGTTTATTTTTTAATCGCCTAGGACACTAAAATATAATTCTGTGTGTAAGATTAGTATGAGTTGACCTAAATCAAACTTTTGTCTTACTTTCCCTGCTAAAGGAACAGTGCATTAATGAAAAAAATTACCCACCAAAATTTTTGCTTTTATCACATTTTAGGGATCCTAGATAACAAAAAACAAAGTATTTTTATCAGTCTGCCTGTTGGCATGATAACTCTTGAACTAAATGAGATCAATTTCAAACTTGGTACATATATACCTAACGATATAATAAAATCAAGGGTTTTTAAGTGACATTGCTCAGGGAAAGGGGGGAGAAAAGGGTAAGTAAGATAAATTTTGTAAGGTTTTTAATAGTAATATGGGCGTTTTCCCTGGATCTTAAACAAATTTTGTGCATAAATATTTACAGTAAAACATATATATGGTTAAAAGGGTGTGGGAGGATATTAGACGGGTTGTTTCAGATTCAGTTATATGTCCTTTTCAGGCTTTTTGGAGTTGAGGGGGTGGGATTGTTAAGTATCATATAATGTTAACGGTATAATGAGAATTTTTATGGGCTTTTTAGTTAATGTAATGTAAAATATATTAGAGGTTAAAGGAGTGGTTAGAGGGTTTGCTTTGTATATATTGTATTACATGTCCTTTTAGGGCCGGAGTTGAGGAATTTAAAAAAATTTTATTACTTTCAATCTTAATATGGAAAGGGGTCATCAGAGGTGAGGTTATTAAATATTGTATGGTTTCAATAATATTGTGAGAATTGTTCCAGATTTTTGGTTGGTATAATGGACAAATTTTAAGTATAATATTTAATATAAGGGTTTAAAATATCATATGTCATCTTTAGGGTCCTTGGAATTAAAGAATTTGAAAATTAACTTCATTACTTTCAATTTTCACAGGAAAAAAGAGTTGTAAGAGGTGAGGGCTGTTTAATATTGTGGAGTATAAATAGTAGTATGGGAAGTTTTCTAGGTTTTTGGTTGGGATAATGGCCAATTGTTTTTTATGACTGCCTCACTATATTGAGTTTTTACTTAATGTAAGAAAGTCAAATTCAGTGTTTATTTTAGAGCTGTGTGTTTGCCGAGGAAGTACTGGGTATATCACTTAACAAATTTTTTTAAAAATTATTGTATGTATTACTTTTATTATTTTTTCTAAATACAAATACTTTTACCAAGTATTGAAGTAAATTATTTGGTTTGAGATGTACTAGATACCTATCAATTTTATACAATTGTTTAATTTACTATTTACAATCAGGTAAAATAATGTTTTAACTTAAACCAAACACTGTTTCTGCAAACAGTAAAATATTTAGGACTAAAGAATTCTGAAGTATATAAAACCTAATCTTACCAGATGAAAGCCATAAATCTGTTAAAAACCCAACTTCAAACCTCTCCAAGTGTTTATATCTTGTCAAGTCTTGTAAGATACTTTCTAATATTTTCATTTCTTTCTGACCTCCATAATTCATTAAGGCATAACAAAATTTTATTTGTTTTTCTCTATACTCTCTTGAATTTTGAAAACTGTTGACTTGTCTAAGTTTTTCTTCATTATTTTCAGTATTATTTTCTACTAATAACTCATTAATCAAGCTTTCACTTGTCTCATAATAAGAAATATTTCTTGGTATTTGTATACCTAATGGCAAACTTAATTTTTGTTGATCATTTTGCTTAATTAACTCTAACTTCTTAATTTTTTCTTTCCTTTTTGCATTTTTTCTTTTATAAAAATCTATAATATCCCTTTTTAAGCTATTACCAAATTCATCCAGTTCTTGAGTAATGTCATGCATAAGGTTTTCAACTTGGGGATTATTAGTTTTAGAGAATTCATTAGTGTAGGCTTGTAAATATATTTTGTAATTGTTTTTATACGAGTGATGTACAGTTGTTTGGCAAAAATTGTTTAAAAATTTCTGAAAAATAAGTATTATTGTTAGTTTACCAAATTATATTTTTATCTTCTTGGAATTTAAAACAGGGTTGCTATTTTATTAATAATGATGACAGGAATTATAAATAAATACTATTATCATACAGCCTTATAGTCATAATCTGGTGCTAGCATTAAGACGCGTTTTTCACAAGAAACAAAAAGAGAAATAAAAAAAATATTTATTCACTTTCTTTAGAAACGAATTTTAATACAATAATTACAAATTGAAATAATTTACCAAAATATTGCACCGCTTTGTGGAACTTGCTATGCTCTTTTGCTTTAACGTTCCATAAATAACTTTAGTTATATTACTTGAAATAGCATCTACAGCTTCTTTTTGTAAGGCAGGATATTCAAAATTCTTTTCATTAGACGCCAAAATATTAAGAATAGTATTTTCTAGAGCTGATGTGTTGATATTTTGTTGGTTTTCCATTTTGAGAATATTAGGTTAAGTTTAAATTTGTGAATATGACGTTACCGATAATCTCCACGGATAGATGGCGCTGAATAAACACATGTTTAGTGACTTTAGGAATATAGGGACGATGTTCTCCTCGTTCATATTTAATAATAAACGCGACAAAAAGAAAGTTCTAAAGACATTTCTATATTTTCCATATAGATCTAAAAATTATATCTTGAACAATTCTTAGCTCAAAAAGCATCTGAAAGAGAAGAAAAATAAAACCAGGTATTGAGTACAAGTGAATCTGAACCGATCTTTAGACAATAAGTTGCATGGTCGGTAACCAAACTTTGATCCGCCATTTTTATCGACAGGGCTACGTGAGTGAGTTTGTAGAGTCGATCATTCTTGTGAGGTAGGTTTATTATTTACCGATTGAAATTCAAAAATAAATATGAATTCAAAATTTTTCCGGCAATTTTTTAAATTTCAAATAAAATATTCATTTTACAATTTGGCCATGCATTTTTTAATTATTCAATTTGATAATTTTAGGCCACCAAACCAGTATTTTTTTTCGAATATCGCAAATGCCTCAACAAATGGAAACTACTGTAATAGTAGATCAAAATACCAGTACGGAAGAAACTATGGAATATGAAGATACTGGGGAAGTTCAGTATGTTTATGATGAAAACCAGATGATTTTAGGAGGCCCCAATGACTTTAACAATATTACAGATGTAAGCATATTATTTTTTTTACATTTATGAAAAATAACAATAAACTCAAAAGGACATAGTAAAAAACGAAATGAAAAGTTAATTTTTCTATGGTAATTTTTGTGTAACAGTCATAAATTCAAGGCTTTAAAAGATCAATTGACTAAGTTTTCCTTAAAAAGTTATCTGCAGCTTCTTTCCGAGACATTTCAACATCATTACATACCACAACAATAAACCAACTAAAAAGTAATGACGACATTAAAATTCATAAATTCTTGATGACAATAAAATAGAAAAACCACGAGAACTCCTGTTTGTAATTAAGGGGGTCTCCCATTTTATAATATTATTAACAAAAGAGTTCTGAGAAGATGTTTTATACCACAACACAGAGAATTAAACCTGTAAAATTCTGGTGCTTGCCTTAAATATAAATGAGATTAGATATTGGACCTTGAGTCTGACCAATCAGCAACCGTTATTTCTCTTCTTCCTCAACAAGACAGGCTTATTTTTTGGATTTTTCTAATTAGCTACCATGAAAAGTTACGCTCCTGCAAGAGAGGATAGAAGAACCACAGTGTGTTGTGTTCATAAAGTAAAAAAATGACTGTTGCTCATTGGTCAGTTTAACATCTATTTTAGGTTTTGAATTTCAGTGAAAATTAATTATACACGACCAGTGAGAAACTTGATACATATTTCTCGTTAAGTCGTGGACTTTTTATCTGAGATTTTTTTAGGTAACCTATAAATATATAATCATTTATCAGTGATATGATGTCATGTTGCAAAAAAATTATCAAACACTATATTTTTATATCATGTCAAATACCTTACAAATTGGTCACTTATGCTTTGCTTTGTCTTGGTAAAGAATATCATTGTTTTCACAGACAAGATTTGTAGTACTTGTAGCTTGTTGTTGCTGAGTGATTGAAATACCATCGTGTGTATTTGGACTGCTTATGGTCAGAGTTTCTATACTCTCCCCGTTATTTGGTAAACTTGAATTTAGTTCCACTTCTAGTGTCACATAGATGGATGCTCCATCACTGTTAGTATGAAGGTGCTGAATGCTCCCTACGGTTGGTTGATGCACTAAGACGGATGCTGGTAATGTCATCATGCCAATCGTATGTCCGTCTTCGCTCAACAATGTAATTTGTGTCTCTGAGTTCGGAGTAACCTCGGTGATGGAGCTGACGTTCACAAATTGGTTCTGCAAGTCTCCTTCCTTAACTAACTGTATTGTGGGTGCTAAAATAATGTGAAATGAAATGTTTGCATTTGCTTACTTATAGAGTATTTAATGTATTTATAATTTGCCTTTTTAAAGAAATATAACTCAAAAAGTACTCAAACAATTTTGACATTCTTTTGTACGTAGGGTCGATATATCTCCAAAATCGTAATTTTCTCACTGGCATGTCGGATTTTTCATGTTAATTTCTATCTAGCACGCTAAAAATTTACTGAATTTAGAATCTAGCATTTTGGATTTACTCTATTAATTAAATTAACACTGATGTTGTGGTGCACTTCACACCTTTCCCAGAGCCTAAACGAAGCCTATTAATATAGCCTGTAGCGTAGTAGCGTTCTTTATAGTCAACGGATTTTTTTTATACCTTCACTATAAGCGGCGTTGTGCCCAAGGCTCCATATTGTCTCTCACTCTCTAATTTACATTAATAATCTGCTGGAAAGGACCAGGACTCCAATTTACTGCATTGCAGATGACAGTAAGCTTATCTCTTTATTCACCTTAAATGCTCGAACATCAGTTACTCATGCAAATATCCGCAGACAGCAGGAAGTCGTTCAACTTAACAAAGATCTCTTGGGGGTGACAGTAACCGAGAAAGAATTTGACGCTACAAAAATCCAAGCGGCAGTTTTTTCTAAAAAAGTTAACATTACTCCATTTGCCAGGTGTTAATTTGAGAGCAAATCTGTCTTGGTATGAACATGTTGCGTGCATAGTAAAAAGAGCTTCTCAAAAGCTGGGAATATTATTTCAAACTAGAAAGCTTTACACTCTACAACAATTGTTAATTCTGTACAAAGCTCAAATTCAACCAACAATGGAATACTGCATGTTTGGGGCTTGGTTCCCAAACATACATTGCATTTGAGAGTTGTTGGTTTGACTGGAGCTCCAGAACACACCGGCAACCTTGATTCCTTGGAACATGGAAGGAGGTGGGTGAATACTTCTACAAGTAACACATGGGCTGAAAAGTCCCGGGCCTAACAAAGAAAACACGGTTTTTTTTGGTTCAAAATTAGCTTTATTCATCAACGTAATCTCCATCAAGAGCAACGCAATCATTCCAGCGCCGCTCTAACATTTCAATACCACTTTTGTAGAACGATTTATCTTTTGCCTCAAAATAGGCCTCAGTTTTAGCGATAACCTCTTCATTCGTACGAAATTTCTTACCGGCGAGCATTTTTTTCAGGTCTGCGAACAGCCAGTAGTCGCTGGGAGCCAAATCTGGCGAATACGGTGGATGTGGGAGCAATTCGAAGTTCAATTCATGTAGTTTTGCCATTGTTTTTGATTGACTTGTGACACGGTGCGTTGTTTGATGAAACAAAATTTTTTTCTTTGCCATATGCGGTCGTTTCTTTGCAATTTCGGCCTTCAAACGCTCCAATAACGCTATATAATATTCACTGTTGATGGTATTTCCTTTCTCAAGATAGTCGATGAATATTACACCACGCACATCCCAAAATACCGAGGCCATAACCTTTCCAGCCGATTGTTGTGCTTTCGGGCGCTTTGGACGAGGTTCACCAGTTGCTGTCCACTCAGATGACGATCGTTTTGATTCCGGAGTGAAGTGATGGATCCATGTTTCATCCATTGTCACATATCGACGCAAAAATTCCGGTTTGTTACGTTTAAACATGGCCAAACACTGCTCAGAATCATCAACACGTTCTTGTTTTGATCAACAGTGAGCAAACGCGGCACCCACTTTGAACAGAGCTTTCTCATAGTCAAATGCTCATGCAATATAAAGCCAACACGTTCTTTTGATATCTTTACGATGTCAGCTAACTCACGCAACTTCACTTTTCGATCATTCAAAACGATTTTATGGATTTTTTTGATGTTTTTCTGGTGTTACCGCCTCATTTGGACGTCCACTGCGTTCTGCATCATCGGTGTCTCTACGACCACGTTTGAAGTCAGCAAACCAACGTTTTATTGTTGTTTCTGATGGAGCGGAGTCCCCATAACACTTTTCAAGCCATTGCTTCGCTTGAACGGTATTTTTTCCCATCAAGAAGCAGTGTAAAATTAAAACACGAAATTGTTTTTGATCCATTGTTTTGAAAATAACAAAAGTAGCGTCACTCTTAGCACAATAACTCACAAACTAATGAATAGAATATCATGAAATTTTAACAGCTGTCTTTTGAAGGTTAGTATTAACTGAAAAAAAGGTGACTGCAATAAAACTAGCGCCATCTATGTGTTAGGCCCGGGACTTTTCAGCCCATGTGTTATTTTCATGGAATGCCTTCAATGGGTTCCAGAGCGGTGCATGCTAGGAATATACGTCGCACTAATACCTTATATCCATATGAGGTTTAGGTTATCATTCCTCATACAACCCTTTTTCAGCATTCTTTTATATGAAGAACCCTCATCCGTTTAGAATGATTTGCTCAGGAGTGTTTTCCACCGAGTACAATTTACAGCGATTCAAGACCAACGTGAACCGCTTTTTTCGTACACGCGTCGTCTCTGTATAGATATAGGGATTTCTCTGCGGTTTGTGTGCTATGCTCATAAAAAAAGCACTGTTGTGATTTCAATCAGAGAACCAGTAATTTTTCTTGTAACAACGATAATTTGAAAATAATATATAAATTTAAAAGGAGAATAATAGAGAGATTTTGCAAGGCTTATTTTTCACATGCCTTTGTCCTTATCGTTATCTCAGGCATGCGCAGTATTAACGAGAAGGAATTGCAAGGTTAGGTTAGTATTCATCTTTTATAAACCCAGGGGATTTCACATTTCATGGTTAAGCACACCAGTTATTAGTATTAGATGGGTCAACACAAATTTCTAATTTAAAGTTATGTCTAGCAGATTTCTATCACTCCCTTCAATATTTCCAAGATAATACGAATGTGCGATAAATAAAATTTCATTTGAAATTACGAGGCTGGTTTGAAAAGTCCGTACAAAAATAAAAACTACTTATGTGTTTGGGGTAAACCTTTTTTATTTTTCGACATAGTCTCCTTTTAGGCTTATACACTTCGTCCAACGATGTTCTAGTTTGTTGATCCCTTCCGAATAATAGGATTTGTCCAAGTCTGCAAAATATCCATTAGTGTCTGTATTCACCTCCTCGTTTGAATAAAATCTTTGTCCCGCCAGCCATTTCTTCAAATTGGGGAACAAACAGTAGTCCGAGGGAGCCAAGTCTGGAGAATAGGGGGGATGTGAAACGAGTTGGAATCCTATTTCCACTAATTTTGCGACCACAACTGCTGAGGTGTGTGCTGGTGCGTTGTCGTTATGGAAAAGGACTTTCTTGTGGGCCAATCGCGGGCGTTTTTCTTGCAGCTCGGTTTTCAAACGGTCCAATAACGATGAATAATATTCACCTGTAATAGTTTTACCCTTTTCCAGATAGTCGATGAGGATTATCCCTTGCGAATCCCAAAAGACAGTCGCCATAACCTTTCCAGCCGAAGGAACAGTCTTCGCCTTTTTTGCTGCAGATTCCCCCTTGGTAACCCATTGTTTAGATTGTTGTTTGGTCTCAGGAGTATAGTAATGTATCCATGTTTCATCCACAGTGACGAAACGACGCTTAAAGTCCTCCGGATTCTTCTGGAACAGCTGCAAACCATCCTTGCAACACTTCACACGATTCCGTTTTTGGTCAAGCGTGAGCAATCGCGGCACCCATCTTGCGGATAGCTTTCTCATGTCCAAATGTTTATGCAAAATATTATGTACCCGTTCAGTCGAGATGCCCACAGCACTAGCAATCTCACGCACCTTAACTCTTCTGTCATCCATCACCATATCATGGATTTGATCAATGATTTCTGGAGTCGTAACCTCCACAGGCCGTCCAGAACGTTCAGCGTCACTTGTGCCCATATGGCCAATTTTGAAACCACTTATAAACTGTTCTAATCGAAGGTGCAGAGTCACCATAATGTTTATCAAGCTTCTCTTTAGTCTCCTGAGGCGTTTTTTTTTTCCTTTCATAAAGTAATGTTTAATCACCACACGAACTTCTTTTTCGTCCATTTCTTGAAAATAACTCGACTTCCTTGATTCACACAAATGCCAAACACAAAGAAATAGACCAATATGGCTGAAACTTGGTGTGCGTTCATTCAAGAGATGCTACTAACTAAACTTGACCTCGATACGCGCCGGTGGTGTCATCTCTCGGACTTTGCACGGACTTTTCAAACCAGCCTCGTAACACTACACATACTGTAACGCCGCTGTGACAAAGATTCCAACATAATCTGAACACTAATTAACTGTTGTCAGTGTTATTTGCAATAAAATATTATGATTTCAATTTTACTGTATTTTCTTAGCGGTTTGTATACCTAAGTAGGAAAAAAAAACAGGTCCTACCATAATAGCGATAAGAATAACGAACTTCAAATAAGTTCCTAAATAAGGGAAATCGTTATCCCTAACAAACGTTTTCTCTTATTTTGTTTCAATACTGTGGAAGCTCCAAATGGTGGGCGCATGCTTCAAATAACGATAACAACCTAGTCCTTATAGTCAATTTAGTCCCTTTGCTACTGCACAAGCTCCAAATGGTGGAGCATGCTTTAAATAAAGATATGACAGTGGCCTACCAAAATAAGCGTTGCAAAATATCTCTTAGAACTAATTAATTTTTTAGGAAATCATTAATATAATGATAAAATATATTAACTTACTTATTTATTTCTTATGATTTAAACAACAATTTCGAACCATTAAAACTAATATTGAATATTTATTTTTACTTATTTGGTATTTGTAACTATTATTTTCATGTTAGCGTTCCGTACCGAATACACTTATGGGAGCACTTCGGTGTCTGTCCGTCCGTCTGTCACACCCGATTTTCTCCGAAACTATTTGACATATAAAGTTGAAAATTGTGGCTTAAGCGATTAGCTTCGGAGGGTGAAATTTTACCAGGTCATCGAGTGGGATGTTAAATGAAAGCTCGTGAAAACACGAGTTCAAAAATATGTAATGCTTGCGCACACTTTTCTTTGTATTATTTTTAAAAAATTGCCAAAAAATGGCTGTCCCCCCTTATCTCGAAAGGTACTGATCAAAACAGTTTGAAAAAATTTTGAAATAGTCTCCATAAAGTCTCGATTGAGCGAAAATTATCACGAGTGTATCAAGTTTGATAATTTATTTGATACTTAAAAAATATATACGAGAGGCTGGTTTGAAAAGTCCGTGCAAAGTCCGAGAGATGGCACCACCGGCGCGTATCGAGGTTGGGTTACCAAGGGGGAATCTGCACCAAAAAAGGCGAAGACCGTTCCTTCGGCCGGAAAGGTTATGGCGACTGTCTTTGGGATTCGCAAGGGATAATCCTCATCGACTATCTGGAAAAGGGTAAAACTATTACAGGTGAATATTATTCATCGTTATTGGACCGTTTGAAAACCGAGCTGCAAGAAAAACGCCCGCGATTGGCCCACAAGAAAGTCCTTTTCCATCACGACAACGCACCAGCACACACCTCAGCAGTTGTGGTCGCAAAATTAATGGAAATGGGATTCCAACTCGTTTTCACATCCCCCCTATTCTCCAGACTTGGCTCCCTCGGACTACTATTTGTTCCCCAATTTGAAGAAATGGCTGGCGGGACAAAGATTTTATTCAAACAAGGATGTGATTGCAGACAACTAATGGATATTTTGCAGATTTGGACAAATCCTATTATTCGGAAGGGATCAACAAACTAGAACATCGTTGGACGAAGTGTATAAGCCTAAAAGGAGACTATGTCGAAAAATAAAAAAGGTTTACCCCAAACACATAAGTAGTTTTTATTTTTGCAGGGACTTTTCAAACCAGCCTCGTATTTGACCGACAAAATGGTAAAGGTTTATATCGTCGAAAGTGGTGAATTGAACCGGAACTAAGAGCTACTGCTTTAAGCATTAGGTATCGAGACAAAATAATTTTATCTTATTTTAAAGTATAGCCGGTAATAGGAACATGTTCATGTTGTTTTTGACTAAACCATTTAAGAAGTCCTTTATCGACTTGGTCATGTGTAGATTTTCTTACTTCTAAAGTTTCTTTTATCATAGATTGATAAGATTTCTTGCCTCTTCTTCCATAGGGTAGAAACCGTAAATTTAGTTAAATTCAACTGTTTGCAAACATCACTTTGTTTAACTCCATTTTCTATTTTCCTTATAATCTCGTCTTTGTCTTTTAAAGTAAACGCTTTGCGTTTTTGTGTACTCATTTTAAAATAAAAACGTAAACCTTCAATTTACTACTTTGATCAAATATGCATTAGAACCGCATAACACAAGAAGTGAATTGAAAATAATACTGCTCGAACTAGCAACGCGGCGGACACAAGTAGAATAGGGGTTTCCAGCGAGTTTCGGTGAATTCCCTAGATAAAGTCGCGCCACATCGAGCACAGGGAGTGGCAAGTTCATTATAAACGGACACAAAACATCCAAATTTAGTTCGCTTTATCCGGAAGTTCGTTATAACCGGGTTCTTTATAACCGATAAAAATATGCATTGGTCTTATCGAAGTTTTTTCGTGCATTATAAAACAGTTCGTTTTAACCAGAAATTCGCCATAAACGGTTTAAGTATGTCTGTATACATCCCGTTTTAGTCCTTACTATCTATTTAACACTCACAGTTTTTAGAAAAAAAGAAATGAGTCCGTGCAATATCCAGATAAAACATAATCATTTATACCTCCTTTGCCGCTCATAGACTGTGGAAAACCAATTTCAGTGACCATTTATCGGAATAATGATGCAATGGTGTTGTAGTTTTCATAAACATATTTTGTGCAAGCCTTATCAAATTTTTTTTATTATTTTTTATTCCTCTAATATGTCCTGGAAGCAAGTTGTAAGATTTTGGAGCAAGGTAACTCGGATACTTTAGATTTAGGTTTTTTTGACTGTCTGGAATCTTTAGATTTTTGTTTGCCTTTGAGCGGGTGTTGTAGACATGGCTTACATAATTGTTGGTAGTGTTTTTAAACCTTATGAAGCCGACGATGGTCATTATGTACAGTGTGAGTCAACGATAGAGTAAAGTTCATTATCTCATTTGTTTCGGGATAAATGTTAAATACAATGGTTTTAGGGAATGTTAAGGTGCACAGTTTAAAATTATTTTTGAGTATACAGGGTACTGTGGCCGATATAATATATATTTTTTTTAATCTATTTTTCTAATTTATTTTCAAATTCTGTGTAAAATTGTATAACTGTTTTTATTAATAATGTTATATACCTAAACCTAGTAGTTTTTCTAATATTTCAATTTAAAAAAATATTAGTTTTCAGTTTTGTAAACAATTGCCAGTAGCGCCATTGTTTCTGAAGGTGAATACTCTTAATTGGTACGACCGTTCTACAGAGATGAAAAAAAGATATATGTAAAGAAATTTGAGTTAGATGCTACAGGATGTTCAAAATAAATTTATACATTTCAACTATTTTAAATCGAAAAATCTCAAATTTTTTAAATGGCAAACCCTGTATATTATTATTTTTTCTGATAGATTTTACAAAACCCTCCAACTTTTATTAAGTATGTCATATACCTATTTCTAATAGTTTTCGATTTATTTTGAATTTTTCAATTTTTACCTGGCTAATATGCTACTGAGTTTGTGAGCCCAAAAAAATAGTTGTGTTATTTTGAATTACCTTTGCTAGTGCTGGACTCTAATGTTACCATTCCCTGTATGTATGCAGTGCTGCCATCAGGGAAGGTGACTATAGGATTATTAGGATCTACATGGACAACTCTGGTGGTACCATCAGAATCGGTGAGAGCATGAAGTAGCGTTGATGTATCTTGAGTTATATTTTTATCCGTTGACGCTGTCACATTCATAATTTTATCTTCTCTGAAGGAGGGTAGAAGATCCTCTCTACCATGAAATTTATAACAGTTGAATACGATTTGTCGCAAAGCTTTTGTCCAGGAAATCCTTTTCTTTTCCTCCGCGCTGCGGGCATCCATCCTAAAAAATTGATAATTAAATGAGGCGACTGGTTTTAGCGACTCCAACGAGATACGTGGGAGTCTATTAACGCAGCGTCTTATATAGACATGATAATGACACGAATAGGGCGACTGAATAAATGCTATTTAACAATAACCTTATGTTTGCCCAAGGCAATCTTTTCGGCCACCACGGTGGTCTCGTTGATTCTTTGCCCCATCCAGGCTTTCCCCGGCTCGTTGAGTATTTTAACATGAGCGGGATAAATGCTCTCAACTGTGCTTGTGTCATCTTCTCTACTGGAGTTGGAATACCATCAATGATTATAGGCGGCAACTCGAAGAGCGTTGGATCTTCCTTCTAGAGTAAAAAAAAAAGTTTATTAAATGATCACCATTGTGTTAACTACTTATTTAAAAATAAAAACCGGTCAAGTGCAACTTGGACTTGTGCAATTAGTGTTCCATACCGTGATTACCTTTAAAATAAAAATCAGCTACCTAATAGCCAATAAATGAATCTAGCTCAATCTAGAATCTAGTAGTAAAAGTTATATATATATATATATAATATATATATATATATATATATATATATATATATATATATATATATATATCGGTTTTATAACGTCTTCCGTCTTCCGATGCCTAATTTCCACTCCTCCCGGTTTCTCCATCCCTCCTCCTCCAGATCTCTCTCTAGTACTTCCTTGTTGATTCCTGCTCTCCAGCTTTGGCGTGGTCTTCCTCGCTTTCTTTTTCCATGAGGGTTCCAATTTAAAATCTTTTTAGGCAGTCGGTCTTGTGACATTCTCTGTACATGTCCGTACCATACCAACTGTTGGGTTCTGATTTCGTCCACTATATCGTGCTTTATTTCTAAAGCTCGCCTTATCGTGTCATTTGGTATGCGGTCTTTTCTGGATTTTCTGGCTGCTCGTCTCCAGAAATCCATTTCTGTAGCTTTTAGTATTTTTTTTTTTTCTGTTCTTTCCTTTAATGGCCACACCTGGGAGCTGTAAGTTATTATACTTTTCACTATTAAGTTGTAAATTCTCTTCTTATCCTCAATGGTTATGTTTTTGTCCCATAGTATACTATTAAGCATTGCAATAGCTTTTCTTCCTTGGATATTCCTCTCGAATATTGCTTCTTCCAGTGTTCCGTCCCTAGATATTCTCGTTCCCAAATACTTATAACTGGCACAGTGTTTGATGGTGTGTCCTGTGGCCAGTTTCAAGTCCTGCTGTTGTCCTCCGACGCACATGTACTCGGTCTTTTTAATATTGACTTCTAGGCCCCATTTTTCATATTCATCCATAAGTTTTCGTGTCATGTATTCCATATCATCGATGTCCTGAGCGACCACTACCTGGTCATCTGCGAATGATAGCGTGTACAATGTAGTATCGTCATCCAGTGGTAATCCCATACTGCTGCATTTCCTTTTCCAGTTCTTCAGTGCACTCTCCGAATAGATTTTAAATAGCGTTGGGGATATACAGCAGCCCTGTTTGAGACCCTTTGTGACCGGGAACCCTGTTGTTATACCATATTTGGTTTTCACACTACTTCTTGCGTCTTGGTATAAGGATTTTACGGCTTTAATTATTTCGGTGCTTACATTACTCTGTTGTAGTGTTTCCCACAATCTCATTAGGAGCACGCTGTCGTAGGCCTTTTTTAGATCAACAAACAAGACATGGACTTCCTGATCAAATGCGGTTTTCTTTTCTAGGATTTGTGTCAGTGAGAAGAGATGGTCTATTGTGGATCTTCCTGCTCTAAAGCCTGCCTGTTCTTCAGCTTCTACGTCCGCGTATTCCGTTTCTATTCTATTTTTAAGTATTTTTCCGTATATTCTGCTAATAGATCCTGTAACCGTTATTCCCCTATAGTTATCGCAATTATTTTTGTCTCCTTTCTTATGAATTGTTGATATGTATGATATTTTCCATTCCTCGGGTACTTCTGATGTGTTAATGCATCTTTGGAATAAGTTCCTCAAAGCGCTAAATAGCTTTTCAGTTCCGTATTTTACTATCTCTCCTGGGATGTTTCCTGGTCTTGGAGCTCTACCATTTTTTAGCGTTTTACATACTTCTTTAACTTCTGATGTTGTTACCCTTATTGGGGATCCTCGTATAACTATATTTGGGTTTCCATGTTGGGTACTTTTGAACTCTGGTCTATCTTCTGTTAGCATATTTGTAAAATATTGGTTCCATTTTTCTGGTGTTATTGGTGAGAAGATTTCTCTTTTCCGTTCTGCTCTCATATTTTTAAGAAGTCTCCAGCTTTCTGTGCTTTTTCTTCCTCCTATGTAAGTGTTGAGTCTTGAGCATGTCTTTTCCCATTGGTTGTTCTTTTTGTCACTAATCATTTTGCGTACTCTAGCTTGGGATTCTTTGTATTTTACTTTGTCGTTTGTGCTCTTTGAACTTAAGTATTTGTGATAGCTTTTCCGTTTTTCTTCAATTTCGTATTTAATTTCTTTATCCCACCAATATGGTTTTTGCTGTTTTTCCCTTTTCTCTTGGTACCCTAATGCTTCCAGTGGGGCTGCGTGTAGGCATTCCTTCATATACTTATATTCTTCTTCTATATTAACAAATCCCGTCCGTTGTATCTTTTGGTCCAGTAAAAGTTTTTAAACCAAATATTTACTACCTAAATTTAATTAAAAAAAACAAGTAAAATAAAATTATTTTGTCTTCGGTACCTATCCGTTGGTCATCAGTCATGATATGACTGCCACATAATTTTTTTAGACCAGAAAAATTATTAAATGTAAGGCACTCGTGATAATTTTCATTCAATCTACACTTTATTTAGATTATTCCAGAATTTTTCAAAATTTTTTGTTCAGTGCTTATCGAGATAGGATGGGTGATCAGAGATTTTTGACCATTTTTTTAAAATAATACAAAAAAAGTGTGCGCAAGTATTACCATCATAGATATTTTTGAGCTCGCGTTTTCACATTTCATTTGACACCCCATTCGATGACTTGGTAAAAAAAAAATTGCACTTCCGATTTCATCCCCCAAAACTGTCCTCTTAAGTCACGATTTAAGTTTCAAAACTACACGGCTCTGATTGGAACATCAATTCCTATATTTGTGCCAAATTTTATGTCAAATAGTTTCGGCGAAAATCGTATTGGACAGATGGACACCGAAGTGATCTCCTAAATGTTCTGTACGGAACACTAAAAAAGAAGTATGTCAAATCCGAGTTCACTGGTAAGTTTACTAAAAGGAATGAAATAAAAACAGAAGTTCAGAATGAAGGACACACCCGATTTTCTCCGAAACTATTTGACATAGAAAGGTGAAATTTGGTAATAATATAGGAATTGATGGCCTCATCAGAGCCATGTAGTTTTGAGAATTAAATTTTGACTTAAGGGGTTAGTTTTGGGGGGTGAAGTCGGAAGTGAAAAAAAAAATTTTTTACTAGGTCATCGAGTGTAGTGTCAAATGAAAGCTTGTGAAAACACGAGTAAAATATATATATATAATATTATACTTGCGCGCACTTTTCTTTGTATTATTTTTAAAAATTCGTTAAAAATCGCTGTCCCGGGTCTTATCTCGAAAAGTACTTATCAAAAAATTTCGAAAAAATTCTGGAATATTCTCCACGGGGTGTAGATTGAACGAAAATTATCACGAGTGCATTACCTTTAATAATTTATATGGTATATAAAAAAAAACAAAAATTTCAAGGTCATCAGATTTCAGTAAAGATTGGAAACAAACTTTGTTGAAAACTCATTTTGGGGCGTGTTTTGTGAAGTCACTGATCATTTTATACCACCGTAACATAAATTTTGACTTAAGGGGTTCGTTTTGAGGGGTGAAATCGGAAGTGCAAAAAAATTTTTTTTACTAGGTCATCGAGTGTGGTGTCAAATGAAAGCTTGTGAAAACACGAGTAAAAAATATATATATAATGTAATACTTTATTTTAAAAACAATCAACGTACGGAACACTAATTGTGCAAGTTCAACTTGCACTTGACCGGTTTTATTTGTACAATCAAAGGACGTTAAAGGTTCAGCAGAAGTCACCCTAATGATGTCTGAACGTAAATAAACACAATCGGCATCATTAATTTAATTTTTTCGTGACAATTTTCTGCTCCTACTTAATTATTTAATTATAACCTAAGTTCCACTTAAACATATCACCTACCTCTACACGTAGGGGAGTTTGATGTAAAAGAGCATTTTTAAGTTCCTCCATAATTGTCACTTTTAGATTTTTTATAACATTTTCTAAAGGTTTTGCGCCAAAAACTTTGTAATGGTCCATATATGGTTTCCCTGGAGCTACTGTCAAAACTACAGCTTGTTGTCCTACTCTCGCTGTGTACTCATGTATGGTTTTATGCAGTTTTTTCAGTAATCGGCTCTGTTGCCTCTTTCTTATACTGGGATTTGTTTCAAACAAAAAGGGTTTTCTCATTTTCGACGAGGCAATGGCTGCTGCTGCTGCCACTCCGACAGGCCCTAATTCCAATTTAAAGATTGGATAAAATCATTTTTTTAATAATCATAATAAAAAGAAAAATAAATAATTTTCATCCTCTATTTCTTGACATAAGTAAAAATATAAACACTATATAAAATTTTAATTTAATAACAATAATAATGAAATTATTAATTTCTCTATTGAATGCTATGAATGCATGAATATTATATATACATATACATATACATATATATATATATATATATATATATATATATATATATAATACATTAAAATTTCAGGTTTCAATCCGTTTGTCTAACGATGAATTTCCACGACGTTTCGCCAAACGCTCGACTAAAGCTAACGAGTTAGCTTCGAGCGGCAGCAGCAGCAAGATCACAGTATCGAGTAGCAACAGCAGCGGGAAAATGCCAAATGAGATTGCGGCGAAACGTCATGCAAATTTATTGTTAGACAAACGGATTGAGGTAAGAACTCATTTCAAGTTTCTAGGGATTATGGAAATTCCTAGTGACATTTTGTGATAAAAACTATGCTATAAATACCATTGCCCTTTTGGAAATTGAACATTCGCAAACAGTACTTTGTCATTGATATTGGCTCAATTGTTTTGTGAAAATGCCAAAAACGAAAGAAGTTTCCGTTGAAAATCGGACTCTGATAATTGTCAGACATGGTCACTCGAGTCGACAAATTGCGAGTGATATGCGGATGCCAAGGAGAACGGCGGACTATAGCGTAAAAAATTTTTCTGCAGGACATGGAATTCTCAACCAAAAACGTTCAGGAAGGCCTCGAAAAACGACTCCCGCTGAAGACAGAGCTATAACAATGTCCAGCAGACGTAATCGCCGCCTAACCGCACCAGAAATCATGGGCCGCTCATGTAAACCTGAAGCGGCCCATCCCCATCAGCCTGACAACCGGTTAGTAGAAGGTGGACTACACGGGAGAGTTGCAATGAGAAAACCACTTCTTAGGCAAGTGAATAAACGTAAATGATTAGAATAGGCCCGAGAACAGAAAAATTGGACATCACAACAATGAAATTCCGTCCTTTGAAGCGACGAATCTAAATTCGAAATTTTCGGTTCAAATCGAGTTTACGTGCGGCAGTCAGCTGAAAAGAGAGGATGTTGGAAGCCTACAGTAAAACATGGAGGAGGTTCAGTAACGGTTTGGGGTTGTTTTGGCAACGGTAAGTTTGAAAAATCTTTAGGATAGAAGGAATCATGCGAAAAGAACAATATTAAGAGATTTTGCTAACTCAAATGCTTCCTTCTGCAAGAAATATTTTTCCGGGGACATTTATTTTTCAGCATGACGACGACCCTAAACATTCTGCTAAATAAATTAGGGAATTTTTGGACCAATGGAAATCCGATGACGTCCTGGAAGTGATGACTTGGCCTCCACAATCCCCCGACTTGAACCCCATCGAATTGCTGTGGGCCCAATTGGACAGGTGTGTTCGAAAACTCGATCCAACATCGGAAAATCACTTGTGGGAACTTTTACAAGCAGAATGGGTTAAAATAACCAAAGAAACTCTGAAGGAACTACTGGACAGAATGCCGAAACTCTCTAAAGCGGTAATTAAAAACAAAGGAGGTCACACAGATGAGAAAAATCTTGGAAAATCATGAATTTTTTTCTGATTTTCTAGATTGTAAATAATGTGAAAATAATTAATAATTCATTAAAATTAAAAAAATATATATATTATCTGGGTTTTTGTTGTCTTGGGACTGAAATAACTAGGTGGGCAAATACTTTCTGACAGTAGTGTATACGAGGCATGTTTTTTAAGTAAGTACCGTTTTGGAATTAAAAAAAGACGTGCAAAGATATCGCTATAATTTTATTTTTACATGAAAGCCTGTACCTTAATCTACTTTTCTCCATAATTTCCGTGAATATTGAGGCACTTGTCATAACGTGGCACCAGTTTTTTGAATACCCTCCTCAGAAAATTCTGCCGCCTGACTTGTTAACCACTGTATCACAAATGTTTTGACTTCGTTATCGTCTTGAAGACGCTGACCACCCAGGTGCTTCTTCAAGTGCAGGAACAAATGGTAGTCGCTGGGCGCCAGATCAGGGCTGTATGGAGGATGATCTAGAGTTTCCCATTTAAAAGATTTGATGAGATCTTTGGTCCGATTAGCCACATGTGGACGGGCATTGTCATGCAGCAAAACGATACCCTTACTCAACTTGCCACGTCTTTTGTTCTGGATTGCACGACGCAGATTGTTCAATGTCTCACAATAAGACGCTGCATTGATTGTCTCATTACGAGGCAGAAACTCCACTAGCAATACTCCTTTTCTGTCCCAAAAAACTGTGCACATGATTTTGCGGGCAGAAATTGTTTGCTTAAACTTCACTTTTTTTGGGTGATGATGAATGTCGCCATTCCATGGATTGTTGTTTCGATTCTAGTGTGACGTAGGCCACCCATGTTTCGTCACCAGTAACAATTTGGTCTAAAAAATGTTCACCTTCATTGTGGTACCGCTCAAGGAAAGTCAATGCACTGCCTAAACGTTGGGTTTTGTGCAAATCCGTCAACATTTTTTGGAACCCAACGTGAACACAATTTCCGGTAAGTCAAGTTCTCGGTCACAATGCGATACAAAACACTACGAGAATATTGAGGAAAGCAGTCGCACAATGATGAAATTGTAAAGCGTCTGTTTTCTCTCACCTTTTCGTCCACTTTCTGCACCAAATCTTCATTAACGACCGAAGGACGCCCACTCCGTTCTTCATCATGCACATTTGTGCGGCCATCTTTAAATGCTCTCACCCATTTCCCTACCATTCCATCACTCATAATGTTTTGTCCGTAAACTTCACAGATTCTCACGATGGATATCGATCGGTTTTACGCCTTTAGCACTAAGAAATCGTATAACAGCCCGTACTTCACAATCGGCGGGACTCACGATTGTCGGAGGCATCTTAAACACTCAGTAAACAACGTATACAATGAAGAATCAGACTGTAATGGCGTCAGTGCGTAGACATGAGATGTAGGTTACCAGCGCGCATGCGCGGAACGCCGACCGTATCGCTGCGGCGGCGGAATCGCAAAACGGTACTTACTTAAAAAACATGCCTCGTATATACGAAAGTTTATTATTGACAAAACAGTAGAAACTAACAACAGCTTAAAGGTGTTGAAACGAAGATTGAACAACGGAAGGTGTGAAATTAACCGAACTTTTGAGAAAAGTGGAGGAGTTCTAGCACAACAGGAAATATCGAGGAGAAAAGTAATTAATCAAGGGTCGGAAGAAATTCAGGATACGAGTATATCAAGTAGCGAAATAAGGAATGCACTAAAGAAAATGAAAGAAAATAAAGCTCCGGGATAATATGGTATAGTAATCGAGACCATAAAGCATGGTGTCTATGCACTTCTCAATAAAGAGAGATAAGACAGACTACCTACCAATCAGCTTTCTGAATCATTTATGAAAATTATATATCAGAATTATCACCTCACGACTGGAAAGCAAACTGGATTTCTACCAGTCGAAGGAATAGGCTAGTTTTCGTTCAGGCTTCGCAACAAATGACCACCTACATAGCGTAAAATTGTAATAGAGAAATGTGAACGCCATGTGCATTCGGGCATGACGAGGTCAATGGAGAGGACTCCTAATGATATAATACGTAACGAAGATCTACGTACATGCTCTGGAGTCACAAATATCACCATGCGTGTGCTACTTTAAAGTGCAAATGGGCAGGATACATGGCCATACTTAGAGACATGAGATGAACGCGCAAAATATTCGAATGTGGAAACTAAGGACAGATAAGCACAGCAGAGGGAGACCACCGACACGTTGGTCAGATGATATTAAAAGGCCTGCTAAAAACTGGTTCCAGATTGCGCCGGATCTACAGAGATGGAATTCTATAGGTGAGGCCTATTTCTAGTAGTAGACGTAAAGGGTTGGCTGATGACGATTGATATATATATATATATATATATATATATATATATATATATATATATATATATATAAATAATTCGAGCGCCATCTAGTAACCATTCATGTGTCGTAGATATTTAATACTAAGTTACTGGTTTACATCAGGTCGGTCAGATGCCGCATCTTATCACATTGAATTGAAAATGGAAATAAAATTATAAAAAAATTATGGTGTGCCCCCTGTGAGAAAGTCGCGGCTTCTCAGGGCGCGGTGACGCACACTTTGGGAACCACTGAGTTAGAATCTGTAGTTGCTTAAACTCTCTGCAAGAATACCATTGAGTTTTAAAAGCCTACGATTTGAAGGAGTAAAAGATCTTTTATAAAAGAAGAGTTTTCGCAATAAACAGTACATTAGTTCAAAGTGCATAAAAATATATTTGTCGTTAAAATTACATAAACATATATAAGCCAACATATAACACTTACAAGATAGTTTTTTTGTACAAGAGATCAGTATTTTTGTTCTAATTCAGTTGAGGGTCTATATATAACTCTGGAGATAAGAATGAATTTTTCTCTTTTAAGGTCTTTCCATTAAGGTTGTTGAAGAGATTTGTACAAGTTCGATTTGGTAGCATTAAAAGTCAAACTATTTTTGCTGACAATAATTCTGCCTAATTGCGGCACTGCTAATGGCGGCTTTAAAAAGGTTCCGTGTACGTCCAGTACATAGTACAGTACTCGTATCATTTACAAACTGCAAAAGATCAGAATTCTCAAAAGGTAACCTCAAACCATTATGAAAGAAGGTGAATGATATGGGACCTAATGTACAGGGGGATCACGTTTAGACGTCCGGCCCCGATTTATGGAAAATTGTTGGATATTTATTTATGTTTTTTTTAATATAGAATGGTATAGTGCATCTTAAGGAGTATACTGATGTATTTGACATTTGGTAGTGAAAATAACGCTGGGCGCCGCGACGCCCAACAACTTTTTTTTCCATCGACATACCTTTTGTAAAACGGCATCGGAAAATCCTAGTTTTTTCAATATTTATTGTATTTGGTGACGTTTTCTATACGTTATAAATAAAGGATTTTATATTACATTTTTCAGTAGGTCAAAACAAAATAGTACGTATTTTTACTACAGTGTTATTCCTTACCTGCCGTAGCTAACTGTGCCGTGACCTCATCTGCCATGAGATCAGTGTTATCGCTGGCAGATAAGGACGATACAGGCTCATAATAATCCTCGGTTTCTACAGACATAACATTAGGAAAATCTGTAAGCATGGTATCCAGTTTAACTTCATAACTTGAATTTTCATTGGTACCCATATTAGCAAGAAATCTTACACTTTCATCGATGCTCAAATTGAAATTGTGTAGATTCTGATGATTTCGATTTCGAGTTGCGTAGCTTCTAAGCTTGAAAGGAGTTCCCTAGTAAAAGAAAAACACAGTAAAGTGGTCATATGCACGGTCTGTCAATAAGTTTGAATATTTTACGGTTAAAAAGCGCGGCAATCTCCAAACTACGTGTAATTTTACTTTAACTAACATTGATTCATCAACACAATAATTATACAACAAAGGATACCACACCAAATATGAACTTTGTTGAGAGCGTTTTGTAATTTTTTGTCCACCTTTAAGTCATCGGCAAATATTTCATAATTGTCCCCTGTGACTTCAGGAATATCGTTTCTAAAAATTAATAACCGGTCAAGTGCAAGTTGAACTTGCGCAATTAGTGTTCCGTACGTTGATTGCTTTTAAAATAAAAAAAATTTCTACGGAGGTTTAAAATGATCAGTGACTTCACAAAACACACCCCAAATGAGTTTTCAACAAAGTTTGTTTCCAATCATTACTGAAAACTGATGACCTTGAAATTTTTGTTTTTTTTTATATACTAGATAAATTAGTAAAGGTAATGCACTCGTGATAATTTTGGTTCAATTTACACCCCATGGAGTATATTCCAGAATTTTTTCAAAATTTTTTAATCAGTACTTTTGGAGATAAGGGGGGCGGAGATTTTTCGCGATTTTTTAAAAATAATACAAAGAAAAGTATGCGCAAGTATTACATCTATAATATACATAAAATGCAACGTCTCTCTGTCTGTCTGTCCGTCCGTTAGTGCGCCTATCACGGAAAAACCACTTATCCGATTTACGTACTTTTTTTTTAAAACATACATATGTTCTCTGGCCAGGTTATAGGCTATATTTTATTACGATAGGTAGCATAAGGAATGAGCAGTGACGTAAAATAGTGAATGATGTCGGAAATAAGTTTGCCGCTAGCGCGTGCCTTTGCAATACACAGCCTAAACCATTAAATATGGAACAATATTATGTAGCAAAAAATATCTGTAATGTATAATCTATAATATATATAAAATGCAATGTCTCTCTGTCTGTCTATTAGTCCGTTTATCACGCGGGAATCACTTATCCGATTTACCTGTCTTTTTTTAAATTCATGGCCAGGTTATATAATAATAATAATAATAATAATAATCTATATCTATAATATATATAAAATGCAATGTTTGTCTGTCCGTTAATGCGCTTATTCCCTCGAGAACCACTTATCCGATTTACGTGATTTTTTAAATTCATACATATGTTCTCTGACCAGGTTATAGGTATATATTTTATTACATCTATAATATATATAAAATGCAACGTCTCTCTGTCTGTCTGTCTGTCCGTTAGTGCGCTTATCACTGGAGAACCACTTATCCGATTTATGTACTTTTTTTTTAAAACATACATATGTTCTCTGGCCAGGTTATAGGCTATATTTTATTACGATAGGTAGCATAAGGAATGAGCAGTGACGATAATAGTGAACGAAGTCGGAAAAAAAATTGCGGCTAGCGCGTTCCCTTGCAATACACAGTCTAAACCATTAAATATAGAACAATATTATGTAGCAGAGAATATCTATAATCTATAATATATCTAAAATGTATTGTCTCTCTGTCTGTCTGTCTGTCTGTCTGTCCATTAGTGCCTTTATCATGCGAGAAACCACTTATCCGATTTACGTGTCTTTTTTTAAATTCATACATATATTCTTTGGCCAGGTTATATAATAATACTAATCTATATCTATCAAATATAAAATGCAACGACTCTCTGTCTGTCTGTCTGTCATTAGTGCGCTTAACCCTCGAGAACCACTTATCCGATTTACGTGATTTGTTAAATTCACACATATATTCTCGGACCAGGTTATAGATATATATTTTATTACATCTATAATATATATAAAATGCAACGTCTCTCTGTCTGTCTGTATGTCTGTCTGTCTGTCCGTTAGTGCGCTTATCACTGGAGAACCACTTATCCGATTTACGTACTTTGTTTTTTTAAACATATATATGTTCTCTGGCCAGGTTATAGGCTATATTTTATTACGATAGGTAGCATAAGGAATGAGCAGTGACGATAATAGTGAATGAAGTCGGAAAAAGGTTTGCCGCTAGCGCGTTCCCTTGCAATACACAGTCACCATTAAATATGGAACAATATTATGTAGCAGAGAATATCTACAATCTATAATATATATAAAATGCAATGTCTCTGTCTGTCTGTCTGTCTGTCCATTAGTGCGTTTATCATGCGAGAACCAATTATTCGATTTACGTGCTTTTTTTAAAATATATGTTTCTCTGGCCAGGTTATCTATCTATAATGTATATAAAATGCAACGTCTCTCTGTCTGTTTGTCTGTCCGTTAGTGCGTTACGTGCTTTTTTTTAAAACATACATATGTTCTCTGGCCAGGTTATAGGATATATGTTATTGCGTTAAGTAACATAAAGAATAAGCAGTGACGATATTGGGGAATCAAGTCGGAAAAAAGGTGACCGTTAGCAATACACTGCCTAAACCATTAAATATGGAACAATATCATGTTGCAAAGAATATAATATATATCTCTCTGTCTGTCTGTCTGTCCGTTAGTGCGCTTTATCACTTGAGAACCACTTATCGTGTTTTTATAAATTTATACATATGTTCTACATAATTCGATATAAGCCTAGATAATGGGAGATAAGGTGAGATAATCTGAGATAAGGAGAAATAATGGGAGATAAGTGGAGATAAGCCTCGATAATGGGAGATAAGGTGAGATAAGTATAAATAATGGGAGATAAGCAGAAAATAATGGGAGATAAGCAGAGATAAGTCTAGATAATGGGAGTTATGGTGAGATAATAGGAGATAAGGAGAAATAATGAGAGATAAGGAGAAATATTACGAGATAAGTCAAGATAAGCCTAGATAATGGGAGATAAGGTGAGATAATGGGAGATAAGGTGAGATAATGGGAGATAAGGAGAAATAATGGGAGATAAGGAGAAATAATGGGAGATAAGGAGAAATAATGGAAGATGAGCAGAGATAAACCTAGATAATGGAAATTATGTAGAGATAATGGGAGATAAGTAGAAATAATGGGAGATATTTTATTACGTTGGGTAACATAAGGAGTAAGCAGTGACGATAGTAGTGAATCAAGTCCATGCGAGCGGAGCCGCGGGCCCGGCTAGTTATATATATATATATATATATATATATATATATATATATATATATATAT
>CM032448.1:29643710-29691600 GCA_019049505.1 Pachyrhynchus sulphureomaculatus
ATAGTTAATAATAATTTTAATATAGTTTAACTTATCTAATAATTAATTATTATGCGTAATAAATGTTCAAAAATATGCCCGTCTACTTGAATACGAGGCTGGTTTGAAAAGTCCGTGCAAAAATAAAAACTACTTATGTGTTTGGGGTAAACCTTTTTTATTTTTCGACATAGTCCCCTTTTAGGCTTATACACTTCGTCCAACGAGTTCTAGTTTGTTGATCCCTTCCGAATAATAGGATTTGTCCAAGTCTGCAAAATATCCATTAGAGTCTGCAATCACCTCTTCGTTTGAATAAAATCTTTGTTCCGCCAGCCATTTCTTCAAATTGGGGAACAAATAGTAATCCGGGGGAGCCAAGTCTGGAGAATAGGGGGGATGTGAAACGAGTTGAAATCCTATTTCCATTAATTATGCGACCACACCTGCTGAGGTGTGTGCTGGTGCTTTGTCGTGATGGAAAAGGACTTTCTTGTGGGCCAATCGCGGGCGTTTTTCTTGCAGCTCGGTTTTCAAACGGTCCAATAACGATGAATAATATTCACCTGTAATAGTTTTACCCTTTTCCAGATAGTCGATGAGGATTATCCCTTGCGAATCCCAAAAGACAGTCGCCATAAACCTTTCCGACCAAAGGAACGGTCTTCGCCTTTTTTGGTGCAGATTCCCCTTGGTAACCCATTGTTTAGATTGTTGTTTGGTCTCAGGAGTATAGTAATGTCCAAATGTTTATGCAAAATATTATGTACCCGTTCAGTCGAGATGCCCACAGCACTAGCAATCTCACGCACCTTAACTCTTCTGTCATCCATCACCATATCATGGATTTGATCAATGATTTCTGGAGTCGTAACCTCCACAGGCCGTCCAGAACGTTCAGCGTCACTTGTGCCCATATGGCCAGTCCGAAAATTTTGAAATCACTTATAAACTGTTCTAATCGAAGGTGCAGAGTCACCATAATGTTTATCAAGCTTCTCTTTAGTCTCCTGAGGCGTTTTGCCTTTCATAACGTAATGTTTAATCACCACACACGAAATTCTTTTTCGTCCATTTCTTGAAAATCGCTCGACTTCCTTGATTCACACGAATGCCAAACACAAAGAAATAGACCAATATGGCTGAAACTTGGTGTGCGTTCATTCAAGAGATGCTACTAACTAAACATGACCTCGATACGTGCCGGTGGTGCCATCTCTCGGACTTTGCACGGAGTTTTCAAACCATCCTCGTACACTTGTTTAGTCGTTTTACTATATTTTCCTTCACCTTCCTGAGTATAAAAGGCGTTATTGTCCTGCACGCATCTCGTATCCTATTTTCCATATCTACTGGTGTTACAGGGGGACTCACAGAAACACGATCTTTAATGTAGCCCTACAAAAAAAAGCCTAAAGGTGTTAAGTCACACGATCGAGGGGGCCACTGAATGAATCCATCCCTACTGATCCATTTTTGTGAGTAACGATCGTTTAAAAATTCCCGAACTTCCTGGTGGTAATGAGCAGGAGCTCCGTTTTGTTGAATACACATTTGTTCCCTTTCAAAGTTATCAACTTCTTCAAGAAGCTGGGGTAATTCATTTTGCAAGAAATTTAGATATTTAGGCCCGTTAAGCGGTTCGCGGAAAAAATATGGACCAATAATTTGAAAATTTTATATTCCATACCATACATTAAACGACCAATGATTTTGGTTTTGAACCTCCTGGACCCAAAATGCGAAAGTAGCTTCATCAGAAAACATTATTTTGGATAAAAAATTTGTATCGGCCTCTATTGCTCCATTAATGGTGGTACAAAAGTTTACTCGTCGTTCAAAATCACGGTCTTGAAGTTCTTGGTGTAGTTCCATATTAAAGGGATGATACTTGTATTTTCTCGTGGTGCGATTAGCCGTAGATTGGGATGTATCAGATAAGTCAACTAGTTGACGGCTGCTGACCTGGTGGTATATCAACATTAAGTAAAATCTCCATTTATGTTTCTGGTTTACTACTTTCTATTTCGTATATTCAACGCTACCACTACTATCAAACCGTTCCATTAAGCACTGAAAAGATTTTCTAGATGGTATACGTCTATTAGGGTACTTCGCTCCGTAAAGCCTTAGTGTCAAAAGACAATTTTTTCCCGCCTCGCCCAGTATGTAAACCATATCAATTAATTCATTTTTAGGGAAATCCATAACTATTACCTTTATACGTCACTTACTATAACAAATTAAACTATTTTTACTTGCCTTATAGACATGTCAAAATTTGACAAAGCCTACATTTTTGTTTTGTCTTGGCAACTATGATGTTATAGCGTAAGTGCAACAAGGGCAAAAATTGAAAAATTCAAAATAAATTGAAAATTATTAGAAATAGATTTATGACATACTTAATAAAAGTTGGAGGGTTCTGTAAAATCTATCAGAAAAAATAATAATATACAGGGTGAGGTGAGATTTTTCAATTTAAAATAGTCGAAATGCATAAATTTATTTTGAACATCCTGTAGCATCTAACGCAAATTTCTTTACATAATCTTTGTTTTTTCATCTATATACAACGGTCGTACCAATTATGAGTATTCCACCTTCAGAAACGATGGCGCTACTTGCAATTTTTAAAAAAATTCTGGAATATTCCCCACAGTGCGTAGATTGAACGGAAATTATCACGAGTGCATTACCTTTAATAATTTATCTGGTATATAAAAAAGAACAAAAATTCATCAGTTTTCAGTAAAGATTGGAATTTTTTTTTTACCTCCGTAACAAAAATGTTTATTTTAAAAGCAATCAACGTACGGACCACTATTTGCTCAAGTCCGATTTGCACTTGGCCGATAATTTAATTAAGGGGCTCATCATTTTACAATACTGTAAACAAAAGAGCGCAGAGAAGATATTTATAACAACCAAAATGTGGCAGGATTAATTGTTTCCATTTCGCCGACGCTCTTTTGTCACAATGTTGTCTAACGTGTGAATATATATCCTAAGTTTTAGAATATGGTACGCCAATTCCGAAACACCCTGTACAAATAATATTCAGCGGGATATGGAGATATCTCCATTCTCTGATACATAGCCGGTAAAAAAATCCGTAAAAATGGCCTTGAGGGAACGCAGCATGCAAACAGATACTTCGAAAAAAAATTGTAAAAATAGTGTGGTAAGATGGGTGAAATGTACAGGGTGGTCCAAATTGGACACTCTTAAAGGTAAACCCCTTTATCTAAAGGAAATAGACGAAAACTGATGTCGGTGTCTGAGGCTCAATTTTTATGATAAACTCAATGATGAAAACCGCATTCGATATCTAGTACCTTTTTAGATATACAGGGTGTTTTTCAAAAATCTGCATTTTGGAAAAATGTTGTATTTCTTTTCCTATTGAAAATTTTTGATTTCTGTAAAAACATTCTCAAAGCACTTTTTCACGTGGATTTTAACAGTGTAAGTTTTTTTTTACAACTAATATTTTAATAGTTATTAACGCAAAAATATATTTTTTAAATGGGATACCCTGTATATTTTTCCTTATCCGAATAGAGCTTTAAATTACCATTCTAAAAATATAGCACACTTAATATTTTGCTTAAATCTACTTTAAAATATGAAGGTTTTCAGTTTTTATGCGAGTTTTTAAATGCACATTTTATAAAGTAGGCTTTGGAGGGAGCGGCCATATGGTTTAATTCAATTGTTTACTCGTAGTTGTCAAATGTTACTTCAGGATCAGTTATGCAGATTTTTGAAAAACACCCTGTATATCTGAAACGGCACTAGATATCGATATGCAGTTTTCACCATTGAGTTTATCATAAAAATTGAGCCTCAGACACCGACATCAGTTTTCGTCTATCTCCTTTAGATAAAGGGGTTTGCCTTTAAAAGTGTCCAATTTGGACCACCCTGTACAAATTGTAAGACTATTTTTAAAGCATCTTCTATAAAGCGATTGGTAACTATTTTCCCTGATACTCATAGCCGTTCACCAACATATTTTCGGTATTTGTGGTGCACATCACCAATCCATAAAAATGCACTAACATTGGCTGTGCAAGAAATGGTACTTTCATTATTTTGAATTCTTTGAAAAATAAACGTTTACGCGTTCAACTATCTCATCAAAAATTGTAATAATGGCCGAAAGAATTTTAACAGACTCGAGTATAAAAATGTCCGTTTCAAACATCAGATTTTCGGCGAAAATAGTGATCTAATAAAAGTCAACTTACCTGAAGAAAAAATTGAAATTCTAGAACAGAACAAAATTCGAAATATAAAAGCGCGGGGAAAGACAAACTCTGCCGCCTTTCTGAAACGCACGCGTCAAAGGATTGAAGGAATAAAGGTGCGCCATTACATTTCACTTGAAGTAGGAGCCAGAACTATGTGGTTGAACTACTGGCATTAGCGACCGGGACTAAGGTCAGCTGTTGATTCGCAAAAGTAAATATCGCGCTGCGCTTAATACTTGAGACCGAGTAATGGACGATTTATTATACAACGCGTCTTTTAAGTAGAAAATTATTCCGTGGTCAATAAGTTGATAAATCCTAACTATTAATTTTTCACTTAAGGGAAATGTGGTGCAATTGACCACTCGAACACTAAGCGCGAATACAACTGATAGTAGAACGCGGAATCTAAATATTTAAAAGTATACCTCGTATTTCATGCAAAAAAGCTGTATAAGCTTGATTTATTATTTCAGAATGTCCTGGGTAAACAAAAATTAGTTTAGAATAAAATTAGGGAAGTCAGGTCTCAGTTTTCAAGAGGTTACGTGGCAGTCCGCCATATTAAAAAGGGGACCAGCGAGGACTGTGCAAAGTTTTATCATTAAAAATCATAGACATTATACAAATGTTTCAAAATTTTTGATTTAATAAAATGTCAAGTTAATGCAACAGGAGTAATATCAAAAATAACCGGTCAAGTGCAAGTTGAACTTGCGCAAATAGTGTTTTGTACGTTAATTGCTCTTAAAATAAAAAATTTTGTTGCGGAGGTATAAAATGATCAGTGACTTCACAAAATACACTCCAAATGAGTTTTCAACAAAGTTTGTTTCCAATCTTTACTGAAAAATGATGACCTTAAAATTTTTGTTTTTTTTTATATACCAGATAAATTATTAAAGGTAATGCACTCGTGATAATTTTCGTTCAATCTACACCCCGTGGAGAATATTCCAGAATTTTTTCAAAATTTTTTGATCAGTACTTTTAAGGGGGAGGACAGCGATTTTTCGCGATTTTCTAAAAATAATACAAAGAAAAGTGTGCCCAAGTATTACATTATATATATATATATATATATATATATATATATATATATATATATATATATATATATATATATATATATATATACTAGCCATGCCCGCTGCTCCGCTTGCATGGACTTGATTCACTACTATCCTCACTGCTTATTCCTTATGTTACCCAACATAATAAAATATCTGTCATTATTTCGCCTTATCTCCCATTATTTCTCCTTATCTCCCATTATCTCACCTTATCTCCCATTATCTCACCCTATCTCCCATTATCTCACCTTATCTCCCATTATCTCACCTTATCTCCCATTATCTCACCTTATCTCCCATTATCTCACCTTATCTGATATCATCTAGGCTTATCACGACTTCTCTCGCAATATTTCTCCTTATCTCCCATTATTTCTCCTTACCTCCCATTATCTCACCATAACTCCCATTATCTAGACTTATCTCTGCTTATCTCCCATTATTTCTCCTTATCTCTCATTATCTCACCTTATCTCCCATTATCTAGGATTATATCGAATTATATAAAACATATGTATCAATTTATAAAAACACGTATATCGGATAAGTGGTTCTCAAGTAATAAGCGCACTAACGGACAGACAGACAGGCAGAGAGACGTTGCATTTTATATATATTATATTCTTTGCAACATGATATTCTTCCATATTTAATGGTTTAGGCAGTGTATTGCAAGTGAACGCGCTAACGGTAACCTTTTTTCCGACTTGATTCACTATTATCGTCACTGCTTATTCTTTATGTTACCTAAAGCAATAAAATATATCCTATAACCTGGCTAGAGAACAATGTATGTTTAAAAAAAAGCACGTAACGCACTAACGGACAGACAGACAGACAGAGGGACGTTGCATTTTATATATAATATAGATAGATAACCTGGCCAGAGAACATATGTATGTTTAAAAAAAAAGCATGTAAATCGGATAAGTGGTTCTCCAGTGATAAGCGCACTAACGGACAGACAGACAGACAGAGAGACGCTGCATTTTATATATTGTAGATATAGATTATTATTATATAACCTGGCCAAAGAATATATGTATGAATTTAAAAAAAGACACGTAGATCGGATAAGTGGTTCTCGTGTGATAAACGCACTAACGGACAGACAGACTGACAGAGAAACATTGCATTTTATATATATTATAGATTTTAGATATTCTCTGCTACATAAAATTGTTCCATATTTAATGATTTAGGGTGTGTATTGCAAGATAACGCGCTAGCGGCAAACTTTTTTCCGACTTCATTCACTATTATCGTCACTGCTCATTCCTTATGCTACCTATCGTAATAAAAAATATAGCCTATAACCTGGTCAGAGAACATATGTATGTTTTAAAAAAAAAGTACCTAAATCGGATAAGTGGTTCTCCAGTGATAAGCGCACTAACGGACAGACAGACAGAGATACGTTGCATTTTATATATATTATAGATGTAATAAAATATATATCTATAACCTGGTCAGAGAACATATATATGAATTTAAAAAATCACGTAAATCGAATAAGTGGTTCTCGAAGGATAAGCGCACTAACGGGCATACAGACAGACAGACAGAGAGACGTTGCATTTTATATATATTATAGATATAGATTATTGTTATTATTTAACCTGGCCAAAGAATATATGTATGAATTTAAAAAAAGACACGTAAATGGGATAAGTAGTTTTCGCGTGATAAACTCACTAATGGACAGACAGACAGACAGAGAGACATTGCATTTTATATATATTATAGATATTCTCTACTATATAATATTGTTCCATATTTAATGATTTAGGCCGTCTATTGCAAGGGAACGCGCTAGCGGCCAACTTTTTTCCGACTTCATTCACTATTATCGTCACTGCTCATTCCTTACGCTACCTATCGTAATAAAATATAGCCTATAACCTAGCCAGAGAACGTATGTATGTTTAAAAAAAAAAGGTACATAAATCGGATAAGTGGTTCTCCAGTGATAAGCGCATTAACGGACAGACAGACAGACAGAGAGAGACGTTGCATTTTATATATATATTATATATATATATATATATATATATATATATATATATATATATATATATATATATATATATATTTTACTCGTGTTTTCACAAGCTTTCATTTGACACCACACTCGACGACCTAGTAATTTTTTTTTCACTTCCAATTTTACTCCCAAAACTAATCCCTTACGTCAAAATTTAACTTTTAAAACTACACGGCTCTGATGACGCCATTAATTCCTAAATTAGTACCAAATTTCAACTTTTCATGACAAATAGTTTCGGAGAAAATCGGATGTGACAGACAGACGGACCGACACCGAAGTGATCTTATAAGTGTTCCGTATGGAACACTAAAAAGAATGAAGCGCCTTGTTAGAAAAGAGATGAATACAAGTGAAAAACTTGACAGGAAGTCATTCTCAGAAAAAATGTTGCAGACAAAAGTTTTAGCATTTTCTCCAGGGAATTGAATAGGCATATCAGATTTTGGATCCAACGCATTGTTGAGACTCTATAAGGCCTAAACCCAAATTTTTAAATACATATTTGAATTCAACAAGGAATTTTATGTCCGAATAGAAATTGAACATTTCTGTGCCTGATTGGACCTCATCGTAACTACAATAAAATCCCCCTCTTAAAAGGATCTTTACTTGTGTTATTATTTCAATTGGACAATAGATGACGCGTTTGGTTGCTGCAAGCCAAATCTTTGCTCTATAACCAAAAAATGTCATAAGAGAAATAGCTTCTCAGAATTATTGAATTTATCCGCTTACGCTTTCTTATGCAGTTGATATTCTTTAAATAAATTACTTGCCTTTCAACATCTTTGGGGAAGAAGAAGAAACTCACTCCCGGCGTACTTTTCGAATTATTTTTACAATTGTCAACGGCACAACAATAACGTCCTTTCCCTGATTATATAAATTGTTTGTCAGCCTTTTCGATTTTCTTCACTTACAAACGTTTTTTTATACGAACTCTCTCTTCCTTCTTTCTTCAGATTCATATAAACTACAGTGACATCAAGACACGACCGATAATAAATTTCAAAAGGCACATTCCGAGATCAGGTGTAAACATTGAGCGGCCATTTTGAAAGAGGAACCTGTCGATGTACGCGCCGTCAAAATCTCATCACCCACTTGGGTGTACTGTATCAGTATTGGGTAAACGACGTATTGAAAAAATATAAGGATTTTGAAATTTTACAGGTTCGGAATTACAAAAAGTTTAAAAGATGAATTTGTAGGTATGGTCCTGCTCCTGCTAAATAAACTAGTTTATTGACAATTATAACTGGTTAAAAAAAGTATTAACTTAAAAAACACTTACTACATATGTAAAATAAATAATATAATAATATTTTTACTCGGTAAGGGTGAGACCATATGCGAGAGTAAGTAAGAGAGTAATAATATTATTAAAAGTGTTCTTTTAATTTTAGTTAGTACTGGAAGATGGCACCAGGGCAATGATTGTCAATGGAACTCTAGTGACAGCAGATGGACAGACGTTAATATTGCAAGACGATAGTGAGTTGAGTCAGTATTATGTTGATGAAAATACAGGTAAAAAATAGTATCTTGTCTAGCTGATGGTAATGGACGTTTGTAATTAAGAAGAAATGCCATTCTACAATACTGTAAACAAAAGAACGCGGGAAAATGTTTATAACAACGACAATTTGGCGGAAAAATCGATTCCTGTTGGTCTTGAATCTCTATAAATCGTACTCGGTGGGAAACATAGTCCTGGCAAATCATTCCAATGGGATAAAGTTCTCCATATAAAAGACTGCTCGAAAAGGGTTGTACGAGGAGTTACAAGCTGAACTTCATACGAATGTGAAGTATTAGCGCGACGTGTATTTCTAGCATGCACCGCTTTGGGAGGAATCCCTACATCTATCGAACAGTTTCTATGAAAACACTTCTAAAATAGACTCAAGTCGCCAACCATTCTTCGATGTTCCAAGGAATCAAGGTTGCTGGTCAGTTTTGGGTCTCTAGTCAGATGAGCAGTTCTCTTCTGAATAGAATCCAACAAATGCAGTGTATGTTTGGGAGCAGAGCCCCAAACATGGGAGCAGTAGTATATCGTTCGTTGAAATTGAGATTTGTACAGAATTAACAGATATGGAGTGTAAAGCTTTCTAGTTCGAAATATTATTGCCAGCTTTTAAGAAGTTCGGTTTGCTATCCGTGTAACATGTTCATGCCAAGACAGATTCCGATTCAAATCTCTTTATTTTACAGATATAATTTACAAGGTTCTTCTTAAATTTAGTATCATAAATATAACACACTTGATCAGTGTGTTCGTTTATAATAATAGCCCTAGGGCTGGCTGATGTTCTGCCTTGAAATTAAACCTTGTGTGTGTTTGTGGTATTCAGTCATTTCCAACTTACAAGTCTTTCATGACTTGTATGATTTTTTTTTTGTGAAGGTATTTAATGAAAAAAATTATTTATTTTTGTTAGGATTGTTGTATAAAGTTTGATGGGAAAAATTATGTACAAACAAAACCCAACTTAATCTTATCAGGTACATGGTAACTTTGACAAGGTTTAATTTTTACATCCGTCCCACATTCTTTCCCCCTTTCTCATTCCTATTTAGTCCAATTCCCTCTGTTTACATGTTACAACATATTTAGTTAATTAGCTAATCTATATTTACAAAGTTTGTCTATTTATATTAGTTACATGTACTATTCTATTTAGATTTTTTTTTTATTTACACTATCACTTTCACTGTAGTGTTTAGTTTTTATTTTATACTTTACAATTTTACAATATATGGTTATTTGTTTGTAGTTTTTTTTATGTTAAATTTGTTGTTTAGATTTAATTTATGCTCTGTAATTATTAAAATATCAATTCTGTATTAGCATAGAAAATGTGTAATTTCGCTAATTTTGTTATTAATGCCATTGGGATTCCATAGGGCTAATTTAAATTTGTTTAATTTTATTTATATGTTATAATTTTCTATGCTCATAAAGAAATTTAATACTACTCCAAATTTCTCTTGTTTTGTATTACATTTTTTTAGTGGCTGGCTTACCCTATATATATATATATATATATATATATATATATATATATATATATATATATATATATATATATATATATATATATATATATTTATATATATATATATATATATTTATATATATATATATATATATATATATATATATATATATATATATATATATATATTATATATATATATATATATATATATATATATATATATTTTTTTTATTTTTTTTATTGGTCTAGTACACGTGCTGCAGGGAAGTCCCTAAAGCGCTCCAGGAGCGGCACGAGTGCGGAAAAAGCGATTCGCGTTGTTCTTGAATCGCTGTAAATTGTACTCGGTGGGAAACACAGCGCTGGGCAAATTATTCCAAAGGGATGACGTTCTCCATATAAAAGATTGCTTGAAAAGCGTTGTACGCGGAGTAACAAGCTGAAACCTCATACGGATCAGCGCGACGTGTATTTCTAACTTGCACCGCTTTGGGAGGAATTAAGCGGGCTACATCCTTCGAACACTTTCCATGAAAATACTTGTAGAACAGACTCAAGTCGCCAACCGTTCTTCGATGTTCCAGCGAATCAAGGCCGCCGGTCAATTCCGGGTCCCCAATCAGACGGACCGCTCTTCTCTGAACAAAATCCAACAAATGCAGTGTATGTTTGGGAGCGGAGCCCCAAACGTGGGAGCAGTATTCCATAGTTGGTCGAATTTGGGCTTTGTAAAGAATTAACAGTTGTTGTGGGGTATAAAGCTTTCTGGTTCTAAATAATATTCCCAACTTTTGAGAAGCTCTCCTTGCTATGCCTGCAACATGTTCATGTCAAGACATATTTACTCCCAAACTAACGCTCAACAAATTGAGCGACGATGCTAGGGGAATGGAGTGCCCCGACATAACTATGCCGGGATCAACAACGTTAACTTTTTTAGAAAAAAAACTGCCGCTTGGGTTTTTGTAGCGTTAAATTCCACTTGGTTACTGTCACCCCAAGATAGAATTTCTTCCAGGTCTTTGTTAAGTTGAACGACCTCCTGCTGTCTGCGGATATTCGCCTGAGCAGCCGATGTCCGAGCGTTCAAGCTGAATGAAGAGACAAGCGTACTGTCATCTGCAAAGCTATAGATTGGATTCCCGGTCTTTTTCCAGCAGATCGTTAATGTAAATGAGAAAGAGAGTAGGAGACAGTATGGAGTCCTGGGGCACACCGGCGTTGATAGTGAGGGTGTTAGAAAAGAAATCCGTCGACCGCCACTAGTAAAGAACGCTCTCTGAGGAAACATGAGAGCCACAAACAGAACCTTTCAGACATACCATAAGAGCGCAACTTAGCCAACAGTCCATCGTGCCAAAACGGTCGAATGCCTTGGATATGTCAAGAGCAACCGCTCGAGATTCTCCAAAGTGTTCAGTTGCGTTGTTCCAAACATGTGTTACATAAGTCAGAAGATCTCCTGTTGATCTATGTTTACGAAAACCATATTAGTGATCGCTAATAATATTGAATCGTTCAAGATATTTTAGAAGATGCTCATTGATAACCTTTTCCATGACTTTCGATATTATTGAAAGCAGTGCAACTGGTCGGTAGTTATTTGGCAAGGTCTTCTTACCTTTTTTAGGTATCGGCTGAACCGTGGCACATTTCCAGCAGGACGGAAATATTCCCTTTCTGTAGGATAGGTTAAAAAGTCTACAGAAAACTGGTGTTAGTTCCCTTACACAGTTTTTGAGAACTATGGCAGGTATTCCGTCAGCGCCAGAAGCCTTCTTGGTGTCTAGCTTCATTAAAATACGCTTTATGATGCGCTGTCTGAAGACAACATCGGGCATCCTTGACTGCAATATGGGAATAGTAGGTGGTGCCTTTCCTTGGAAATCGACAGTAGAACGTGAAGCAGAGTTCAGCCAACAAGTTCGCTCTCTCAACAGGTGTGGTTGCAATGGAATTATCTGGCCGTGTGAGTGGTGGTATGGTGGATTTGGTAAAAATTTGACTAACTGCCTTAGCGACTGCCCAAAAGGACCTGGAATTGTTGGGACAAGCGAGAAGTTTGTTTCTAATTCGTTGATTGTGTGCCTCCTTGGTTTCGTCGATAATTCCCTTGCATCTGTTCCGGACATGAACAAAGATGTTTCGATTTACGGTGTTAGGATTTTCACGCCATTGTCGGTAGGCAATATGTTTAGAAGCAACAGCTTCTTTGCATTTTCGGTCGAACCAAGGCTTGCCGTTGGAGGAGCATTTCTTCGAAAAAGGGATGTAAGCTTCCATACCAGCCAAAATAACATCGGAGATCTCCCTGGCGCAGTCAGATGGGTTATCGGATCGAAAACAAACGCCCATCCAAGGGAAAGTTCGAAAGTATTCCATGAGATCTTCCCATTTAGCAGATTTGTAGTGCCAAATCTTGCGCGGCCTAGGCGCCTCTCTGTCACTGATTGGCAGGATACTCGATGTCGAAAGCAGTTTATGGTCGGAAGAACCTAACGGCGGATTTACGGTGACCGTGTAAATCTCCGGATTGGTGGTTAAAAACAGATCAAGAAGACTGGCGAACTCCCCGTCTCGATCAGGGATCCGTGTTGGTTCGTCAATAAGCTGAGTTAAGCCATAACTGATTGAGAATGATTCAGCTTCACGACCTTGTTCGTCGGTAGTATTTGAATATTTGAGCCAGTTGATATTGTGGACATTAAAGTCGCTCAGGATGGCAATTTCGGCACTTGGATAGTTACTTTGTAAATGATCGATGGTGTCTGCAAGAGAAGCGAAAAGTGTTCGAAAATTGGTATCACTTGGTGGTCGATACAGGATACAGATGAACCTTGTGGTTTGTTGAGTCGTTATTTTTAACCACATAACATCAAAGTTTGGGGGCTCCAGAGCTTCTTCTCGTTGACAAGAGAGGTCGCTTCTGACAAAAAGACAGATTCCAAAGTTACGCCTAAATCGGGAATAGAAGTCGTATCCAGGATAAAGATAGTTGACCGTGCTGGTCGATGGACTGATCTTGGTTTCACATAGAGCGAGATATATATAAATATATATATATATATATATATATATATATATATATATATATATATATATATATATTTATTTATATATACAGTATGTATTGGAACATTTGTCCGGGTTTTGACAGTTTTGGAAGTCTGTGCGATGGTTGCCAGCGTATTTAACACATTTCTCTTTGTGGTGGCAGTGGAAGATAGCATGCCACCACATATTCCATCTCCTACACTGCAGTATTTCGTTAATCTGTCGACTTCTCTCTCAGATGATTGATATGTTGCTTAACTGCTTAATGTTATTTTTTAGGGTTGACGATTTATATTCTATAGTCATGATAATTAAGTATAACGGTTTGCATCTTGTCTCCATTATATATGTATTTTTTCCCTCGATATTGTATGTCATTTTTAGTTCGTATTTGAAGGCATCAGTGCTAGGTCTATGGCCAAGACCACAAACGCGTGCGTCCAATCTTCGTAAGTGGTATGGCCAGTCAATGTTTTGATTAGATAATGATTCCTTGTATTTATCGTATTCTCGCATGTCATTATGTTTATAATAGTGTTGTTCTTTGTAAATTATATTGTGTAAGCTTTAGTTACAATTTTATTTAAGCTCGTAGTCGGTTTGTTGTTAATGGTACCTCAGATAATAACAGGTGGGGGTTTCTGTTGCCTTCGCTTTGGTACTGCGTCCGGCGGCTTTCCAATATTTGTCTCATCCTGTGTGTTGTCGTTCCTTGTATTTCCAGTTGCTTCTGTGTTTTCGGTATGTTCAACATCTATTTCAATAGCCGTTTCGGGATCCCTTAATAAGGGTTCGTAAGTATTACTGGTAGATACTTGGTGTCTGATTATTATTCTCTGATATTTTCTCTTTGTGAAGTATGAGGAAGTATCCTCATAATCGCTGATAAAGGGATCATCTTTAATTGCTTTCCTCTTATTGGAGCCTTTTGTGCTTTTATTTTGTTTTGAGAGGGTTTTATTTCCTTCGTTATTAGAGGGTGAAATCATGTTATTGTATGTCATGTTCTGTAGTGTTATATCTGTCGGTTCCAGGGGGGTTTCCGTGTCTTCCTTCTATTGTGGGCTTTATGTGCACTTTGTCTTCGAGCCTTTTTTCATTTCAGCTGGTGGTGGTGTTTTGGGAATTTCTGTCCAGATTTTATGAATGTTTCTATATTTTGTGCGGTTTTCTTTATTACTATATTTTTTGAAGGATACCTTAAACCTAGTACACTCTCGTTTAAAACTATTTAGGTAATCTAAGATAACTTTCTTTTCCCGTTTTTTACCGGTTATAGTCTTTGACAGTTTAGCAATTTCATTGTTTTTATTTACATCGTCGGATACCGACTCATTGTCTAGAACTCTTGCGTCCTCACTGCTTTTAATAATGTTTTTATTTTTGTTTATTTCTTCTGGGGTGCCCACTGTTAGTCTTATTTGTAAGATATATGTATTTGCTCCCAAATTAACGCCCAGCAAATTGAGTGACGATTCTAGAGAAATAGACTGCCGCGGCATAACTACATCGGGTTCAGGTCAGGATCAGGTTTGGCGGAACTGTTTTAATTGATATTGTTAATCCCGCCAAATTCTTATTACTCTAAACATCTTCCCCCGCGCTCCATTGTTTACAGTGTGGTAATATGGTGTTTTTTCTTGATGGCAAACGCCCTTAGATAGACATGCATGATCACTGTAAAAATCAACTTAACTGTTCTTTGTTTTTTATTATTGACTCAAGAATTGATTTTTTCTTATTAATTTGTCCAAAAGTTTAATTTTGTTATTGTATTTCAGCCTACAGTCCTCGAGGAATTATTTCTTAAAAATAATGTCAGCTAAATGTAAATCGTTACATTCCCGAATTTCTTCTAAGCGAGCGGGGAAATGATTGATCCCTGCTGGTTTTGTTGGATATTTATTTAATTGCGAGAAAAAAGGATAGTTAGTGTAAATTTTAGTTTTGAGATTTCTCTACGAGAAAAATCCATGGGCGACAATTCGGAGCTTCGTGAACATAGAGATATTAGAATAGAGGAGGTCATTTTGTCTCTTATTCGGCGCACGCCCCCGCGGGAATGTTATTCGTATTTCGTCCGGAGCCAACGAAGAACAAGGAAAAGTAAGAGAGATAGAATAACTCATATTATTTCTTTCTCTTTTTAATGCCACGCTTTCGCTTACAGCACCTCCTCTAGTCTAGTATCTCTATATTCGTGACCAACTTAGGTCACATCATTTGAAAATCAATTTGTTTAGGAATCTTTCTTCAATTTAAATTGTGTGTGATGTCGCTCCATTCTGCTGATACCAGCTGTAGTCTGGATTGAAAATTCAAGGCGACCATTGGTTCACACTGCACGACATCCATCGATTCCAGCCTTAAATTTTATACAGTAAGGCAGTTTAATTGCTCAATTTGTTTTTGCCTTTGGTAGTTACTGCATATACAACGATTAAGTTTTAGTGTTAGCTCTCCCCTCTCTTGTTTCTAGCTCGGCTGACAAGTCATGATATGACGAAACGCGCGTCTATCGTTCCTCGGACAGGGATTTAATATTTCTTATTCATAAATCAACTTTGTTCGTGTTTGTTAAACAAAATATATTTTTAGATCACATTCTGCTGTCTCAAGAACAAGAAGAACAATTTTTGGAAATCATATCGTCACAGAATTCGCAAACTGAGAACCAAGTAGTTCAGTATGTTAAGGATGGCGATAATCATTCACAGGTTGAAGACAAAAATGGACAACAAGTTCTTTATATTCAAGATGGCGAGCAAGTGTTACCCGTTCAGGTAAAGGAAAGTTATGTTGTTTTTCCTAAGCTATTAACCGTTAAGGCTTTTGCGTGTTTATATGTACATATACCTGGATATTTGCAGTTTAAAACAAATTTGCAAATAAACTAAAATCTTTATTGTTTATTAAATTACGGCACTCGGAAAATTATTTCTTGGAAATGTCATCTAAATGTGAGCCGTTACGTTCCCGACACTCTCTAAGCAAGCAGTTAGTGATTACTGCTCAACACGTCGTGTCCGTAATAGTTTCTTGCCGGATATTTTGTTGTGCGGGGATTTTTAATGTAATCGTTTGTTTTAGGATATTCTTGCAAGACGTAATTTATCGACGTCAACTCAGGGCTACGTGGGGACCAATCTACATCATCCTCTCTCTTCGAAATCAGTTTATTCGGGAAGATTCTTTGATCGACTGGCAAGGATTGCCAGCCAACCAAGTTCTCTGGTTGTAACCATGAAAATTTTGTAAAGCTAGTGCGAAGTACAGTCCCTGGCCAAATTATTAGACGCACTGTATTTTTTTTTAGTAATTTTATGTTTCTTAAGAGTTTTTATGCAATAATGGTATATTTAAACTACAATATTATTAATTTTTATTTAAAAGAATTGTTGTAGATTACATATTTGTATTTATTTTTAACATATGGCAACACTGTGTTGACAAAGTGATACATGAACGTAAATAAGTACAAACCTGTATCAGTCGCGATCGGAATCGAGTCAGGTACGGACGTGTTTCTGTGGCTTTATAGACTGTGATTGTTTGTTTAACAGTTTTATATTACTCAGTTATTAGTTTATTTTGTATGCAGTGTTTTAAAAAAAGTAATTGGACTATTTTCATTATGGGTAGAAAAGGCGATCTTTCACCACGTAAAAAAGCTGAAGTGAAGGCCCTTGGGATTGCGAAAACATTTACAAACCGAGAAATATCACGAAGATTGGAGGTTTCTGAAGCTAGTGTACGACGCATAAAAAAGAAAATTGAGTCAGGAAAGGAATTAAGCCCGAAAAGAAAGAAAAGATGCGGTAGAAAACCAATTTTCACTCAACGGTCAGAGAGATGTTTGAAGAAAATTTGTGTAGAAAACAGATTTGCTACCACAAAGGTAATAAAATCACAACTCCAGGATGCTAGCGTAAATGCTTCTGAGCGCACTGTTCGAAGAAAATTGAAAGACTTAGATTTTAAGGCCTGTCGCCCCGCCAGGAAGCCCAAGTTAACAGCTGCAATAAAAGCAAAGCGCCTGAAGTGGGCCAAACAATGGCAAGACAAAGATGTGGACTTCTGGAGATCGGTAAGATACAGCAATTTAATCAATAATTGATACATTATTATCATTTTCAGTTAAATAAAGCAAATAAACATGGAAGTTTATATATTTTTCCTATTTTTGACAGGTCTGCTTCAGTGACGAAAGCACATTCGAAATTTTGCAGAATAAAGCTCAGTATGTGCGTCGTCGTCATGGAGAAAAGTTTCATCCTGATTGTGTCGTCCCGACGGTTAAACATCCCACCAAAGTGATGATTTGGTCAGTCATCAGCGGCAAGGGCACTGGACGTCTGTACGTCGTCAAAGGAATAATGAGGCAAGATCAGTACAAAGAAGTATTACAAAATCGGTTGATTCCGCAGCTCAGAGAATGGTTTCCAAATGGGAAACCATTCACTTTCATGCAAGATGGAGCTCCCTGCCACACTGCTCGGTCTGTTAAAGCTTTTTTGGCAGAAAAAATATCCCTCTGTTGGATTGGCCGGGTAATAGTCCCCATTGAAAATGTGTGGGAGCTGATGAAACGAGAAGTGGCTAAAGATGTGATTACCAACAAAACCCAGCTCCTAGAAAAGATTATTCATGTGTGGAATCATCATCCTCAAATGTAGGAGACAGTACAATCTTGCATTGATAGCATGCCGCGCAGAATTAAAGCTTTGATAGCGGCTAAAGGTGGCTCAACTAAATATTGACTTTTACTAACATTAATTTCACTTTTCTTTAAAACTTAATAAACTTATGCTTTTCTAAATTAATGCTGTTTTATTTTATCAAATAAATAGGTAATTGATTGGATAATATAAAAATAAAAAACAAATCAATTTAAAATAATAAAACGGTACAATATCACTCGGTAATTAATATTTTACATGAAATCTTGCAGTGCGTCTAATAATTTGGCCAGGGACTGTAGTTTTCAATCATCTCCGCAATTCAATTCTCTCCGCAAGAAGTGAAAATTTGGAAATATTTTGTAATTTTAAGGTACAAGTCGACCGAAGAGCAGAAGAATAGCCAAATCAATAAATTGTTGAGTATATTTAAGTAATTATAAGTTATGTTGATTTTGCCTTCAGTCGCCTCATACCTTCATCCATCACCCGTCCTCATCCACTGTTGGATATAGGCCTCCTCTAAAAACTTCCACTGATCTCTGTCTTGAGCGATTTTAACCCAATTTCCTGCTACTCTTTTGATGTCATCGCTCCATCTTGTTGGTGGTCTACCTCTATTCCTTTTGTCTTGTCTAGGTCTGCATGCTTCTTAGTCTTTGGGCTTTATGACCTGCCCATCTTCATTTAGATTGCGTAATTTTTTGGATAATATCTGTTACTTTTGTTCGTTGTATAATAGTTATGCCTGTTGCGATACTTTTAGTTTGTTTGCTGATCTTTTGTTAATGTGAGTGTCTCGGAGCCATATGTGATTACCGACATAACCTGCTTTAAGCACATTGGCACCTTGCAGCGTATCTCTCAGCTTTCTAAAAGCTGTCCATCCCAAACCCACACGACGGTGTATCTCACGGGTTTTGGTTATCTTTACCAATTTGTAATCGTGACCTAAATAAAGAGTGTCCCAAAATTCACGCAAGAAGTAACTTTGATAGAAAACACAGGTTTTTAATTAAAAATTGTAATTTTTTTATTGATTCATAAAGTATACAGTATAGGGTTATGTATGGAACATATCGGGTAAATGGTCTCCACGGCATTGCTGGCCCATACGCACTCTTTTGTTGAAATTTTCTGTGACCGTTTTGCATAAATGTGGCTGAATTTCATTGATACCGCGCTTAATTTCCTCCTTCAAATCGTGGGTGGTCATGGGCTTGTTGGCATAACTTAGACTTTAAAAACCCCCAAAGAAAAAAGTTCAACGGTGTTAAATCGCATGATCTGGGCGGCCAATTCTGATCACCAAAACGGGATATTACACGACCAAGAAATGACTCATGCAGTAATTGATTTGTTTCTCGGGCTGTATGGCATGTGGCACCGTCTTGTTGAAACCACATGTCGTCCACATCCATATCTTGCAATTTAGGCTCAAAAAACTGGATTATCATGTCGCGATAACGATCACCATTAACTGTTATTGCCTGGCCAACCGCATTTTCGATGAAGAATGGGCCGACCATGCCTCCAGCCCAAAATCCGCATCAAACAGTCATACGTTATGGATGCATTTGTTTCGCAACAGTCACATGTGGATTGTCTGAACCCCAAATGCGACAATTTTGTTGATTAACGAAGCCATCAAGATGAAAATGAGCCTCATCGCTGAAGATGATTTTCTTCGAAAAATCAGTATCCACTTGTTGTTCCATAATCCATTCAACGAAATCTCTTCGTTGTGCGTGGTCAGTAAGCTTCAGTTCTTGAGTCAATTGAACTTTATAAGCATGAAGATGCAAATCTTTTGTGAGAATACGTTCTAGGGAGCTTCTCGAAATGTCCAATTCTTGACCACGGTGCCGAATTGATGTTCCTGGAGTCTCAGTAACACTCTCACGAACTGCTTCAATGTTTTGTGTCGAACGACTTGTTGAAGGACGGCCAGAGCGTTAAAGATCACTAATTAATCCAGTCTCCCTGAATTTTTCAATTAATCTCTTCACAGTTGATGAGATTAAATCACTATTCCGACCATATTTTGTACGAAAACTTTCATTATTTTTAAAATATTGCTCAACAATGAAAACACGTTGTTCTTTCGTGTAGCGCTTCATTTTTAATAACCCTGAACTGTCAGGTATCACGCTGTTTTTTGCTTAGTTGGCAACACTTTACCATACAAATGACGCCAAATTCAAATCTTGCGTGAATTTCAGGACACCCTTTACTTGTAATTTTAGATGTGCTTCACCTCGCTTTCATCAAATTTCATATTACTGTTCGTAACTAGATTAGTCATAAACTTGGTTTTCTGGAAATTAATATTTAGGCCAATATTTGCTGATGTTAGTTGCAATTCGCTAAACATTTGTTGGGCATCACTTAGAATATCGGCTATTATGGCAATATCATCAGTAAAGCGCAGGTGATTTAGGTGTTCGCCATCGATGTTTATGCCTTTTCTATCCCAATTAAGTTCCTTAAAAGCATATTCTAATACTTCGTACCTTAATAATACAAAATACCTTCAGATTTTAATTATTTCATGTTCAAAGCTTGTCTAGTCAATGTAATCTTCTTACACGAAGTGTAGCGGTTATAAAGTAAGTCTAGACCTCTCACAAAATTTTTTATCTTGGTTTGCTCACCAGTCCTTAGCAACATTTATCCCTTCTTCATTCGAATGAAATTTGTGTTTTTTTAAATGTTTTTTCAGTTTTGGAAATAGATAATAGATCTAGAAAGCTAACTCAGGAGAATATTGGAGATGATCGTTCAGTTCGAAATCTAATTCATTTATTTTTGCAAAACTAATAGCGCTTTGTCAGAAAGCACATTGTCTTGCAAAAATGGCACCTCTTTAGACACTTTTCCTCATCGTTTTTCCACAATTTTTTAGCCAACTTTAATTAATCAAGAATTAGAAGTGACTGTTTTGCCGTGTTTCAAGTAATCTGTAAGTATCCCATCTTCGTATCAAAAAATGATAGCTATAATTTTTCCTGCTGATTTCTGTAAGCCAAACTTCTTGGGGCGAGGTGATCTAGCATGTTTTCACTCCTTCAACTGCTCCTTTGTCTCTGGATCATAATGATGGAGCCACTTTTCACACCTAGTTGCCGTTCGATCCAAAAAGTTAGATGAATCCTTCTCAAAATACCTACAAATTAACTTGGATGTTGCGAGTTTCAGTCGTCTCTAGTCTGCATTCAGACATTTAGCAAACTGTCTGCCTGATAGTTTTCTTTGACAGTGGAAAGTGATCTACACTAATTGGTAATTAATCATCATCAATCCGGTTTTTTATAGCGTTCTTCGCCTTCCGGTTCCCTGTTTTCATCCTCTTCGATCTTCCCAATCTCCGGGTCTTAGATTTCTCTCTGACATTACCCCTCTGAACACCTCCGAACCATGTCGCTTTTGGTTTCCCTCTTCTCTTACGCTTAGTACCCACTTTAGAACCATCTTTGGTATTCGGTGTTCTTCCATTCCTTCCACGTGTCTGTACCATATAAGTTGCCGTTGTTGAATTTCCTCAATAATCGTGGTTTGTTACTTTCATTACATCCGTTATTCTTTCATTTCTAACTCTATCCATTCTTAACACCCCAGCTGATCTTCGCCAGCAATCCATTTCGAGTGCCATTAGTTTCTGTTCCAATAGTTTTCTTAATTGCCAAGTTTCACAATCGTATAACGTGATGCTCTTAAATGCTGCATTATAAATGAGGTGCTTTCTCTGTGATGTTCTCCTTCGACCACTTCTTTTTCCTTTCTACCGTATTTATTTCTGTTAGTTCCGAGATATATATACTCTTCACAAGCATCGGAGACCTCACCGGTATTTAGAGTAAGGCTTCCCTGTTTTGATCCTATACACAATTATTTGGTTCTCTTGCAGTTAACTGTTAAACCCAGTTTTCATAATCTTCAAACATTTTTCTTGTCATAAATTTAAGATCTTCCTTATCCTGAGCAATAACCACCTCACCGTCGGCAAAATGTAGAGTGTACAACATTGTTTCGTCGGTCAGCTGTATTCCCATTCCTCCACATGCTCTTCGCCCTCTCTAATGCCTCATTCAGATAAATTTTGAATAATGTAGCAGACAGATAGTAACTCTGTCTGACACCCTTTGTTACAGAAAAATTTTCGGAGAGAATGTTTTCCAACTTTATTCGGGAACGTGACTGGTCATATAGTTGTTTTACTGCGGCGATTGCTGTACTGTTTATTGTTGATCGTTTTAATATTTGCCATAGGTTTTTCACTAGGACGGTATCATACGCTTTGGTTAGGTCTACGAACAGTATATGTTCTTTGATGTCTTTTTTTCGTTTAAGTGATACATTAATTGGTAATTAATACTGCCGGTAAAATTTCATGTAGTAAACCTTTTAATAACATTTTTTCCACTTAAGCTATAAAAAATATGCCCAACAAACTGTGACGATATTTTGGACTAATAGTGGAAAACTGTTAGCCAAGAATATCAAAATGTTACTTTTTAGGAAGAGTATCAACTGGCTGAAGTAGATTTAGAAAATAATCGGATGCAAGTACCTATGCAAGTGGTAAAATTAGAAAATGATCAAGTAATAGAAGGAATCGATGGTGTAATTGATTTAGAACAATTTTTAAATCAACAAGGGTTGGTGCAGTTAGAAGGTCAAGATGGAAAGTAAGTGTTTCTACGTTGGATTAAATGTAGTTTGGAATTCTTTTTTCTTTCTTTTTCTTTCTTTCTTTTTTTTAGTATTCCATATCAAATTTTCAGTGTTCAGTAGAAAAACGCACAAAAGAAAAATGTCTCGAAACTCTGGCCAAAATATGAAGTTATTATTCGATTTCGACAAAACTCAGTATATCGGGGTTTTAAGGACCTCTAATTACGAATATGAAGTTAAATTTTCAAAAAACAAAATGACGGCTCCCAAATGGCAGACTATTTTTGGAGAAACGTGAGTTATTCCCGACTAGATACCGTCCTCCTCCCTTTTGATCGGTCACTTAAATCGTCCCAACCCAATAACGCACTGAGATGTTCATTCCTGTTGGTTCCGTTTTCCGTTTACTTATTTGTAACACACACCTTGAGCTAATCATCAAACTTTGCGAAAAATTGCGTTTGGTTTCTGTGGTCTTTTTGCCATCTCTTTCGGAATTCTGTCATCAATTTGATAATCGGTTTCTTCAAATTTTATGGAAAATATATGTATGGGAAGATTTTTTTTGTCACTTTCGCTTCAATAGTGGCAATAATTACATTTATGTTATCATATAGTTGGTTTTTGACAAGTAGTTCCATTTTCTCACCCGCATTTTCTGTAAAAATAAAAAAAATACATACATTTTAGTTCAATATTTTTCATTATTTTTGGGTAATTGTTGTAAATAGTTAAATAAAATTGCAAAAATGTACTGAATTTTTGAAGTAATTTTTCCATATTGCAACTTTCTCCCGCATTTTTAGACAATTTTTAGCATTTTGCAACAACTTCCAGAATGTTTAAACAATTTGCTACATTGGACAACAATTCCCAGAATTTTAAAATTATTTTTCCAATTTAGTAACATTTTATTGAAATTTTTAAATATTTTTCAATTTTAGCAACAATTTCCCGAAGTTGAAAACAAATTTGCTACATGTTGCAACATTTTCCCGAATTGTTTAGCTAATTTTATCATTTTGCTACAATTTACAGAATTTTTAAAGTATTTTGTCCACTTTTTTTATGGGTCTGTGACACGTACTACAGGGAAGTCCCTAAAGCGCTCCAGGAGCGGCATGTGTGCAGAAAAAGCGATTCGCTTTGTTCTTGAATCGCTGTAAATTGTGGGGAACTGGGAAACATAGCCCTGAGCAAATTATTCCAAAGGGATGATGTTCTCCATATAAAAGACTACTTGAAAAGCGTTGTACGGCGGAGTAACAAGCTCAACCTCATACGGATGGAATGTATTAGCGTGACGTGTACTTCTAACATGCACCGCTCTGGGAGGAATTAAGCGGGTCACATCCTTCGAACACTTTCCGTGAAAATACTTGTAGAACAGACTCAAGTCGCCAATCGTTCTTCGATGTTCCAGCGAATCAAGACCACCGGTCAGTTCCGGGTCTCCAATCAGACGAACAGCTCTTCTCTGAACAGAAGTCAACAAATGCAGTGTTTGGGAGCGGAGCCCCAAACATGGGGGCAGTATTCCATAGTTGGTTGAATTTGAGCTTTGTAAAGAATTAACAGTTGTGGAGTGTAAAGCTTTTTGGTTCGAAATAATATTCCCAACTTTCGAGAAGTTCTCCTTGCTACGCCTGCAACATGTTCATGCCAGGACATATTTGCTCCCAAATTAACGCCCAACAAATTGAGTGACGATGCTAGGGGGATGGACTGCCCCGACATGACTACCGCCTGGGTTTTTGTAGCGTTAAATTCCACTTGGTTACTGTTACTCCAAGATAGAATTTCTTCCAGGTCTTTGTTAAGTTGAACGACCTCCTTCTGTTTGCGGATATTCGCCTGAGTATCCTATGTCCGAGCGTTCAAAGTGAATGAAGAGATAAGCGTACTGTCATCTGCAAAGCTGTAGATTGGATTCCCGGTCTTTCCCAGCAGATTGTTAATGTAAATGAGAAAGAGAGTAGGAGACAGTATGGAGCCTTGGGGCACACCGGCGTTGATAGTGAAGGTGTTGGAAAGAAATCCGTCTACCGCCACTCGTAAAGAACGCTCTCTGAGGAAATATGATAGCCAAAAACAGAACTTTTCAGACATACCATAAGAGCTTAGCTTAGCCAGCAATCCATCGTGCCAAACACGGTCGAATGCCTTGGATATGTCAATAGCAACCGCTCGAGATTGTCCAAAGTGTTCAATTACGTTGTTCCGAAGATCTGATCAGAAGATCTCCTGTTGATCTATGTTTACGAAAGCCATATTGATGATCGCTAATAATGTTGAATCCATGAAGATATTTTAGAAGATGCTGATTGATAATCTTTCCATGACTTTCGATATTTTTGTAAGCAGTGCGACTGGTCGGTAGTTATTTCATAAGGTCTTCTTGCCTTTTTTTAGGTATCGGCTGAACTGTGGCACATTTCAGCAGCAGGAAGGAAATATTTCCTTTCTGTAGGATAGGTTGAAAAGTCTACAGAAAACTTTGCAACATTTACCCGAATTTGTGAACTATTTTTCACATTTTGCAACAACTTCCCGAATTGTTTTGCTAATTTTCCGTAATTGTTTAACTAATTTTATCGTTTTGCAACAATTTACAGAATTTTTAAAGTATTTTTTTTCCCATTTTACAACATTTACCCGAATTTATTAACTAATTTTCTCCAATTTTCAAACAATTGATTCATCCTGAATTTTTTTAACATTTTTTTTTTAAGTTTACAGCACTTTCCCGAATTTTAAGAAAAAGCCGTCATGAAAGAAAGGTTGACGCGCCCACGGTGCCCACGCACATCTTCGCATAAAAACCAACCCAAATATCAAACTTGCGACATCTAGCACTCAATTTTTCGATATTTTGACAACAAATATCTAAGAAACAACCTCCAACTGATTTCACGTTAGAGTTCAGTGGAGTTTTTAACTTTTTGTTTGTTCTTTAAAGATTTTTGGAAATATTTTCTCAAAAAATTCGATAATTGAACAATTAATAACTCACTTAACATTAAGTAAATATGAATTTCTAGAAACACAATAAAATTGTACTCACCTTCAGGGACAGAATTCATTTTACACAGTTAATATTCGTGCACCTGAGTGATCATAAATTATAGTAAAGAAATTGATAAAAGTATTCAGATACGTAAAAATCCCTAAATCCCTTTTGTTTCTTATATTTTGGCCAGCTTTTCGGGACATTTTTCTTCTGTGAGACGTTTTTGAAGCAATTTTTATTCAATGGATTAAAAAAAATCTCCATTAACATTAAAGCTTGAGTCTTTTTCTATGGGTATAGTACTGGTGCGGCAGGGAAGTCTCTAAATCGTTTTAAACTGTACTTGTTGAGAAACAGTCTTGGGCAAATCATTTCAAAGGAATGATGTTCTCCATATAAAAGACTGCATACAGATGTCATGTGAGTGGGACGTGTATTCCTGTTTTTAACTCTTTGATTATGTGCCTGCTTGGATTCGTAAATAATTTCTTTGTGTCTGTTATGGGTACGAACGAAGATGTTAAGATTTATGACGTTAAATTTTTCACAATTTACAGCGATTCAAGACCAACTTGAATCACTTTTTCTGCATACGCATCGCTCCTTTAGGAGTTTCCCTACCGCGCGTGTGCTATGCTCATAGAAAAATCCTGAAAAAACGCTTATTTAATGAGCAGCCTTACATTGTGACTTTTTGTCTATATCTCGGAACTATGATACGTTGCATAATAACATAGGTCGTCAAGAATATGCAAAATCATATTCTCTATCATCCCTTAAACTATCTACATCCCTCTACCAAACATCTTGTATAACGAGCAATTGTATATATTACTTTTATTCTAACTTCTATTAACATTTAATAACACTATTCCCATATTGCAGTAAAGGATGCCCGATGTGGTCTTCAGACAGCGTATCATGAAGCGTATTTTAATAAAGCTAGACACCAAAAAGGCTTCTGGCGCTGACGGAATACCTGCCATAGTTCTGGAAAACTATGCGAGGGAACTAACACCAGTTTTCTGTAGACTTTTCAACCTATCCTACAGAAAGGGAATATTTCTGCTGGAAACGTGCCACGATTCAGTCGATACCTAAAAAAGGCAAGAAGACCTTGTCAAATAACTACCGACCAGTCGCACTGCTTTCAGTAATATCGAAAGTCATGGAAAAGACTATCAATCAGCATTTTCTAAAATATCTTGGATTCAACATTATTAGCGATCACCAATATGGCTTTCGTAAACATAGATCAACAGGAGATCTTCTGACTTATGTAACACATGTTTGGAACAACGCAATTGTACACTTTGGAGAATCTCGAGCGGTTGCTATTGACATATCCAAGGCATTCGACCGTGTTTTGCACGATGAACTGTTGGCTAAGCTACGCTCTTGCGGTATGACCGAAAGGTTCTGTTTGTGGCTCTCATGTTTCCTCAGAGAGCGTTCTTTACTAGTAACGGTCGACGGATTTCTTTCTAACACCTTCACTATCAACGCCGGTGTGCCCCAAGGCTCCATACTGTATCCTATTCTCTTTTTCATTTACAATAATGATCTGCTGGAAAAGACCGGGAATCCAATCTACAGCCTTGCAGATGACAATACGCTTATCTCTTCATTCACTTTGATTACTCGCACATCGGCTACTCGGGCGAAGATCTGCAGACAGCAGGAGATCGTTCAACTTAACAAAAACCAGGAAGAAATTCTATCTTGGGGTGACAGTAACCAAGTGAAATTTAACGCTACAAAAACCCAGGCGACAGTTTTTTCTAAAAAAGTTAACGTTGCTGATCCCGACATAGTTATATCGGGGCACTCCATTTCCTTAGCATCGTTACTCAATTTGTTGGGCGTTATTTTGGGAGCAAATATGTCCTGGCATGAATATATTGCAGGCAGAGCAAGGAGAGCTTCTAAAAAGTTGGGAATATTATTTCGAACCAGAAAGCTTTACACTCTACAACAACTATTAATTCTTTAAAAAGCTCAAATTCGACCAACTATGGAATACTGCTCCCATGTTTGGGGCTCCACTCCCAAACATACACTGCATTTGTTGGATTCTGTTCAGAGAAAAGCTGTTCGTCTGATTGGAGACCCGGAATTGACCAGCGGCCTTGATTGGCTAGAACATCGAAGAACGGTTGGCGATTTGAAGCTGTTCTACAAGTATTTTCATGGAAAGTGTTCGAAGGATGTGCCCCGTTTAATTCCTCCCAGAGCGGTGCATGTTAGAAATACACGTCGGGCTAATACTTCACATCCGTATGAGGTTCAGCTTTTATATGGAGAACATCATCCCTTTGGAATAACTTGCCCAGGGGTGTGTTTCCCACCGAGTACAATTTACAGCGATTCAAGAACAACGTGAATCGCTTTTTCCGCACACGTGCCGCTCCTGGAGCGCTTTAGGGACTTCCCTGCAGCACGTGTGCTAGACCCATAAAAAAAACTTTTATATAGGTCGTTATTTCCGAAGTGACTTATTTTAGTGGGCACCAATGCCCTATTCAAATGGGTGCCAAAACGTCAAGAACATCCAACTTATCTTTTAAAAATTTTAGTTATCAATATGCTGTCCTTAAGGATGGAAAGTTTCACATTCAAACTATAAATGAACCAACTAAGGCAGAAGGTTTAAAAAATCCAAATATTTATAAAGTAGGAAATGATAATGAAATATTGGGATCTTCCAGCGAGGTATCATTTTCGAACTTATCAGGAATAAAAGGTAAGTAAGTCTTAATCATTTGTTATTATTGTATCGGTAATATTGTTTGTTTGTTTATATTCTTGTATTTTCAGATGTCATTATTTTAAACGTAAATAAAACTGCAGCTATTAATGATTTTAAGGGATATATTTTTTCAGTTGAAAGTACAATCGTTAATATTATTTATGAAATACACCATCATAAGTGCTGAAAGATCATTAAAATATGTCCAGTATTAAAACAAGATGATAAGTCTGGGGGACGGTCAACTACCACCAATCTGGCATATTTTGCACAATTTTTATTAAGTGTTATTGACAATAAGGGTCAGGTTGATATGGTGTTCACCGACTTCTCTAAAGCTTTTGGCAAAATAGATCAAAAGATTAATCATCCTGACCAAGCTCAGAGCTTTGGGTTTATCTGACAGATTTGTGCACTTTTTCCAGTAATATCTGATACAGTGATTTCAATATGTTCAATATAACGGGTTTAAATCTTTTTCTGTTGGGGTATCATCAGGAGTGACTTAAAGCTGTATTTACTGATGCTCAACGCTAGTAAATGCTCAGTGGTGTCTTTTGCTGTATAATTAGTTTGTTGATGGATCGATGTTATTTAAAGTAGAAAATTCACGTTATCTGGGGACGATATTTGACTCTAAGCTAAGTTTTATTGCTCATGTAGACACCATAAGAGCGGCATAAATGTTAGAATTATCGTAAGAAATTGTAAGTCGTTTAAGAGTACGGCTGTACTTAAAATTTTGCTTATATTCCTAGCGGAATATGACTCGGATTTTTAGTAAATGTGTATTAGCATTAGAGCAAGTACAAGGACAATTTTTAAAATATCTTTCTTTAAAAGAAGATAGAGTGTACACAGAGAGGGACAGGCAATGTAATATTATTGCAGGAGTTTAATTTTGATAGCCTTCTCAAGCGCAGAGAATTTCATTCAATAAATTTGTTGTTTAAAATCGTTAATGATAGTGTCGTTTGTCCTTTGTCGGAAAAACTCAGGTTTGCTATCCTCAGAGATCTTGGTAGATTAAGAAACTGTCTTTATCTGCCGCGAGCTACTACGAATGTTATTTTCGGGTCACCAATGTTCAAAATATGTTAAATTTGTAACCAAATAGTACATCACTGTGATTTTGGCCTGTTCTTTAAACAATTCAAACTTATACTACGTACTTTCATGCGATAGTGTCATATGCACGTGTGTTGGTTGTGCTGTTTTTTATTTACATTGTTAAGCATAGATTTATTGCTTTATTCGGCCCTATTAATTACTTTGTGATGGGCTCAGTTATAAACAAATAAATAAATTAATTAATTGAAATGGCGACCTAGTCTTCGTTTCAGTCATGCCGCGCCTTTTTACATAAATTGTAATCTGAATCGGTAATAGCAAGAACGATGTTTGAAAAATCATGATTCTTGGGGTTAGACCATTTAAATTTGGAGTAATTTTCTGATGTTTCGCTTACGATTGCACAGAGATCTTCGGGGATCCTTACTCTTCGAGATTAGAGCACTTAATCAGCTTGAGGAAGCAGAAGTCAAATATTTGTACCTGACCGGGGTTCACCGAACCGTGGCCCAGTATAATAACAATTTTCTACGTGTTAGGTTGTTTGTAAAATTCGAATGGTTCAACTTTTGGAAAAAGGAAATCTCTCAAGCCGGATTATTCGAAGATCCCTCGACTTTATGAATTCCCAGAAATTTATAAGATCAACATACCAGTCCGTCCGATTGTCAGTAGTAGATCTTCTAACTTATGAAATAGGCAAAGTATTGGGTAAATCATTTTACTGATTTTTTAATTTTAGGAAAAAATATAAAAACTGGGGAATCCATCAGTTTGACTAAACCTCTTTATAGTAAAAATAGCAGGAAGAATTTTAGCCATAAAAAGGGAATTGCCATTTTAAAATCTCCAGGTAAGAGTCATTGCTGTTAATGATCTTATTGATTAGAAATGGTTTAATGATTAAGATTCACTGAAATAAAATGTATTACTCCCGACAAATTTCGATTTGTCTAATACTCGGACTTAAACTACAGAATGCGTGAGTTATGATTAAAAAAATATATAGAATAGTGTAGAACAATCTTTAAAAAAAGTACAACACGAGCTTTTCGATTAATTTCCCAATATATATATATATATATATATATATATATATATATATATATATATATATATATATATATATATACATACATATATACATATATACATATATATATATATACGAGGCATGTTTTTTAAGTAAGTACCGTTTTGCGATTCCGCCGCCGCAGCGATACGGTCGGCGTTCCGCGCATGCGCGCTGGTAACCTACATCTCATGTCTACGCACTGACGCCATTACAGTCTGATTCTTCATTGTATACGTTGTTTACTGAGTGTTTAAGATGCCTCCGACAATCGTGAGTCCCGCCGATTGTGAAGTACGGGCTGTTATACGATTTCTTAGTGCTAAAGGCGTAAAACCGATCGATATTCATCGTGAGATCTGTGAAGTTTACGGACAAAACATTATGAGTGATGGAATGGTAAGGAAATGGGTGAGAGCATTTAAAGATGGCCGCACAAATGTGCATGATGAAGAACGGAGTGGGCGTCCTTCGGTCGTTAATGAAGATTTGGTGCAGAAAGTGGACGAAAAGGTGAGAGAAAACAGACGCTTTACAATTTCATCATTGTGCGACTGCTTTCCTCAATATTCTCGTAGTGTTTTGTATCGCATTGTGACCGAGAACTTTTTTCTCAGGCGGCAGAATTTTATGAGGAGGGTATTCAAAAACTGGTGCCACGTTATGACAAGTGCCTCAATATTCACGGAAATTATGTAGAAAAGTAGATTAAGGTACAGGCTTTCATGTAAAAATAAAATTATAGCGATATCTTTGCACGTCTTTTTTTAATTCCAAAACGGTACTTACTTAAAAAACATGCCTCGTATATATATATATATATATATATATATATATATATATATATATATATATATATATATATATACATATATATATATATATATATATATATATATATATATACATATATATATATATATATATATATATATATATATATATATATATATATATATATATATATAAATACATCTATAAACACGTAGGCTGAAAAGTTTTTGGTTTGACACATAGATGTCACCCTTTTCAAAAAATCTGTATGGTTTTTAGGAAGTACCAACCTTCAAACGATACAGTGGTTTTAGTGACGCTACTTTTGATATTTTCAAAACAATGGAAAAAACCGAATTTCGTGTGTTGATTAAACACTGTTTTTTAATGGGAAAAAATACCGTTCAAGCAAAGCAAGGACTTCATAAGTGTTACGGGGACTCTGCCCCTGAAAAATCACTCATTTACTGGTATGCTGAATTTAAACACGGTTGTACAGATACAAATGATGCTGAACGCTCTGGAAGTGGTTATACCGGAAAACATAAAAATATCCTCAAAAGTGTTTTGGATGACCGTAGAGTGAAATTGTGTCAGATGGCTGACACCTTAAAGATATTAAAAGAATGTGTTGGTCATAATTTGGATGAACATTTGGGCATGAGAAAGCTCTGTTCGAAATTTTTGGTCTGGTCTCTGGTTTGCTCCTAGTGGACCAAAAACAACAACGTGTTGATAATTCTGAGTGCCGTTTTCGACCTATTTAAGCGCAATAAAAAAGGATTTTTTCATGCGATATGTGACAGTGGATGAAACATGGATCCACCACTACACACCGGAATCCAATCGGCAGTCAGCTGAGTGGACAGGAGCCGGCGAAAGCCGCCCGAAGCGACCAAACATAACAGCGGGCTGGGAAGGTTTTGGCCTCTGTATTTCCTTATGCGCATGGAATAATTTTCATCGACTATGCTGAGAAGGGAAAAACCATCAATAGCGAATATTATATAAAGTTATTGGTGCGTTTGAAGGCAGAAATTGCAAAGAAACGGCCCCAAATGAACAAGAAAAAGTGTTCTTTCGTCAAGACAATGTACCGTGTCACAAGTCATTGGTTAAGACGGCAAAATTGCATGAATTGAAGTTCGAATTGCTTCCTCATCCACCGTATTGTCCAGATTTGGCTACCATTATCTATTCGCAGACCTCAAGAAAATGCTCGCGGGAAAGAGATTTGGCTACAATGAAGAAGTTATCGCCGAAATTGAGGCCTATTTTGAAGGTAAAAACAAATCCTTCTACAAGAAAGGTATAGAAATGTTAGGAAAGCATTGGACTGATTGTATCGCTCTTGAAGGAGACTATATTGATTAATAAAGTCGAATTTGGTAAAAAAAATGTGTGTTAAGTAGCTAGACCAAAAAACTTTTCAGCCTACCTGTTAGACTACTAAAATAACAGACAGGAAAACTAATCTATCTGAACCTAAGGCGTTGGGAAAAAATATGTAAAAGTAATTACATCCTCAAACCCGAAACGAGCGTTAGGTTAGATAGTTTTTCTGTCTGCTCGTTTGGGATATGAGAATGTCAGGAAAATTAACCCAGTCCTCCGATACTAATATTTGCCACCTCTTCTGCGTACGTCGTGTTGCCATCTCGTTGGCGGTCTTCCTCGTCCTCGTGTTGTTTGCCTAGGTCGCCAATTCTGTGCCCTGATATAAAATTGCAATATCAAATTTAAATAAGTTTTGTATAAACTTTGCAAACCTTGCCAAGTCAGAAAGTAAAAGTAAATATTTAATCAATATAAATCACTAAATTTGCACAAAGTCTATTTTTCAGCCATTTCTTATGGTTCTTTCATCGGTTAATCAATCATGGGACGCGTTTCGTCGAATCACGGCTCTTCAGCCGAATTAGGATGAACAGAGAAAGAGAATAAAACTTAAAGTGCTTATGGCAGCACTAGCGTAAATAATAAGTAAGATAGAACAATTTGCACCTCTGTTGGGGGCTGTTTAAAGCCACAAACCGATAGAAGAGTTATTAGCAACTTGCTGGGCAATTCCTCTATCGGTCTGTAGCCGTAAGCAGCTCTCGACAGAGGGCAGGTACACCTTCAAAGCTAGGCTTACCTCAACTGGAGTTCCAAATTGTTGTATCTTACTCGTGATAAAATATTTGGCGAAAGGTCGAAATATAATAATAATAAATGGCCTGGAAACACACCCCTCTTGGGGTAGGGCCACCCTTTGGGTTCTCTAGATCTAGTTTATGGGTTGATCAGACCCGTTTTCCTTGTTGTTATATTTCTCTGCTTAGATGTTTCCAAAGTTTTCTGTTAGACGTCTTCTCCTTCCGGTTCGTAATCCCTGCCGCCTCCATGTCTTCCTTGACTTGCTGCAGCCATCCTATTCTCGGTCTACCTCTCCTTCTACGTCCCGGTTCCCATTGAAGTATTTCATATATTGGTGCCCCCGGGCCTGTTCTCCACGTGTGTCCTAGCCAATTAAATCTCTTCTGTTTTATTCTTTTGACTATGTCCTCGTCCACTTCTTCCAAAATTTCTTGATTAGTCCTCCTTCTGTAGACTCCTTCACATATTCTTATTGGCTCTAGGATCGCTCTTAATATCTTTCGTTCAATTCTTCTCATGTCTTCCTCTTGTTTCTTTGTCATACTTATAACTTCGGTAGCATACATTAGTTTTGGGAGTATTATTGTCTTGTAGATCCTCATCTTACTCTGTCTTCCTATTATCTTACTACTTAACAGTTTCTTATTGGTATGGAATAACTTGTTTGCTATTATTAACATTTCCTTTACTTCCATTTCCTTGTTCTCATCCCAATACAGCGTCACTCCCAAATATTTAATCTTCTCTACTCTTTCGAAGGTATATTCGTTTATTCTAATCCTTTCCATTTCCTGAACATTCTGTTTTCCATTTTTCATTATTTTGGTTTTCTCTTCATTTATCTTCAACCCCATTTTTGCTCCTTCTACGCTTATTTCTCTCACCATTTCCTTCATTATTTTATGGTTCTTTGCAATAATTACTACATCGTCCGCATATGCCACTACCTGGCTGCCTCTTGTTCGTATTGAACCCTGATTTACATTCCTTAGTACATATTGTAGTGTTAGGTTGAATAACGTTGCCGATAATGCATCTCCCTATCTAACTCCTTTGTTAATTTCGAAATCTTGTGTTCTTCCTTTCTGTGTTTTGACATTGGCGAATGTCTCTTTCAGTGTAATCATACATAGTCGTCTTATCTTGCTCGGTACTCCCAGTTCTTTTAGCACTGTATTTAATCCAGTTCTCTTAACCGAGTCAAATGCTTGCTTAAAGTCAATGAAGCTCGAAATTATGTTTTTTTTTAGATAAGCTTACATCTAGTAATATTTCAAACGATGCCAATATTGAATTAAAGAAACTAATAAATAGAAAAATAACCATTGGAAAAACTGATAATGGAAAACTTTTGGTAGGAAAAATTATTAACGTAACGAAAAAGACTGATGCAAGTACTCATATTTTTGATAGCGATAAAGGTAGTTTAGAAAACAATGTTATTAAAAGGAAAATTGTTATACCTCCTAATAAAAAACCAAAGAGCGTTTTTACTGTTCCAGCTAACGAGGTATGTATGTTTGTGGGCAATTTGTCTTGTTTGAGATTGCGCGATGAACGCTGCTAATCTTTTTTTATCTTTTATAGAACTTGAGATACATTCCATCAACTACTAATAGGTCACCCTATATAGCTCAAATTTTAGTTAATTCGATTCGGTAGTAGTTTTTGAAAGCAATTTAAAATTTACAAATTTTTTTTTTTTTTTTTATGGGTCTAGCACACGTGCTACAGGGAAGTCCCTAAAGCGCTACAGGAGCGACACGTGTGCGGAGAAAACGATTCACGTTGTTCTTGAATCGCTGTAGATTGTACTCGATGGGAAACACAGTCCTGGGTAAACCATTCCAAAGGTATGATGTTCTCCATATAAAAGACTGCTTGAAAAGCATTGTACGAGGAGTAACAAGCTGAACCTCATACGGATGCGAAGCACCAGCGCGACGTGTACTTCTAACATGCACCGCTCTGGGAGGAATTAAACGGGCCACATCCTTCGAACACTTTCCATGAAAGTACTTGTAGAATAGGCTCAAGTCGCCAACCGTTCTTCGATGTTCCAGCGAATCAAGGCCGTCGGTCAATTCCGGGTGTCCAATCAGACGAACAGCTCTTCTCTGGATAGAATCCAACAAATGCAGTGTATGTTTGGGAGCGGAGCTCCAAACATGGGAGCAGTATTCCATAGTTGGTCGAATTTGAGCTTTGTAAAGAATTAAAAGTTGTTGTGGAGTGTAAAGCTTTCTGGTTCGAAACAATATTCCCAACTTTTGAGAAGCTCTTCTTGCTATGCCTGCAACATGTTCATGCCAGGACATATTTGCTCCAAAATTAACGCCTAACAGATTGAGTGACGATGTTAGAGGGATGGAGTGCCCCGACATAACTATGTCGGGTTCTGCAACGTTAACTTTTTTAGAAAAAACTGCCGCCTGGGTTTTTGTAGCGTTAAATTCCACTTGGTTACTGTCACCCCAAGATAGAATTTCTTCCAGGTCTTTGTTAAGTTGAATGACTTCCTGCTGTCTGCGGATATTCGTCTGAGTAGTCGATGTCCGAGCGTTCAAAGTGAATGAAGAGATAAGTGTACTGTCATCTGCAAAGCTGTAGATTGGATTCTCGGTCTTTTCCAGCAGATCGTTAATATAAATGAGGAAGAGAGTAGGAGACAGTATGGAACCTTGGGGCACACCGGCGTTGATAGTGAAGGTGTTAGAAAGAAATCCGTCAACTGCCACTCGTAAAGAACGCTCTCTGAGGAAACATGAGAGCCACAAACAGAACTTTTCAGACATACCATAAGAACGTAGCTTAGCCAACAGCCCATCGTGCCAAACACGGTCAAATGCCTTGGATATGTCAAGGGCAACCGCTCGAGATTCTCCAAAGTGTTCAATTGCGTTGTTCCAAACATGTGTTACATAAGTCAGAAGATCTCCTGTTGATCTATTTTTACGAAAGCCATATTGGTGATCACTAATAATGTTGAATCCTTCAAGATATTTTAGAAGATGCTGATTGATAGCCTTTTCCATGACTTTCGATATTATTGAGAGTAGTGCGATTGGTCGGTAGTTATTTGGCAAAGTCTTCTTGCCTTTTTTAGGTATCGGCTGAACTGTGGCACATTTCCAGCAGGAAGGAAATATTCCCTTTCTGTAGGATAGGTTGAAAAGTCTACAGAAAACTGGTGTTAGTTCCCTCGCACAGTTCTTGAGAACTATGGCAGGTATTCCGTCAGCGCCTGAAGCCTTTTTGGTTTCTAGCTTCATCAAAATACGTTTTATGATACGCAGTCTGAAGACAATATCGGGCATCCTTGACTGCACTATGGGAATAGTAGGTGGTGTTTTTCCTTGGAAATCGACAGTAGAATGTGAAGCAAAGAGTTCAGCCAACAAGTTCGCTTTCTCAACAGGTGTCGTTGCAATAGAATTATCTGGCCGTGTGAGTGGTGGTATGGTGGATTTGGTGAAATTTTGACTAACTGCCTTAACGACTGACCAAAAGGACCTGGAATTGCCGGGACAAGCGAGAAGTTTGTCTCTAATCCGTTGACTGTGTACCTCCTTGGTTTCGTCGATAATTTCTTTGCATCTGTTCCTGGCACGAACAAAGATGTTATGATTTATGGTGTTAGGATCTTCACGCCACTGTCGGTATGCAAGATGTTTAGAAGCAACAGCTTCTTTGCATTTTAGGTCAAACCAAGGCTTGCCGTTGGAAGGGCATTTCTTCGAAAAAGGGATGTAAGCATCCATACCGGCCAAAATAACATCGGAAACCTCCCTGGCGCAGTCAGATGGGCCGTCGGATCGAAAACAAACGTCCAACCAAGGGAAAGTTCGAAAATATTCCATGAGATCTTCCCATTTAGCAGATTTGTAGTGCCAAATCTTGCGCGGTTTGGGCGCCTCTCTGTCACATGTGTAACAACATCATACTTTTCAAACACATCTTTGACAGTCATCACGTCGCTGTAATTTGGCGCTAGTAGTTTTTTTTACGTGGATATCCACTAACTAAACTAAAGTTTATAGCAACAATCTGCGTTCCCTGGAACAATTAAATGAACATATCCGAGACAGCTCAAAAAAACAACGGTAAATCCTTGTATCAAAAGGAACTGCAGAAAAATATCGATAAATGGTTTTTCAATATGTGTGCGAATGCTTGTAGCAAATAGATACGTCAAAAATAATTTTCATAATAGCGTGGATTGTCGCAATGTTACTGTTATTAGAATTAACAGTTTTTTCAGTTCAAAAACACCAATCGGCGCTGAAGAAACAAGCTACATCCGAAGTTGACCTACTAAAATAATATACACACCAACACTTTTTTATCTAAAGCTAAAAAGTTTTATTCATGTAATAATCACATTTGCATTAAAATCATTGTTTAATTTTGATTATAGTTTTACTAATAACGCAGTGTTGAACAATATAAAATATCTTTTGTATCACTGCAATACAGAATGATCGTTTCGATAAATAAAATATTCTCATGTCGTTTTTACATGCTTCCCTTGCTATTCTTTCTAACCCCTTTACTGTTAACGCCGGTGTGCCCCAAGGCTCCATACTGTCTCCTACTCTCTTTGTTATTTACATTAACGATCTGCTGGAGAAGACCGGGAATCCAATCTACAGCTTTGCAGATGACATCGGCTGCTCAAGCGAATATCCGCAGACAGCAGGAAGTCATTCAACTTAACAAAGACCTGGAAGAAATTCTATCTTGGGGTGACAGTAACCAAGTGGAATTTAACGCCACAAAAACCCAGGCGGCCGTTTTTTCTAAAAAAAAATAACGTTGCTGAACCCGACATAGTTACGTCGGGGCACTCCATTCCCCTAGCATCGTCACTCAATTTGTTGGGCGTTAATTTGGGAGCAAATATGTTGCAGGCATAGCAAGGAGAGCTTCTCAAAAGTTGGGAATATTATTTCGAACCAGAAAGCTTTAACCTCCACAACAACTGTTAATTCTTTACAAAGCTCAAATTCGACCAACTATGGAATACTGCTCCCATGTTTGGGGCTCCGCTCCCAAACATACACTGCATTTGTTGGATTCTGTTCAGAGAAGGGCTGTTCGTCTGATTGGAGACCCGGAATTGACCGGCGGCCTTGATTCGCTGGAGCATCGAAGAACGGTTGGCCACTTAAGTCTATTCTACAAGTATTTTCATGGAGAGTGTTCGAAGGATGTAGCCCGCTTAATTCCTCCCAGAGCGGTGCATGTTAGAAGTACACGTCGCGCTGATATTTCACATCCGTATGAGGTTTAGCTTGTTACTCCTCGTACAACGCTTTTCAAGCAGTCTTTTATATGGAGAACATCATTCCTTTGGAATGGCTTACCCAGGACTGTGTTTCCCACCGAGTACAATTTACAGCGATTCAAGAACAACGTGAATCGCTTTTTCCGCACACGTGTCGCTCCTGTAGTGCTTTAGGGACTTCCCTGCAGCACGTGTGCTAGACCCATAAAAAAAAATTCACGCATTCGTACTGCTGAATTCATGTTTACATGCTGTGCGATAATTTATACGTTACCCATAGTTTAAAGCCCAAACTACTGAATTTGACTCCATTTTGAGCATATTATAGGTTTTAAATTGTGTTTGATCATTAGTTTTGGTAGTATATTGTGCATTGTGAGAAGTAGGAATTAAAATATAATTTGTTGTAACAGCAGATTAAAAATTTAGATTTTAGGTTTACCTTTTTTATACATAAATCATGAGTCTTTTGTCTAAAATAATATAACACTCGACACTGAAAATCTTATTAATAACTATTGGGTTCATAAAAACTCCCCACTTTTATGTTTAGCTTTTAGGAAATGCAATGAAAACCTAAGAAATATTCCGGATATTTTCCAACTAGAATAAATTTTTCCATACTTAAAGCTAATTTAGCCTTTTTTTTATTGCAATGTTACACATATGTACAGGGTCATCATTTTTAGACGTTCGGTCCTTATTTTTGGAAAATTGTTGGATATTTATTCTTTTTTAAACGTAGAATGGTATAGTGCATCTTAAGGAGTATACTGACGTATTTGACATTTGGTAGCGAAAACGACGCTGGGCGCCGCGACGCCAAACAACTTTTTTTTCCATCGACATACCTTTTGTAAAACAGCATTGGAAAGCCATAATTTTTTTCAGCATTTTTTCCTCAAACTATTTTTTTCTAATTTGTGTAGCAAAAAAGTTTTCAGCAAAAACCCACTAAAATATTATTTTTTAGTCATCGTGGTTGCCATGAATCGTATGCCACGTTTGGTTTTCAAACAATTTGTCTAGTAGGCGGCTGTCATACCTGAATCTGACAGTTAATAATATTAGTTACTATGCTGTTGAGGTTTTTCCTTTAACAAAATATCTTCTACAATATCTATAAAATGCAACTTCTCTCTGTCTGTCTGTCTGTTTGTCTGTCCGTTAGTGCGCTTATCACTGGAGAACCACTTATCCGATTTACGTACTTTTTTTTTAAAACATACATATGTTCTCTGGCCAGGTTATAGGCTATATTTTATGACGATAGGTAGTATAAGAAATGAGCAGTGACGATAATAGTGAATGAAGTCGGAAAAAAGTTTGCCGCTAGCGCGTTTCCTTGCAATACACAGCCTAAACTATTAAATATGGAACAATATTATGTAGCAGAGGATATCTATATTCTATAACCTATAATATATATATATATATATATATATATATATATATATATATATATATATATGTATATATATATATATATATATATATATATATATATATATATATATATATAATACAATGTTTTTCTGTCTGTCTGTCTGTCCATTAGTGCGTTTATCACGCGAGAACCACTTATCCGAGTTACGTGTCTTTTTTTAAATTCATACGTATATTCTTTGGCCAGGTTATATAATAATAATAATAATCTATATCTATAATATATATCAAATGCAACGTCTCTCTGTCTGTCTGTCCGTCCGTTAGTGCGCTTATCCCTCGAGAACCACTTATCCGATTTACGTGATTTTTTAAATTCATACATATGTTCTCTGACCAGGTTACAGATATATATTTTATTACATCTATAATATATATAAAATGCAACGTAACTATGTCTGTCTGTCTGTTTATCTGTCTGTCTGTCCGTTAGTGCGCTTATCACTGGAGAATCACTTATCCGATTTACGTACTTTTTTTTTAAAACATACATATGTTCTCTGGCCAGGTTATCTATAATCTTCTATCTAAAAATATATATAAAATACGTCTCTCTGTCTGTCTGTCTGTCTATCCGTTAGTGCGCTTATCACTGGAGAACTAATTATCCGATTTACGTGCTTTTTTTTTAAAACATACATATGTTCTCTGGCCAGGTTATCTATAATTTATATATATATATATATATATATATATATATATATATATATATATATATATATATATATATATATTCATATATATACATATATATATATATATATATATATATATATATATATATATATATATATATATATATATATATATGTATAAAATGCAACGTCTCTCTGTCTGTCTGTCTGTCCATTAGTGCGTTACGTGCTTTTTTTTATAACATACATATGTTCTCTGGCCAAGTTAGGTAACATAAAGAATAAGCAGTGACGCTAATAGTGAATCAAGTCGGAAAAAAAGTTACAGTTAGTGCGTTCTCTTGCAATACACTGCCTAAACCAATAAATATGGAACAATATCATGTTGCAAAGAATATAATATATATAAAATGCAACGTCTCTCTGTCTGTTTGTCTGTCCGTCAGTGCGCTTATCACTTGAGAACCACTTATCCGATTTAGGTGTTTTTATAAATTTATACAAACGTTCTATATAATTCGATATAAGCCTAGATAATGGGAGATAAGATGAGGTAATGGGAGATAAGTATAAATAATGGGAGATAAGGAGAGATAATGGGAGATAAGCAGAGATAAGTCTAGATAATGGGAGTTATGGTGAGATAACGGGAGATAAGGAGAAATAATGGGAGGTAAGGAGAAATATTGCGAGATAAGTTGAGATAAGCCTAGATAACGGGAGATAAGGTGAGATAATGGGAAATAAGGACAAATAATGGGAGATGAGCAGAGATAAGCCTAGATAATGGAAATTATGAAGAGATAATGGGAGATAAAGAAAAATAATGGGAGATAAGGAGAAATAATGGCAGATATTTTATTACGTAGGGTAACATGAGGAATAAGCAGTGACGATACAAGAATACATTATTTTTATTAAAACCATAAAAAACTATATAACTTTTAACTTAATACATATTTATAAAATTAAATGTTTGGAACTTAAAAAATAAAAAAAAAACATCCAAAGAAATTTTCTTTGTCTTCCTTTTTCTATCATGAATTGTTTTATTCTTTTCATTAAAGCTTGATGAGTGGTTTTGTAAATAATTTCTCCAGATACACTACTGCATGCATCTGATATTTTTGTCTTTAAGTGCTCGATATCATTTGTCGCAGTTTTGTATACAATATTTTTAAGAGTCCGCCACAAGAGAAAATATAATGGCGTGAGGTCTGGTGACTTAGGTGCCCATTGAATAACTGTGCTTCGAACCCCTATCCATCTTCGTTGAAACCATTCATTCAAATACTGTCTAACACCAGCAGTTATATGAGGTGGTGCTCCATTTTGTTCATACCACATATGCCTTGTTAAAATAAGGGCAACATTTTCTAATGAAACTGATACGAGTACTAATCAAGAAATTAAAGTATCTATATCCATTTAGTGTTTCCTCAAAAAAGTATGGTCCAATTATCGCACACCATACATTAACGCCATAACGGCCTCGATTCTGAATTTGATTAGCGTTGAATGGATTCTCGTCAGCTCAGTAATGATAATTTTTTCTGTTACGTTTGCCGTTGCTGACAAAATGATTTTCACTGTCCATAATATATGATTCAGAAAATAACGTTCTTCGTCATATTTAATCATCATTTCTGCTACAAAACCTAGTCATCGTTCTGAATCAAATTGTGTCAAAAAGTGAATACTATACATTTTATAGTCGTGGTATTTGTTAGCTTTAAGAGATTTCCGAATAGCTCCATAAGATATATTCAGCTGCCTGCTTGCTTGTCTGATTGAATTAGATGGATAGTTTTGAAAATATTACATAATTTCGGCTACTTTTTCATCTGTTAAAACAGTTTTTCGTTTAGAAATACCTTTCTGCCCAGAAAATTCATCCATATTTCTCTTCAAATTTCGTTCTAGTCGACAAAACATAATGTGATCTGGGATATACCTGTCGAGGTAACGTTCTCGATACAGTCTAACGGCTTCCCGAGAATTTCTTCTTGCTTCTTCATAAGTAAGAACCATATCTAATTTTTCAGCATGGGAAACCTCTTCAACTAGAAGTTATTAACACTTCGTTTACGTAGTTTAACCTTATTGAATTGAATGGGTGTGCAAACAAGAGCTGACAGTTTAAAGTATGACAGCCGCCTACTAGATAAATTGTTTGAAAATCGCCAAACGTGGCATACGATCTATGGCAACCGTGATGACCAAAAAATAATATTTTAGAGGGTTTTTGCTGCATAATTTTTTTGCAAAACAAATTAGAAAAACACAGTTAAAGGAAAAAATGTTGAAAAAAATTACGGCTTTCCAATGCCGGTTTATAAAAGGTATGGTCGATGGAAAAAAAAATTGTTTGACATCTCGGCGCCCAGCGTCATTTTTACAACCAAATGTCAAACATGTCAGTATACTCCTTGACATACCTTTCTGTTTTAGTTTTTGCGCCTCTTGGTGCAAAATTATTGAAGATTTCGGGAAAACATGTTAACAATCATTTTTCTATCCTTGCCCGACACTTTTCCTCTCGAACCTCATTTTGGTAGATCTTGATGATCTACCATTTTTTAACTGAGGTTGGCATTTTACCCACTTGCTAATGAATGCCTTTAGTTTGCCCATATACTTAGCAGCCGCTTAGGTCTCATTTTCGGCCTTTTTGGATGATTACATAGGAACACAGCCTCGAAGCGGGAAACGAATGCAGCACTCATGTTCGATCATGTACTACATAACCATAAATTAGGTTAGAAATGAATCTCTTTCCACAAAACATTGTTTGCAGGATTGCCAACAAAAATCTCAAAAAAAAAGGAATTCCTTTTACCGATTACAAGTTATAGGCGAGACTTTCTTACTTGGCCGACTATTGTCTTGCTTGTAGAAAATCATCGTGTAATCTCAAATTTATATGTTAAATTAATTAAAGGTCAATCTTTTTTTAGAAAAATATTTACCACAGTATCTTTAAGAAACAAATATTTTAGTACAATGGTCTTTTTAACAATAGTTTTTGGCAGTAACGATAACATTCTGAATGGAGAAAAGAAATGTAGTGAATGTTTATCTACTCGACTAAAACGATTTTCATTTTCTAGTATAAACAATTTTATCTATATTTTTAAGGTCATTAATTTAGTTGACAATGAGGAGACTAATACAGTAAAATTTAGTGATAAAAACAGACAACAAACTACGGCCTCCAGTACACGAACTATGAATCCAAAGACAGTATCTCTACCGACAAAATCAGGTAATATGTTTCTTTAAAGTACGAGGTGTTTTTTAAATTGAGGATTTTTTTTTGATTTTGTTATAGCATTGAGTTTCGTCGACAAATCTAGCTTTATAAAATAATAATCTCTCTTTTGCGAAACACCATATTTAAATTACGGCATACTTTGCGCCTAAAATGTGTGTGTAGTGAGTACTATAACCCATTACGATCATCAAAAAATACCCGGTCAACTCAATATATATTTCGCGCATAAAACTTACCAGCCTAACATTTTTTGCGTAGATTGCTACACATGTTCATAACATTTTTTTCAAATTTCAACTTGATATTCAATTATTACGTTCGTGGTTTTGTTTTGTTTACAACAACTTTTTGCTGCTCTTTGATTTTTAATATGAAAGAAATTATTTGTGTTAAATTCCTGTCCGCGTTTAGGCGGCCATAAATCGATTTCCTAAAACTTGTCCCAGGTAGAAAAAACTTGCTAACAATGTTGAATAGGCATAGGACAATAGGCAACCCCTTCCGTTACCCATTTGACAGCGCATGCGCCAGAGTCTCAGTTGGAATTTGATCGTCGCTCTGAGTGTTCGTTTCTCTTCTCGGCATTCGATACAAAACAGTTATTTAAAAAAGTGATTTTTGCCAAATTTTAAAGAAAAATTGATACATATTGAGAGTTATATTTTATCGCGAGATGAATATTGTGATGAGCAGAGGTAGGAAGTAAAGCATAAGGTCTCCTGTTTGAAGTCACAATTCAAGAAAAAGTGGACAGAAGCGCATAAAAAAGCAGAAGTTTTTCTGAAAAAGAATGACGAATGATTACAAGGAACATTTGAAATACCTAGGGTAAAACACCGTTCTTCTGGTAGACCAGCAAAGTCATTTGAAAAATCAAGTGCGAGGAGCAAACGTAGAAAAACAGAGGAAGCAATGCTGTAGATAAAGAAGTAATAATGCGTGCTGCCCAAACCTCCCTTCAGTGTTCTGGAGGGAAAATTGCATCCAATATTCTAAAAGACATAACTATCTCTCCACAGATAGCCCAAGCATACCAGAAAGCATAGAAAATGTCAAAGCGGCATAAAAATCAGTCACATCTAAATCCAACAGTCGCCCTCTCAATGTTTGGCGAAGCTGACCTCTCGAGGAGATAGTATGAAATAATAAGGAATAATAACAAGAAGTATTATTCGAGTTACACTGTATTACAGCAAGCCAAAGGACTTGTTATCCGGCGACAGAGGCTTATCGGGTAACTGAAATATGTGCTAAAATTAACTTACAACATTTATTGGATCACACGGTTAAACGTTTGGCTACATATTTGGATGATGTACTAAAAGAATTAGATCTAGAAAAGCGTCAATCATTGACACACAATTTAAGCAAAACGTGCAAGAAGAAGATGCAATTGACAACAACATTTTTCAAAGTTGCTTTGTTCTACTACAATTGATTTGTGGGACAAACAAGAAAGTTATTTGGCAGAATCTAACTCCCTCTTCGCCTCGATACTGTCTGCCAATGAGGATTAGATTTGTTAAAGAAACAGTGGATATTGCAAATTCTGAAATTACATACACAGAAAATGCAATAAACGCTTTGGTAAACAGCGAATTCGTACACGGAGACATCTCTTTTTCCATGAAATATATGATGACGTTAACTATGGTCGATGCAGAAGTGTGCAATGCTGCTACTTCAACTACTTTAACAATGAGATGCTACATTTGTGGTGCTAGTTCAAAGCAGTTTAATTACCTCAATGTAAAAAATAACGCCGACACAGATGCATTACAGTTTGGCCTGTCTGTAATGCACGCTAGGATCGGATTATTCGAAAGTATTCTGCATTTGTCATACAAGCTTCCTGTGCAAAAGTGGCAGCTAAGATCGGACAGTGATAAAGAAATTGTTCAACAAAAAAAAAGGAAGAAGGCTTAATCATAGATGTGCCAAAAACTACCTTTGGTAACACTGGCAACACAAGTAGGAGATATTTTGCCAATCCAGAGGTTGCCGCTGAAATTACCGGTGTCTACTTCAACCTCATAAATCGCTTGAAAGTGATTTTGGAAATAATATCGAGTGGTCATAAAGTCGACTTGAAAAAGATTGCAGACTATGGATGTGAGACCCCCAAATTTATCTGGAGTTGTATCCCTGGCATCCCATGACTCCTACGATGGACCAAATATTAAATCACGGTGCAACAGTAATGGAAAACGCACTTTTGCCCAGTGTATTACTGTCCGAAGAAGCAGCAGAGGCGCGAAACAAGCACTTCCGCCGCTACAGGCAAAATTTTGCTAGAAAATTCTCAAGAGAAGAATGCAGTTTAGATGTACTCAACAGATTATTGCTCAGCTCACATTCCTTAATATCTAGTATAACGCCAAATCCCAAAAAAAGATCTATGTCGTTTAGTAAAGAAGCAATATAAATGCTTGTTTCTGCTAAACCCAATATTAACGACAAAAGTTTGGAAAGAAGAAAGAAATCCGCGGAGTAATCTGTAGAGGAAGCCGAGGAATGGAACTCGAGCGCGAACGAAGAGACGGGGGATTCTTCATCGTGAATAATTATTTTTGTAATGTTTTTTTTTTCTCAATATATTATTTTTTTATATTATAGAATGTTTTTTCTTCAAAATATACACTCCAAAAAGCTTTCACTGCTATATTTAGAAATAAAACCCGATTTAAAATATCTGAAAACAAAAAAATTATTTTAGCTGCATAAAACGCTGAAATACCCCTATGTGCGTTCAGATATACTGAAAATGTTACAAACGTGTTTGGTGATTATGCTTTAGCGAAAACAATAATAAACGGGTGGTATTCGTGCTTTGAAAATGGTCGTGAATCAATAAAAAATGACCCAAGACCTGGAAGACAATCGACATCGAAAATTAATGAAAACGTCGACAAAATCAAAACAATGATTACAAGAAACAAAAAATTGACTATTTAGAAGTTAGCAGAAGATACTTCAATATCATTTAGATGGGTTCAGAGCATTTGACGTGAAGATTTGGGTTTCAAACGCGTTGTTGGTTGTATTGTTTCAACAGAGCCAAAGAGATAATTTCCAACCATGATTTTGATGCAATAATTGTTCAAAGCTTAATTACTGGTGACGAAACGTTGATATATGATGACGACACACAACTAAGACATCAATCAAATGATTGGCATTCTCTAGATGACCTGAAAACAAAAAAATTTGGTTAATTTTAGTCAAAAAAGAAGTCATATCTAATGTCTTCATCGATTATATTGATGTTGTGCATCACGAACTTATTCCTGAAGGTAAAATACTCAATAAAAAGGTGTTGTGGGACCTTTACGTGAAGCTGTGGATTTGACAAGACCAAATTTATGGAAAAATGATTCGGTGGATTTTAATCATGATTATGTATCATCTCATAATGCAGTGATTATTCGACAATTTTTGGCTAAAAACAGTACCAGTACAATCAAACATTGATCGAATTCACCTGATATGGCTGTGTGTGTCTTTTTCCTGTTCAGCAGAACTACTTTGAACACGATAACAGTCCAATTCGCATTGTATTTTTAGGTTTATTGAGGTTAACCAGGTATTTTTTGAGAATAGTAATATATATATATATATATATATATATATATATATATATATATAAATATATAAATATAAATATAT
>CM032448.1:29691700-29771700 GCA_019049505.1 Pachyrhynchus sulphureomaculatus
TTTATCCGCTTACGCTTTCTTATGCAGTTGATATTCTTTAAATAAATTACTTGCCTTTCAACATCTTTGGGGAAAAGAAGAAGAAACTCACTCCCGGCGTACTTTTCGAATTATTTTTACAATTGTCAACGGCACAACAATTACCTCCTTTCCCTGGTTATATAAATTGTTTGTCAGCCTTTTCGATTTTCTTCACTTACAAACGTTTTTAATGTTTTTTTATACAAACTCTCTCTTCCTTCTTTCTTCAAATTCATATAAACTGCAGTGACATCAAGACACGACCGATAATAAATTTCAAAAGACACATTCCGAGATCAGGTGTAAACATTGAGCGGCCATTTTGAAAGAGGAACCTGTCGATGTACGCGCCGTCAAAATCTCGTCACCCACTTGGGTGTACTGTATCAGTATTGGGTAAACGACGTATTGAAAAAATATAAGTATTTTGAAATTTTACAGGTTCAGAATTACAAAAAGTTTAAAAGATAAATTGGTAGGTATGGTCCTGCTCCTGCTAAATTAACTAGTTTATTGACAATTATAACTGGTTAAAAAAAAGTATTAACTTAAAAAAACACTGACTATGTAAAATAAATAATATAATAATATTTTTACTCGGTAAGGGTGAGACCATATGCGAGAGTAAGTAAGAGAGTAATAATATTACTAAAAGTGTTCTTTTAATTTTAGTTAGTACTGGAAGATGGCACCAGGGCAATGATTGTCAATGGAACTCTAGTGACAGCAGATGGACAGACGTTAATATTGCAAGACGATAGTGAGTTGAGTCAGTATTATGTTGATGAAAATACAGGTAAAAAAATAGTATCTTGTCTAGCTGATGGTAATGGACGTTTGTAATTAAGAAGAAATGCCATTCTACAATACTGTAAACAAAAGAACGCGGGAAAATGTTTATAATAACGACAATTTGGCGGAAAAATCGATTCCCTGTTGGTCTTGAATCTCTATAAATCGTACTCGGTGGGAAACATAGTCCTGGCAAATCATTCCAATGGGGTAAAGTTCTCCATATGAAAGACTGCTCGAAAAGGGTTGTACGAGGAGTTACAAGCTGAACTTCATACGAATGTGAAGTATTAGCGCGACGTGTATTTCTAGCATGTACCGCTTTGGGAGGAATCCCTACATCTATCGAACAGTTTCCATGAAAACACTTCTAAAATAGACTCAAGTCGCCAACCATTCTTCGATGTTCCAAGGAATCAAGGTTGATGGTCAGTTTTGGGTCTCTAGTCAGACGAGCAGTTCTCTTCTGAATAGAATCCAACAAATGCAGTGTATGTTTGGGAGCAGAGCCCCAAACATGGGAGCAGTAGTATATCGTTGGTTGAAATTGAGCTTTGTACAGAATTAACAGATATGGAGTGTAAAGCTTTCTAGTTCAAAATATTATTGCCAGCTTTTAAGAAGTTCTGTTTGCTATCCGTGTAACATGTTCATGCCAAGACAGATTCCGATTCAAATCTCTTTATTTTACAGATGTAATTTACAAGGTTCTTCTTAAATTTAGTATCATAAATATAACACACTTGATCAGTGTGTGTTCGTTTATAATAATAGCCCTAGGGCTGGCTGATGTTCTGCCTTGAAATTAAACCTTTTGTGTGTTTGTGGTATTCAGTCATTTCCAACTTACAAGTCTTTCATGACTTGTATGATTTTTTTTTCGTGAAGGTATTTAATGAAAAAAATTATTTATTTTTGTTAGGATTGTTGTATAAAGTTTGATGGGAAAAATTATGTACAAACAAAACCCAACTTAATCTTATCAGGTACATGGTAACTTTGACAAGGTTTAATTTTTACATCTGTCCCACATTCTTTCCCCCTTTCTCATTCCTATTTAGTCCAATTCCCTCTGTTTACATGTTACAACATATTTAGTTAATTAGCTAATCTATATTTACAAAGTTTGTCTATTTACATTAGTTACATGTACTATTCTATTGAGATTTTTTTTTTATTTCACTGTACTGTTTTAGTTTTTATTTTATACTTTACAATTTTACAATATATGGTTATTTGTTTGTAGTTTTTTATGTTAAATTTGTTGTTTGGATTTAATTTATGCTCTGTAATTATTAAAATATCAATTCTGTATGAGCATAGAAAATGTGTAATTTCGCTAATTTTGTTATTAATGCCATTGGGATTCCATAGGGCTAATTTAAATTTGTTTAATTTTATTTATATTTGTTTAATTTTATTTATATGTTATAATTTTCTATGCTCATAAAGAGATTTAATACTACTCCAAATTTCTCTTGTTTTGGAAGTCTGTGCGATGGTTGCCAGCGTATTTAGCACATTTCTCTTTGTGGTGGTAGTGGAAGATAGCATGCCACCACATATTCCATCTCCTACACTGCAGTATTTCGTTAATCTGTCGACTTCTCTCTCAGATGATTGATATGTTGCTTAACTGCTTAATGTTATTTTTTAGGGTTGACGATTTATATTCTATAGTCATGATAATTAAGTATAAACGGTTTGCATCTTGTCTCCATTATATATGTATTTTTCCCCTCGATATTGTATGTCATTTTTAGTTCGTATTTGAAGGCATCAGTGCTAGGTCTATGGCCAAGAGCACAAACGCGTGCGTCCAATCTTCGTAAGTGGTATGGCCAGTCAATGTTTTGATTAGATAATGATTTCTTGTATTTATCGTATTCTCGCATGTCATTAATGTCTATAATAGTGTTGTTCTTTGTAAATTATATTGTGTAAGCTTTAGTTACAATTTTATTTAAGCTCGTAGTCGGTTTGTTGTTAATGGTACCTCAGATAATAACAGGTGGCGGTTTCTGTTGCCTCCGCTTTGGTACTGCGTCTGGCGGCTTTCCAATATTTGTCTGATCCTGTGTGTTGTCGTTCCTTGTATTTCCAGTTGCCTCTGTGTTTTCGGTATGTTCAACATCTATTTCAATAGCCGTTTCGGGATCCCTTAATAAGGGTTCGTAAGTATTACTGGTAGATACTTGGTGTCTGATTATTATTCTCTGATATTTTCTCTTTGTGAAGTATGAGGAAGTATCCTCATAATCGCTGATAAAGGGATCATCTTTAATTGCTTTCCTCTTATTGGAGCCTTTTGTGCTTTTATTTTGTTTTGAGAGGGTTTTATTTCCTTCGTTATTAGAGGGTGAAATCATGTTATTGTATGTCATGTTCTGTAGTGTTATATCTGTCGGTTCCAGGGGGGTTTCCGTGTCTTCCTTCTATTGTGGGCTTTATGTGCACTTTGTCTTCTATATTTTTTGAAGGATACCTTAAACCTAGTACACTCTCGTTTAAAAACTATTTAGGTAATCTAAGATGACTTTCTTTTCCCGTTTTTTACCGGTTACGATCTTTGACAGTTTAGCAATTTCATTGTTTTTATTTACATCGTCGGATACCGACTCATTGTCTAGAACTCTTACGTCCTCACTGCTTTTAATAATGTTTTTATTTTTGGTTATTTCTTCTGGGGTGCCGTGAACTCCCCCACTGTTAGTCTTATTTGTAAGATATATGTATTTGCTCCCAAATTAACGCCCAGCAAATTGAGTGACGATTCTAGAGAAATAGACTGCCGCGGCATAACTACATCGGGTTCAGGTCAGGATCAGGTTTGGCGGAACTGTTTTAATTGATATTGTTAATCCCGCCAAATTCTTATTACTATAAACATCTTTCCCGCGCTCCATTGTTTACAATGTGGTAATATGGTGTTTTTTCTTGATGGCAAACGCCCTTAGATAGACATGCATGATCACTGTAAAAATCAACTTAACTGTTCTTTGTTTTTATTATTGACTCAAGAATTGTTTTTTTCTTATTAATTTGTTCAAAAGTTTAATTTTGTTATTGTATTTCAACCTACAGTCCTTGAGAAATTATTTCTTAAATATAATGTCACCTAAATGTAAATCGTTACATTCCCGAATTTCTTCTAAGCGAGCGGGGAAATGATTGATCCCTGCTGGTTTTGTCGGATATTTATTTAATTGCGAGAAAAAAGGATAGTTAGTGTAAATTTTAGTTTTGAGATTTCTCTACGAGAAAAATCCATGGGCGACAATTCGGAGCTTCGTGAACATAGAGATATTAGAATAGAGGAGGTCATTTTGTCTCTTATTCGGCGCACCCCCCCCGCGGGAATGTTATTCGTATTTCGTCCGGAGCCAACGAAGAACAAGGAAAAGTAAGAGAGATAGAATAACTCATATTATTTCTTTCCCTTTTTAATGCCACGCTTTCGCTTACAGCAGGCTCTATACTTTACCTCCTCTAGTCTAATATCTCTATATTCGTGACCAACTTAGGTCACATCATTTGAAAATCAATTTGTTTAGGAATCTTTCTTGAATTTAAATTGTGTGTGATGTCGCTCCATTCTGCTGATACCAGATGTAGTCTGGATTGAAAATTCAAGGCGACCATTGTTCACACTGCACGACATCCATCGATTCCAGCCTTAAATTTTATACAGTAAGGCAGTTTAATTGCTCAATTTGTTTTTGCCTTTGGTAGTTACTGCATATACAACGATTAAGTTTTAGTGTTAGCTCTCCCCTCTCTTGTTTTCTAGCTCGGCTGACAAGTCATGATATGACGAAACGCGCGTCTTTCGTTCCTCAGACAGGGATTTAATATATTTTTTATTCATAAATCAACTTTGTTCGTGTTTGTTAAACAAAATATATTTTTAGATCACATTCTGCTGTCTCAAGAACAAGAAGAACAATTTTTAGAAATCATATCGTCACAGAATTCGCAAACTGAGAACCAAGTAGTTCAGTATGTTAAGGATGGCGATAATCATTCACAGGTTGAGGAAAAAAAATGGACAACAAGTTCTTTATATTCAAGATGGCGAGCAAGTGTTACCCGTTCAGGTAAAGGAAAGTTATGTTGTTTTTTCCTAAGCCATTAACCGTTAAGGCTTTTGCGTGTTTATATATACATATACCTGGATATTTGCAGTTTAAAACAAATTTGCAAATAAAATAAAATCTTTATTGTTTATTAAATTACGGCACTCGGAAAATTATTTCTTGAAAATGTCATCTAAATGTGAGCCGTTACGTTCCCGACACTCTCTAAGCAAGCAGTTAGTGATTACTGCTCAACACGTCGTGTCCGTAATAGTTTCTTGCCGGATATTTTGTTGTGCGGGGATTTTTAATGTAATCGTTTGTTTTAGGATATTCTTGCAAGACGTAATTTATCGACGTCAACTCAGGGCTACGTGGGGACCAATCTACATCCTCTCTCTTCGAAATCAGTTTATTCGGGAAAATTCCTTGATCGACTGGCAAGGATTGCCAGCCAACCAAGTTCTCTGGTTGTAACCATGAAAATTTTGTAAAGGTAGTGCGAAGTAGTTTTCAATCATCTCAGCATATCTCTCCGAATTAATAGTTGCGCAGCCTCTGTCTTTCTCTCCGCAAGAAGTGAAAATTTGGAAATATTTTGTAATTTTAAGGTACAAGTCGACCGAAGAGCAGAAGAATAGCCAAATCAATAAATTGTTGAGTATATTTAAGTAATTATAAGTTATGTTGATTTTGCCTTCAGTCGCCTCATACCTTCATCCATCAGCCGTCCTCATCCACTGTTGGATATAGGCCTCCTCTAAAAACTTCCACTAATCTCTGTCTTGAGCGATTTTAACCCAATTTCCTGCTACTCTTTTGATGTCATCGCTCTATCTTGTTGGTGGTCTACCTCTATTCCTTTTGTCTTGTCTAGGTCTGCATGCTTCTTAGTCTTTGGGCTTTATGACCTGCCCATCTTCATTTAGATTGCGTAATTTTTTGGGATAATATCTGTTACTTTTGTTCGTTGTATAATAGTTATGCCCGTTGCGATACTTTTAGTTTGTTTGCTGATGTTTTGTTAATGTGAGTGTCTCGGAGCCATATGTGATTACCGACATAACCTGCTTTAAGCACATTGGCACCTTGCAGCGTATCTCTCAGCTTCCCAAAAGCTGTCCATCCCAAACCCACACGACGGTGTATCTCACGGGTTTGGTTATCTTTACCAATTTGTAATCATGACCTAAATAAAGAGTGTCCCAAAATTCACGCAAGAAGTAACTTTGATAGAAAACACAGGTTTTTAATTAAAAATTGTAATTTTTTTATTGATTCATAAAGTATACAGTTTAGGGTTATGTATGGAATGTATGGAATATATCGGGTAAATGGTCTCCACGGCATTGCTGGCCCATACGCACTCTTTTGTTGAAATTTTCTGTGACCGTTTTGCATAAATGTGGCTGAATTTCATTGATACCGCGCTTAATTTCCTCCTTCAAATCGTGGGTGGTCATGGGCTTGTTCGCATAAACCTTAGACTTTAAAAAACCCCAAAGAAAAAAGTTCAACGGTGTTAAATCGCATGATCTGGGCGGCCAATTCTGATCACCAAAACGGGATATTACACGACCAAGAAATGACTCATGCAGTAATTGATTTGTTTCTCGGGCTGTATGGCATGTGGCACCGTCTTGTTGAAACCACATGTCGTCCACATCCATATCTTGCAATTTAGGCACAAAAAACTGGATTATCATGTCGCGATAACGATCACCATTAACTGTTATTGCCTGGCCAACCGCCAGATATTTCGACGAAGAATGGGCCGACCATGCCTCCAGCCCAAAATCCGCACCAAACAGTCATACGTTATGGATGCATTTGTTTCGCAACAGTCACGTGTGGATTGTCTGAACCCCAAATACGACAATTTTGTCGATTAACGAAGCCATCAAGATGGAAATGAGCCTCATCGCTGAAGATGATTTTCTTCGAAAAATCAGTATCCACTTGTTGTTCCATAATCCATTCATCCAATCCATCCATAATTCCTCTTCGTTGTGCGTGGTCAGTAAGCTTCAGTTCTTGAGTCAATTGAACTTTGTAAGCATGAAGATGCAAATCTTTCGTGAGAATACGTTCTAGGGAGCTTCTTGAAATGTCCAATTCTTGACCACGGTGCCGAATTGATGTTCCTGGAGTCTCAGCAACACTCTCACGAACTGCTTCAATGTTTTGTGTCGAACGACTTGTTGAAGGACGGCCAGAGCGTTAAAGATCACCAATTAATCCAGTCTCCCTGAATTTTTCAATTAATCTCTTCACAGTTGATGAGATTAAATCACTATTCCGACCATATTTTGTACGAAAACTTTCATTATTTTTTAAAATATTGCTCAACAATGAAAACACGTTGTTCTTTCGTGTAGCGCTTCATTTTTAATAACCCTGAACTGTCAGGTGTCACGCTGTTTTTTGTTTAGTTGGCAACACTTTGCCATACAAATGGCGCCAAACTCAAATCTTGCGTGAATTTCAGGACACCCTTTACTTGTAATTTTAGACGTGCTGCACCTCGCTTTCATTAAGTTTCATATTACTGTTCGTAACTAGATTAGTCATAAACTTGGTTTTCTGAAAATTAATATTTAGGCCAATATTTGCTGATGACGCTAAACATTTGTTGGGCATCACTTAGAATATCGGCTATTATGGCAATATCATCAGTAAAGCGCAGGTGATTTAGGTGTTCGCCATCGATGTTTATGCCTTTTCCATCCCAATTAAGTTCCTTAAAAGCATATTCTAATACCTCGTACCTTAATAATACAAAATACCTTCAGATTTTAATTATTTCATGTTCAAAGCTTGTCTAGTCAATGTAATCTTCTTACACGAAGTGTAGCGGTTATAAAGTAAGTCTAGACCTCTCACAAAAATTTTTATCTTGGTTTGCTCACCAGTCCTCAGCAACATTTATCCCTTCTTCATTCGAATGAAATTTGTATTTTTTTAAATGTTTTTTAGTTTTGGAAATAGATAATAGATCGAGGAAGCTAAATCACGAGAATATGGGGGATGATCGATCAGTTCGAAATCTAATTCGTTTATTTTTGCAAAACTAACGCTTTGTGAGAAAGCACATTGTCTTGCAAAAATGGCACCTCCTCAACGTTTTTCCACAATTTTTAGCGAACTTTAATTAATCAAGAATTAGAAGTGACTGTTTTGCCGTGTTTTAAGTAATCTGTAAGAAGTATCCCATCTTCGTCTCAAAAAAATGATAGCTATAATTTTCTTGCTGATTTCTGTAAGCCAAACTTCTTGGGGCGAGGTGATCTAGCATGTTTTCACTCCTTCAACTGCTCCTTTGTCTCTGGATCATAATGATGGAGCCACTTTTCACACCTAGTTGCCGTTCGATCCAAAAAGTTAGATGAATCCTTCTCAAAATACCTACAAATTAACTTGGATGTTGCGAGTTTCAGTCATCTCTAGTCTGCATTCAGACATTTAGCAAACTGTCTGCCTGATAGTTTTCTTTGACAGTGGAAAGTGATCTACACTAATTGGTAATTAATCATCATCAATCCGTTTTTTTATAGCGTTCTTCGCCTTCCGGTTCCCAGTTTTCATCCTCTTCGATCTTCCCAATCTCCGGGTCTTAGATTTCTCTCTGACATTACCCCTCTGAACACCTCCGAACCATGTCGCTTTTGGTTTCCCTCTTCTCTTACGCTTAGTACCCACTTCTTTGGTATTCGGTGTTCTTCCATTCCTTCCACGTGTCTGTACCATATAAGTTGCCGTTGTTGAATTTCCTCAATAATCGTGGTTTTTTACTTTCATTACATCCGTTATTCTTTCATTTCTAACTCTATCCATTCTTAACACCCCAGCTGATCTTCGCCAGCAATCCATTTCGAGTGCCATTAGTTTCTGTTCCAATAGTTTTCTTAATTGCCAAGTTTCACAACCGTATAACGTGATGCTATTAAATGCTGCATTATAAAGGTGCTTTCTCTGTGATGTTCTCCTTCGACCACTTCTTTTTCCTTTCTACCGTATTTACTTCTGTTAGTTCCGAGATATATATACTCTTCACAAGCATCGGAGACCTCACCAGTATTTAGAGTAAGGCTTCCCTGTTTTGATCCTATACACAATTATTTGGTTCTCTTGCAGTTAACTGTTAAACCCCAGTTTTCATAATCTTCAAACATTTTTCTTGTCATAAATTCAAGATCTTCCTTATCCTGAGCAATAACCACCTCACCGTCGGCAAAATGTAGAGTGTACAACATTGTTTCGTCGGTCAGCTGTATTCCCATTCCTCCACATGCTCCTCGCCCTCTCTAATGCCTCATTTAGATAAATTTTGAATAATGTAGCAGACAGATAGTAACTCTGTCTGACACACCCTTTGTTACAGAAAAATTTTCGGAGAGAATGTTTTCCAACTTTATTCGGGAACGTGACTGGTCATATAGTTGTTTTACTGCGGCGATTGCTGTACTGTTTATTGTTGATCGTTTTAATATTTGCCATAGGTTTTTCACTAGGACGGTATCATACGCTTTGGTTAGGTCTACGAACAGTATATGTTCTTTGATGTCTTTTTTTCGTTTAAGTGATACATTAATTGGTAATTAATACTGCCGGTAAAATTTCATGTAGTAAACCTTTTAATAACATTTTTTCCACTTAAGCCATAAAAAATATGCCCAACAAACTGTGACGGTATTTTGGACTAATAGTGGAAAACTGTTAGCCAAGAATATCAAAATGTTACTTTTTAGGAAGAGTATCAACTGGCTGAAGTAGATTTAGAAAATAATCGGATGCAAGTACCTATGCAAGTGGTAAAATTAGAAAATGATCAAGTAATAGAAGGAATCGATGGTGTAATTGATTTAGAACAATTTTTAAATCAACAAGGGTTGGTGCAGTTAGAAGGTCAAGATGGAAAGTAAGTGTTTCTACGTTGGATTAAATGTAGTTTGGAATTCTTTTTTCTTTCTTTCTTTTTTTAGTATTCCATATCAAATTTTCAGTGTTCAGTAGAAAAACGCACAAAAGAAAAATGTCTCGAAACTCTGGCCAAAATATGAAGGTATTATTCGATTTCGACAAAACTCAGTATATCGGGGTTTTAAGGACCTCTAATTACAAATATGAAGTTAAATTTTCAAAAAACAAAATGGCGGCTCCCAAATGGCAGACTATTTTTTTGGAAAAACGTGAGTTATTCCCGAATACATACCGTCCTCATCCGTTTTGATCGGTCACTTAAATCGTCCCAACCCAATAACGCACTGAGATGTTCATTCCTGTTGGTTCCGTTTTCACACATACACCTTGAGCTAATTATCAAACTTTGCGAAGAATTGCGTTTGGTTTCTGTGGTCTTTTTGCCATCTCTTTCGGAATTCTGTCATCAATTTGATAATCGGTTTCTTCAAATTTTATGGAAAATATATGTATGGGAAGATTTTTTTTGTCACTTTCGCTTCAATAGTGGCAATAATTACATTTATGTTATCATATAGTTGGTTTTTGACAAGTAGTTCTATTTTCTCACCCGCATTTTCTGTAAAAATAAAAAAAAATACATACATTTTAGTTCAATATTTTTCATTAGTTTTGAGTAATTGTTGTAAATAGTTAAATAAAATTGTAAAAATTTGCAAAAATGTACTGAATTTTTTGAAGTAATTTTTCCATATTGCAACTTTCTCCCGCATTTTTAGACAATTTTTACCATTTTGCAACAACTTCCAGAATGTTTAAACAATTTGCTACATTGGACAACAATTCCCAGAATTTTAAAATTATTTTTCCAATTTAGTAACATTTTATTGAAATTTTCAAATATTTTTCAATTTTAGCAACAATTTCCCGAAGTTGAAAACAATTTGCTACATGTTGCAACATTTTCCCGAATTGTTTAACCAATTTTATCATTTTGCTACAATTTACAGAATTTTTAAAGTATTTTGCCCACTTTTTTTATGGGTCTATGACACGTACTACAGGGATGTCCCTAAAGCGCTCCAGGAGCGGCATGTGTACGGAAAAAGCGATTCGCTTTGTTCTTGAATCGCTGTAAATTGTGGGGAACTGGGAAACATAGCCCTGAGCAAATTATTCCAAAGGGATGATGTTCTCCATATAAAAGACTGCTTGAAAAGCGTTGTACGCGGAGTAACAAGCTCAACCTCATACGGATGTAAAGTATTAGCGTGACGCGTACTTCTAACATGCACCGCTCTGGGAGGAATTAAGCGGGTCACATCCTTCGAACACTTTCCGTGAAAATACTTGTAGAACAGACTCAAGTCGCCAATCGTTCTTTCGATGTTCCAGCGAATCAAGACCACCGGTCAGTTCCGGGTCTCCAATCAGACGAACAGCTCTTCTCTGAACAGAAGTCAACAAATGCAGTGTTTTGGGAGCGGAGCCCCAAACATGGGGGGCAGTATTCCATAGTTGGTTGAATTTGAGCTTTGTAAAGAATTAACAGTTGTTGTGGAGTGTAAAGCTTTTTGGTTCGAAATAATATTCCCAACTTTCGAGAAGTTCTCCTTGCTACGCCTGCAACATGTTCATGCCAGGACATATTTGCTCCCAAATTAACGCCCAACAAATTGAGTGACGATGCTAGGGGGATGGAGTGCCCCGACATGACTACCGCCTGGGTTTTTGTAGCGTTAAATTCCACTTGGTTACTGTTACTCCAAGATAGAATTTCTTCCAGGTCTTTGTTAAGTTGAACGACCTCCTTCTGTTTGCGGATATTCGCCTGAGTATCCTATGTCCGAGCGTTCAAAGTGAATGAAGAGATAAGCGTACTGTCATCTGCAAAGCTGTAGATTGGATTCCCGGTCTTTCCCAGCAGATTGTTAATGTAAATGAGAAAGAGAGTAGGAGACAGTATGGAGCCTTGGGGCACACCGGCGTTGATAGTGAAGGTGTTGGAAAGAAATCCGTCTACCGCCACTCGTAAAGAACGCTCTCTGAGGAAATATGATAGCCAAAAACAGAACTTTTCAGACATACCATAAGAGCTTAGCTTAGCCAGCAGTCCATCGTGCCAAATACGGTCGAATGCCTTGGATGTGTCAAGAGCAACCACTCGAGATTCTCCAAAGTGTTCAATTACGTTGTTCCAAAGATCTGATCAGAAGATCTCCTGTTGATCTATGTTTACGAAAGCCATATTGATGATCGCTAATAATGTTGAATCCTTGAAGATATTTTAGAAGATGCTGATTGATAACTTTTTCCATGACTTTCGATATTATTGAAAGCAGTGCGACTGGTCGGTAGTTATTTCGTAAGGTCTTCTTGCCTTTTTTTGGTATCGGCTGAACTGTGGCACATTTCCAGCAGGAAGGAAATATTTCCTTTCTGTAGGATAGGTTGAAAAGTCTACAGAAAACTTTGCAACATTTACCCGAATTTGTGAACTATTTTTCACATTTTGCAACAACTTCCCAAATTGTTTTGCTAATTTTCCGTAATTGTTTAACTAATTTTATCGTTTTGCAACAATTTACAGAATTTTTAAAGTATTTTTCCCATTTTACAACATTTACCCGAATTTATTAACTAATTTTCTCCAATTTTCAAACAATTGATTCATCCTGAATTTTTTAACATTTTTTTTTTTAAGTTTACAGCACTTTCCCGAATTTTAAGAAAAAGCCGTCATGAAAGAAAGGTTGACGCGCCCACGGTGCCCACGCACATCTTCGCATAAAAACCAACCCAAATATCAAACTTGCGACATCTAGCACTCAATTTTTCGATATTTTGACAACAAATATCTAAGAAACAACCTCCAACTGATTTCACGTTAGAGTTCAGTGGAGTTTTTAACTTTTTGTTTGTTCTTTAAAGATTTTTGGAAATATTTTCTCAAAAAATTTCGATAATTGAACGATTATTAACTCAATTTAAACATTATGTAAATATGATTTTTCTAGAAACAAAATTAAAAGTAATAAAAACAATTAATAACTCACTTAACATTAAGTAAATATGAATTTCTAGAAACACAATAAAATTGTACTCACCTTCAGGGACAGAATTCATTTTACACACAGTTAATATTCGTGCACCTGAGTGATCATAAATTATAGTAAAGAAATTGATAAAAGTATTCAGATACGTAAAAATCCCTAAATAGAACCTTTTGTTTCTTATATTTTGGCCAGCTTTTCGGGACATTTTTCTTCTGTGAGACGTTTTTGAAGCAATTTTTATTCAATGGATTAAAAAAAATCTCCATTAACATTAAAGCTTGAGTCTTTTTCTATGGGTATAGTACTGGTGCGGCAGGGAAGTCTCTAAATCGTTTTAAACTGTACTTGTTGAGAAACAGTCTTGGCAAATCATTTCAAAGGAATGATGTTCTCCATATAAAAGACTGCATACAGATGTCATGTGAGTGGGACGTGTATTCCTGTTTTTAACTCTTTGATTATGTGCCTGCTTGGATTCGTAAATAATTTCTTTGTGTCTGTTATGGGTACGAACGAAGATGTTAAGATTTATGACGTTAAATTTTTCACAATTTACAGCTATTCAAGACCAACTTGAAGCACTTTTTCTGCACACGCATCGCTCCTTTAGGAGTTTCCCTACCGCGCGTGTGCTATGCTCATAGAAAAATCCTGAAAAAACGCTTATTTAATGAGCAGCCTTACATTGTGACTTTTTGTCTATATCTCGGAACTATGATACGTTGCATAATAACATAGGTCGTCAAGAATATGCAAAATCATATTCTCTATCATCCCTTAAACTATCTACATCCCTCTACCAAACATCTTGTATAACGAGCAATTGTATATATTACTTTTATTCTAACTTCTATTAACATTTAATAACACTATTCCCATATTGCAGTAAAGGATGCCCGATGTGGTCTTCAAACAGCGTATCATGAAGCGTATTTTAATAAAGCTAGACACCAAAAAGACTTCTGGCGCTGACGGAATACCTGCCATAGTTCTGGAAAACTGTGCGAGGGAACTAACACCAGTTTTCTGTAGACTTTTCAACCTATCCTACAGAAAGGGAATATTTCTGCTGGAAACGTGCCACAATTCAGTCGATACCTAAAAAAGGCAAGAAGACCTTGTCAAATAACTACCGACCAGTCGCACTGCTTTCAGTAATATCGAAAGTCATGGAAAGGACTATCAACCAGCATTTTCTAAAATATCTTGAAGGATTCAACATTATTAGCGATCGCCAATATCGCTTTCGTAAACATAGTCAACAGGAGATCTTCTGACTTATGTTTGGAACAACGCAATTAAACATTTTGGAGAATCTCAAGCGGTTGCTTTTGACATATCCAAGGCATTCGACCGCGTTTTTGCACGATGAACTGTTGGCTAAGCTACGCTCTTGCGGTATGTCTGAAAGGTTCTGTTTGTGGCTCTCATGTTTCCTCAGAGAGCGTTCTTTACTAGTAACGGTCGACGGATTTCTTTCTAACACCTTCACTATCAACGCCGGTGTGCCCCAAGGCTCCATACTGTATCCTATTCTCTTTTTCATTTACAATAATGATCTGCTGGAAAAGACCGGGAATCCAATCTACAGCCTTGCAGATGACAATACGCTTATCTCTTCATTCACTTTGATTACTCGCACATCGGCTACTCGGGCGAAGATCTGCAGACAGCAGGAGATCGTTCAACTTAACAAAAACCAGGAAGAAATTCTATCTTGGGGTGACAGTAACCAAGTGAAATTTAACGCTACAAAAACCCAGGCGACAGTTTTTTCTAAAAAAGTTAACGTTGCTGATCCCGACATAGTTATATCGGGGCACTCCATTTCCTTAGCATCGTTACTCAATTTGTTGGGCGTTATTTTGGGAGCAAATATGTCCTGGCATGAATATATTGCAGGCAGAGCAAGGAGAGCTTCTAAAAAGTTGGGAATATTATTTCGAACCAGAAAGCTTTACACTCTACAACAACTATTAATTCTTTAAAAAGCTCAAATTCGACCAACTATGGAATACTGCTCCCATGTTTGGGGCTCCACTCCCAAACATACACTGCATTTGTTGGATTCTGTTCAGAGAAAAGCTGTTCGTCTGATTGGAGACCCGGAATTGACCAGCGGCCTTGATTGGCTGGAATATCGAAGAACGGTTGGCGACTTGAAGCTGTTCTACAAGTATTTTCATGGAAAGTGTTCGAAGGATGTGCCCCGTTTAATTCCTCCCAGAGCGGTGCATGTTAGAAATACACGTCGGGCTAATACTTCACATCCGTATGAGGTTCAGCTTTTATATGGAGAACATCATCCCTTTGGAATAACTTGCCCAGGGGTGTGTTTCCCACCGAGTACAATTTACAGCGATTCAAGAACAACGTGAATCGCTTTTTTTCCGCACACGTGCCGCTCCTGGAGCGCTTTAGGGACTTCCCTGCAGCACGTGTGCTAGACCCATAAAAAAAACTTTTATATAGGTCGTTATTTCCGAAGTGACTTATTTTAGTGGGCACCAATGCCCTATTCAAATGGGTGCCAAAACGTCAAGAACATCCAACTTATCTTTTAAAAATTTTAGTTATCAATATGCTGTCCTTAAGGATGGAAAGTTTCACATTCAAACTATAAATGAACCAACTAAGGCAGAAGGTTTAAAAAATCCAAATATTTATAAAGTAGGAAATGATAATGAAATATTGGGATCTTCCAGCGAGGTATCATTTTCGAACTTATCAGGAATAAAAGGTAAGTAAGTCTTAATCATTTGTTATTATTGTATCGGTAATATTGTTTGTTTGTTTATATTCTTGTATTTTCAGATGTCATTATTTTAAACGTAAATAAAACTGCAGCTATTAATGATTTTAAGGGATATATTTTTTTCAGTTGAAAGTACAATCGTTAATATTATTTATGAAATACACCATCATAAGTGCTGAAAGATCATTAAAATATGTCCAGTATTTAAACAAGATGATAAGTCTGGGGGACGGTCAACTACCACCAATCTGGCATATTTTTGCACAATTTTTATTAAGTGTTATTGACAATAAGGGTCAGGTTGATATGGTGTTCACCGACTTCTCTAAAGCTTTTGGCAAAATAAATCATAAGATTAATCATCCTGACCAAGCTCAGAGCCTTGGGTTTATCTGACAGATTTGTGCACTTTTTCCAATAATATCTGATATAGTGATTTCAATATGTTCAATATAACGGGTTTAAATCTTTTTCTGTTGGGGTATCATCTGGAGTGACTTAAAGCTGTATTTACTGATGCTCAACGCTAGTAAATGCTCAGTGGTGTCTTTTGCTGTATAATTAGTATGTTGATGGATCGATGTTATTTAAAGTAGAAAATTCACGTTATCTGGGGACGATATTTGACTCTAAGCTAAGTTTTACTGCTCATGTAGACACCATAAGAGCGGCATAAATGTTAGAATTATCGTAAGAAATTGTAAGTCGTTTAAGAGTACGGCTGTACTTAAAATTTTGCTTATATTCCTAGCGGAATATGGCTCGGATTTTTAGTAAATGTGTATTAGCATTAGAGCAAGTACAAGGACAATTTTTAAAATATCTTTCTTTAAAAGAAGATAGAGTGTACCCACAGAGAGGGACAGGCAATGTAATATTATTGCAGGAGTTTAATTTTGATAGCCTTCTCAAGCGCAGAGAATTTCATTCAATAAATTTGTTGTTAAAAATCGTTAATGATAGTGTCGTTTGTCCTTTGTCGGAAGAACTCAGGTTTGCTATCCTCAGAGATCTTGGTAGATTAAGAAACTGTCTTTATCTGCCGCGAGCTACTACGAATGTTATTTTCGGGTCACCAATGTTCAAAATATGTTAAATTTGTAACCAAATAGTACATCACTGTGATTTTGGCCTGTTCTTTAAACAATTCAAACTTATACTACGTACTTTCATGCGATAGTGCCATATGCACGTGTGTTGGTTGTGCTGTTTTTTTATTTACATTGTTAAGCATAGATTTATTGCTTTATTCGGCCCTATTAATTACTTTGTGATGGGCTCAGTTATAAACAAATAAATAAATTAATTGAAATGGCGACCTAGTCTTCGTTTCAGTCATGCCGCGCCTTTTTACATAAATTGTAATTTGAATCGGTAATAGCAAGAACGATGTTTGAAAAATCATGATTCTTGGGGTTAGACCATTTAAATTTGGAGTAATTTTCTGATGTTTCGCTTACGATTGCACAGAGATCTTCGGGGATCCTTACTCTTCGAGATTAGAGCACTTAATCAGCTTGAGGAAGCAGAAGTCAAATATTTTGTACCTGACCGGGGTTCACCGAACCGTGGCCCAGTATAATAACAATTTTCTACGTGTTAGGTTGTTTGTAAAATTCGAATGGTTCAACTTTTGGAAAAAGGAAATCTCTCAAGCCGGATTATTCGAAGATCCCTCGATTCCTCGACTTTATGAATTCCCAGAAATTTATAAGATCAACATACCAGTCCGTCCGATTGTCAGTAGTAGATCTTCTAACTTATGAAATAGGCAAAGTATTGGGTAAATCATTTTACTGATTTTTTAATTTTAGGAAAAAATATAAAAACTGGGGAATCCATCAGTTTGACTAAACCTCTTTATAGCAAAAATAGCAGGAAGAATTTTAGCCATAAAAAAGGAATTGCCATTTTAAAATCTCCAGGTAAGAGTCATTGCTGTTAATGATATTATTGATTAGAAATTGTTTAATGATTAAGATTCACTGAAATAAAATGTATTACTCCCGACAAATTTCGATTTGTCTAATACTCAGACTTAAACTACAGAATGCCTGAGTTATGATTAAAAAAATATATAGAATAGTGTAGAACAATCTTTAAAAAAAGTACAACACGAGCTTTTTCGATTAAATTTCCCAATATATATATATATATATATATATATATATATATATATATATATATATATATATATATATAATATATATATATATAATATATATATATATATATATATATATATATATATATATATATATATATATATATATATATATAGAAGAAAGGAGAGTTTTGAGGTTGCAGTCGCGCTCAAAACTCTCCTTTCTTCTTAGTAGCCAGTCAAAAGAAAAGTTACATCTATATATATATATATATATATATATATATATATATATATATATATATATATAATATATATATATATATATATATATATATATATATATATATATATATATATACATACATACATACATACATCTATAAACACGTAGGCTGAAAAGTTTTTGGTATGACACATAGATGTCACCCTTTTCAAAAAATCTGTATGGTTTTTAGGAAGTACCAACCTTCAAACGATACAGTGGTTTAGTGACGCTACTTTTGATATTTTCAAAACAATGGAAAAAACCGAATTTCGTGTGTTGATTAAACACTGTTTTTTAATGGGAAAAAATACCGTTCAAGCAAAGCAAGGACTTCATAAGTGTTACGGGGACTCTGCCCCTGAAAAAATCACTCATTTACTGGTATGCTGAAATTTAAAAACACGGTTGTACAGATACAAATGATGCTGAACGCTCTGGAGGTGGTTATACCGGAAAACATAAAAATATCCTCAAAAGTGTTTTGGATGACCGTAGAGTGAAATTGTGTCAGATGGCTGACACCTTAAAGATATTAAAAGAATGTGTTGGTCATAATTTGGATGAACATTTGGGCATGAGAAAGCTCTGTTCGAAATTTTTGGTCCGGTCTCTGGTTTGCTCCTAGTGGACCAAAAACAACAACGTGTTGATGATTCTGAGTGCCGTTTCCACCTATTTAAGCGCAATAAAAAGGATTTTTTCATGCGATATGTGATAGTGGATGAAACATGGATCCACCACTACACACCGGAATCCAATCGGCAGTCAGCTGAGTGGACAGGAGCCGGCGAAAGCCGCCCGAAGCGACCAAACATAACAGCGGGCTGGGAAGGTTTTGGCCTCTGTATTTCCTTATGCGCATGGAATAATTTTCATCGACTATGCTGAGAAGGGAAAAACCATCAATAGCGAATATTATATAAAGTTATTGGTGCGTTTGAAGGCAGAAATTGCAAAGAAACGGCCCCAAATGAACAAGAAAAAGTGTTCTTTTTCGTCAAGACAATGTACCGTGTCACAAGTCATTGGTTACGATGGCAAAATTGCATGAATTGAAGTTCGAATTGCTTCCTCATCCACCGTATTGTCCAGATTTGGCTACCATTATCTATTCGCAGACCTCAAGAAAATGCTCGCGGGAAAGAGATTTGGCTCCAATGAAGAAGTTATCGCCGAAATTGAGGCCTATTTTGAAGGTAAAACCAAATCCTTCTACAAGAAAGGTATAGAAATGTTAGGAAAGCGTTGGACTGATTGTATCGCTCTTGAAGGAGACTATATTGATTAATAAAGTCGAATTTGGTAAAAAAAAATGTGTGTTAAGTAGCTAGACCAAAAACTTTTCAGCCTACCTGTTAGACTACTAAAATAACAGACAGGAAAACTAATCTATCTGAACCTAAGGCGTTGGGAAAAAATATGTAAAAGTAATTACATCCTCAAACCCGAAACGAGCGTTAGGTTAGATAGTTTTTCTGTCTGCTCGTTTGGGATATGAGAATGTCAGGAAAATTAACCCAGTCCTCCGATACCAATATTTGCCACCTCTTCTGCGTACGTCGTGTTGCCATCTCGTTGGCGGTCTTCCTCGTCCTCGTGTTGTTTGCCTAGGTCGCCAATTCTGTGCCCTGATATAAAATTGCAATTAGTAGATTATAGTATAATAGCACATATCAAATTTAAATAAGTTTTGTATAAACTTTGCAAACCTTGCCAAGTCAGAAAGCAAAAGTAAATATTTAATCAATATAAATCACTAAATTTGCACAAAGTCTATTTTTCAGCCATTTCTTATGGTTCTTTCATCGGTTAATCAATCATGTGACGCGTTTCGTCGAATCACGGCTCTTCAGCCGAATTAGGATGAACAGAGAAAGAGAATAAAACTTAAAGTGCTTATGGCAGCACTAGCGTAAATAATAAGTAAGATAGAACAATTTGCACCTCTGTTGGGGGCTGTTTAAAGCCACAAACCGATAGAAGAGTTATTAGCAACTTGCTGGGCAATTCCTCTATCGGTCTGTGGCCGTAAGCAGCTCTCGACAGAGGGCAGGTACACCTTCAAAGCTAGGCTTACATCAACTGGAGTTCCAAATTGTTGTATCTTACTCGTGATAAAATATTTGGCGAAAGGTCGAAATATAATAATAATAAATGGCCTGGAAACACCCCTCTTGGGGTAGGGCCACCCTTTGGGTTCTCTAGATCTAGTTTATGGGTTGATCAGACCCGTTTTCCTTGTTGTTATATTTCTCTGCTTAGATGTTTCCAAAGTTTTCTGTTAGACGTCTTCTCCTTCCGGTTCGTAATCCCTGCCGCCTCCATGTCTTCCTTGACTTGCTGCAGCCATCCTATTCTCGGTCTACCTCTCCTTCTACGTCCCGGTTCCCATTGAAGTATTTCATATATTGGTGTCCCCGGGCCTGTTCTCCACGTGTGTCCTAGCCAATTAAATCTCTTCTGTTTTATTCTTTTGACTATGTCCTCGTCCACTTCTTCCAAAATTTCTTGATTAGTCCTCCTTCTGTAGACTCCTTCACATATTCTTATTGGCTCTAAGATCGCTCTTAATATCTTTCGTTCAATTCTTCTCATGTCTTCCTCTTGTTTCTTTGTCATGCTTATAACTTCGGTAGCATACATTAGTTTTGGGAGTATTATTGTCTTGTAGATCCTCATCTTACTCTGTCTTCCTATTATCTTACTACTTAACAGTTTCTTATTGGTATGGAATAACTTGTTTGCTATTATTAACATTTCCTTTACTTCCATTTCCTTGTTCTCATCCCAATACAGCGTCACTCCTAAATATTTAATCTTCTCTACTCTTTCGAAGGTATATTCGTTTATTCTCATCCTTTCCATTTCCTGAACATTCTGTTTTCCATTTTTCATTATTTTGATTTTCTCTTCATTTATCTTCAACCTCATTTTTGCTCCTTCTACGCTTATTTCTCTCACCATTTCCTTCATTATTTTCTGGTTCTTGGCAATAATTACTACATCGTCCGCATATGCCGCTGGCTGCCTCTTGTTAGTATTGAACCCTGATTTATATTCCTTAGTACATATTGTAGTGTTAGGTTGAATAACGTTGCCGATAATGGATCTCTCTGTCTAACTCCTTTGTTAATTTCGAAATCTTGTGTTCTTCCTTTCTGTGTTTTGACACTGGCGAATGTCTCTTTCAGTGTCTTCATACATAGTCATCTTATCTTGCTCGGTACTCCCAGTTCTTTTAGCACGGTATTTAATCCAATTCTCTTAACCGAGTCAAATGCTTGCTTGAAGTCAATGAAGCTAGAAATTATGTTTTTTTTTAGATAAGCTTACATCTAGTAATATTTCAAACGATGCCAATATTGAATTAAAGAAACTAATAAATAGAAAAATAACCATTGGAAAAACTGATAATGGAAAAGTTTTTTGGTAGGAAAAATTATTAACGTAACGAAAAAGACTGACTCAAGTACTCATATTTTTGATAGCGGTAAAGGTAGTTTAGAAACAAATGTTATGAAAAGGAAAATTGTTATACCTCCTAATGAAAAACCAAAGAGCGTTTTTACTGTTCCAGTTAACGAGGTATGTATGTTTATGGGCAATTTGTCTAATTTGAGATTGCGCGATGAACGCTGCTAATTTTTTTTAATCTTTTATAGAACTTGAGATACATTCCATCAACTACTAATAGGTCACCCTATATAGCTCAAATTTTAGTTAATTCGATTCGGTAGTAGTTTTTGAAAGCAATTTAAAATTTACAAATGTGTAACAACATCATACTTTTCAAACACATCTTTGACAGTCATCACGTCTCTGTAATTTGGCGCTAGTAGTTTTTTTTTACGTGGATATCCACTAACTAAACTAAACTAAAGTTTATAGCAACAATCTGCGTTCCCTGGAACAAGTAAATGAACATATCCGAGACAGCTCAAAATGTAACGGTAAATCGTTGTATCAAAAGGAACTGCAGAAAAATATCGATAAATGGTTTTTCAATATGTGTGCGAATGCTTGTAGCAAATAGATACATCAAAAATAATTTTCATAATAGCGTGGATTGTTGCAATGTTACTTTTATTAGAATTATCAGTTTTTTTCAGTTCAAAAACACCAATCGGCGCTGAAGAAACAAGCTACATCCGAAGTTGACCAACTAAAATAATATACACACCAACACTTTTTTATTTAAAGCTAAAAAGTTTTATTTATGTAATAATTACATTTGCATTAAAATCATCGTGTAATTTTGTGTTGAACAATATAAAATATCATTTTGTATCACTGCAATACAGAATGATCGTTTCGATAAATAAAATATTCTCATGTCGTTTTTACATGCTTCCCTTGCTATTCTTTCTAACCTCTTTACTGTTAACGCCGTGTGCCCCAAGGCTCCATACTGTCTCCTACTCTCTTTCTTATTTACATTAACGATCTGCTGGAGAAGACCGGGAATCCAATCTACAGCTTTGCAGATGACATCGGCTGCTCAAGCGAATATCCGCAGACAGCAGGAAGTCATTCAACTTAACAAAGACCTGGAAGAAATTCTATCTTGGGGTGACAGTAACCAAGTGGAATTTAACGCCACAAAAACCAAGGCGGCCGTTTTTTCTAAAAAAATTAACGTTGCTGAACCCGACATAGTTACGTCGGGGCACTCCATTCCCCTAGCATCGTCACTCAATTTGTTGGGCGTTAATTTGGGAGCAAATATGTCCTGGCATGAATATGTTTTTTAGGCATAGCAAGGAGAGCTTCTCAAAAGTTGGGAATATTATTTCAAACCAGAAATCTTTAACCTCCACAACAACTGTTAATTCTTTACAAAGCTCAATTTCGACCAACTATGGAATACTGCTCCCATGTTTGGGGCTCCGCTCCCAAACATACACTGCATTTGTTGGATTCTGTTAAGAGAAGGGCTGTTCGTCTGATTGGAGACCCGGAACTGACCGGCGGCCTTGATTCGCTGGAACATCGAAGAACGGTTGGCGACTTGAGTCTATTCTACAAGTATTTTCATGGAGAGTGTTCGAAGGATGTAGCCCGCTTAATTCCTCCCAGAGCGGTGCATGTTAGAAGTACACGTCGCGCTGATATTTCACATCCGTACGAGGTTCAGCTTGTTACTCCTCGTACAACGCTTTTCAAGCAGTCTTTTATATGGAGAACATCATTCCTTTGAAATGGCTTACCCAGGACTGTGTTTCCCACCGAGTACAATTTACAGCGATTCAAGAACAACGTGAATCGCTTTTTCCGCACACGTGTCGCTCCTGTAGTGCTTTAGGGACTTCCCTGCAGCACGTGTGCTAGACCCATAAAAAAAAAAATTCACGCATTCGTACTGCTGAATTCATGTTTACATGCTGTGTGATAATTTATACGTTACTCATGTTTTAAAGCCCAAACTACTGAATTTGACTCCATTTTGAGCATATTATAGGTTTTAAATTGTGTTTGAACATTAGTTTTGGTAGTATATTGTGCATTGTGAGAAGTAGGAATTAAAATATAATTTGTTGTAACAGCGGATTAAAAATTTAGATTTTAGGTTTACCTTTTTTATACATAAATCATGAGTCTTTTGTCTAAAATAGTATAACTCTCGACACTGAAAATCTTATTAATAACTATTGGGTTCATAAAAACTCCCCACTTTTATGTTTAGCTTTTAGGAAATGCAATGAAAACCTAAGGAATATTCCGGATATTTTCCAACTAGAATAAATTTCTCCATACTTAAAGGTAATTTAGCCTTTTTTTATTGCAATGTTACACATATGTACAGGGTCATCATTTTTAGACGTCCGGTCCTTATTTTTGGCAAATTGTTGGATATTTATTCTTTTTTAAACGTAGAATGGTATAGTGCATCTTAAGGAGTATACTGACGTATTTGACATTTGGTAGTGAAAACGACGCTAGGCGCCGCGACGCCAAACAACTTTTTTTTTCCATCGACATACCTTTTGTAAAACAGCATTGGAAAGCCATAATTTTTTTCAGCATTTTTCCTCAAACTATTTTTTTCTAATTTGTGTAGCAAAAAAGTTTTCAGCAAAAACCCACTAAAATATTATTTCATCGTGGTTGCCATGAATCGTATGCCACGTTTGGTTTTCAAACAATTTGTCTAGTAGGCGAATGTCATACCTGAATCTGACAGTTAATAATATTAGTTACTATGCTGTTGAGGTTTTTCTTTAACAAAATATCTTCTACAATATCTATAAAATGCAACTTCTCTCTGTCTGTCTGTTTGTCTGTCCGTTAGTGCGCTTATCACTGGAGAAACCACTTATCCGATTTACGTACTTTTTTTTTAAAACATACATATGTTCTCTGGCCAGGTTATAGGCTATATCTTATGATAATAGGTAGTATAAGAAATGAGCAGTAACGATAATAGCGAATGAAATCGGAAAAAAGTTTGCCGCTAGCGCGTTTCTTTGCAATACACAGCCTAAACCATTAAATATGGAACAATATTATGTAGCAGAGAATATCTATATTCTATAACCTAATAATATATATATATATATATATATATATATATATATATATATATATATATATATATATATATATATATAATACAATGTTTCTCTGTCTGTATGTCTGTCCATTAGTGCGTTTATCACGCGAGAACCACTTATCCGAGTTACGTGTCTTTTTTTAAATTCATACGTATATTCTTTGGCCAGGTTATATAATAATAATAATGTTGTTGTGCTGTCTTGTGTTGTCCAGATTATGTGTAATAAAAACGCAATCTTAAGGTGTTTACCGTGCCGAGAAGATGAATGGCTCAGCGTTTATGAGTCGCGAACGGTTCCCCCGGATACCGGGCGCCCTCCGGGAGTAAGTAGCCTTGCTGTGGCATCCAGGCTCTGCCGCAGTCGACCTTTCTTTCCTAGGATACTCGTGGGAATACTATGTTAAATAATAATATAATTATAATAATGAAAATGGAAGGGTGTTGCGGAGGCGGACCCCTGTCGTACAAACAGCTACAGCAACACCACAACAACAACAACTACAGACGAACCAAACAACCGCCTCAGTCGAAACTACTCCCGATAGTTTTACCAGATCCGACATTGTAGGTGATGGAAATTGCCTTTTCCGTGCAGTTAGCTTACACTTATATGGCCACCAAAACCATCATGAGAAACTCCGAGAGGTTTGCTTTTAAGATATTTACAACAAAACTGGTCGGAACTTCACACATTTTCATTAATTGAAGTCGACGATATAAAAGACTTCAATAACTATTATAATTATATGAGGAAAAATGGCACCTATGGAACGAGCCTAGAGATACTTGCCCTCTCGGAAACACAAAATAGCAACATTCATATCTTCTCAAAACAACGAAGAACAAGACATACAAAAATAACTTTTACGGACAGACCAACAATAATAAGCACGGGAAAATACAACAAAACCATTTACCTTCTACTAACAGGCAACCCAATGTCGGGACACTTTGAGCTTCTGACACCACAAAACATTGAAAACATTCCAGAGAACAACAGACCAATAAAAGAAGCATCGGGCGAGCGACGTAACGGTCGAGGACGTCGCGGGAAATGGCAGCTCGACCAAAACGATGAAGACCAGGCAACCGAAAATGGACCTGCCAAAAGTGTTGTGTCGGCGACTAAGCCGACACCCACCAAGGCGGGAAAATCACAGCAGCGCATGAGTTGCACCACAGGAATCAACGAACACGCCATGCGTTGCTGTAATGAAAACACAAAACCTGACAAAGAAATCACTGAGAAGAGAATCACTCGCCGCTTGGACCCACCAACATCAATCCCAAGCGCAACCGACGCAGATACGGGACAAACACAACCACCAAAGCCAGGCCAGGGCCCGTATGTTTTGCAAGGACAACACGCAACTACCAAGGCTGGCAAACCAAGACAGCGGTTAAAGTGGACGGATGAGATGAATAGGACGGTGATGCGCTGTTACTACACACCGCCACCAAACTCGAAACAATAACATCGGGCTACAGACCGGAACTGCACAGACTTTTCTTGACCGAATATCCACATCTGCAATTACTTGTTTCAGAACAGAGAGTAATAGACCAAAAAAAGAGTTATTACCAAGAACAATCGTCTCACACCCCTCGAATTGCAAACCATCAAGGACACAGTGGCTGTTGAACTGAACACAGACCAACCAAACAATAGAAACAATAAAGCAGATTCTGAACCAGCCTCACACACACAACCACCCAGTCGAACACAACAAGACCCACCACCCAGGAGGAGCATAACGCAAAATAATATTGTGAGTACCGCGCTACACCATATCACAGACAACAACATGAATCACTCGCCACTCTCAACAACATCCACACAACATCACCCAGAATCACCTCTCATACAAACACTTAAAGCAAAAATGGAGTCACATCTAGCTCGATGGTCAGGCACCGACCCCACAACAAGAAATCCCATCCCTCGTTTAATCTTCAGACAGAGCACGCAACCAATCCTCAACACACTAAACAAGCACATAATACCTCAGTATATAAACAGACTTAAGCACAATCGAAGACATTCACACACATAATATACGCAGCAGCAATCACCACTCTAACACAAAATAATCAAAAACTCCCTCAACGACAAGGAAACCCCAACAGGACAAAACCAAAATTCAAATGGCAAATAAGAATAGAAAACAAAATCAACAACATCAGGAGAGATCTAGGACATCTTACCCAGTTTATAAGCGGGAACGCGTCCAAACGTGTCACACAGGGGGCAAACAAGATCAAATCTAAGTCTCCCAACAGAACACTGCCAGAAATCCTCGATACCTTGAAACAAAAACTATCTGTATATGCCGCAAGACTCCGTAGATACAAAGAATCAAATGAGAGGAAAGACACCAACAACCTCTTCCGAAGAAGCGAAAAACAGTTCTACCGGAAAACTATGTACAACAAACAGATAGCAGTGACTGAACCACCAAACAAACAAGAACTCACAGATTATTGGAAAAGTATCTGGTCAGAACCCAAACTACACAATAATAACACCCCCTGGATCAAAGCCGAAGAAGACAAACATAAACATGTGATAGAACAAGGAAATGCCACATTAAATACGCAAGAAATTACAGAAACTATCAAACACACACACAACTGGAAATGTCCTGGAATAGACAATATACAAAACTTCTGGTACAAACAGTTTACCACCACACACGAAGCACTCACATACCAAATCAACAAAGCCATTCTACAACCACACACATTTCCCACTTTCCTCACACAAGGAATAACATACGTTAAACCCAAAAGCTCAGACACCACAAACCCGTCAAACTACCGACCTATCACCTGTCTTCCAACCCTATACAAGATCATCACAGCCACAATTTCGAAGAAAATAGAACAACACCTAACAGACAACAATATTTTCACAGAAGAGCAGAAGGGATGCAGGAAAAATAGTCGAGGATGCAAAGAGCAGCTGATTATAGATAGCGTGATTATGGGACAAACCAGAAAAGAACACAGAAACCTTCACATCGGTTACATAGACTATAAAAAAGCCTTCGACTCCATATCCCACAGCTGGTTAATCAGGGCCCTAGAAATCTATAAAATCAACCAACACCTCAGGCAGTTTCTCGCGGAAATTATGAAAACATGGAAAACCAAAATACGCCTAGAAACACAAACCGAACGTATCCAAACAGAAGAGCTGTACATCAGACGGGGTATATTTCAGGGAGACTCGCTCAGTGCGTTCAAATACTACCGACGAACAAGGTCGTGAAGCCGAATCATTTTCAATCAGTTGTGGCTTGACTCAGCTTATTGATGAACCAACACGGATCCCTGATCGAGACGGAGAGTTCGCCAGTCTTCTTGATCTGTTTTTAACCACCAATCCGGAGATTTACACGGTCAGCGTAAATCCACCGTTAGGTTCTTCCGACCATAAACTACTTTCGACATCGAGTATTCTACCAATCAGTGACAGAGAGGCGCCCAAACCGCGCAAGATTTGGCACTACAAATCTGCTAAATGGGAAGATCTCATGGAATATTTTCGAACTTTCCCTTGGTTGGACGTTTGTTTTCGATCCGACGACCCATCTGACTGCGCCAGAGAGGTTTCCGATGTTATTTTGGCCGTATGGAGGCTTACATCCCTTTTTCGAAGAAATGCCCTTCCAACGGCAAGCCTTGGTTTGACCTAAAATGCAAAGAAGCTGTTGCTTCTAAACATCTTGCATACCGACAGTGGCGTGAAGATCCTAACACCATAAATCGTAACATCTTTGTTCGTGCCAGGAACAGATGCAAAGAAATTATCGACGAAACCAAGGAGGTACACAATCAACGGATTAGAAACAAACTTCTCGCTTGTCCCGGCAATTTCGGGTCCTTTTGGTCAGTCGCTAAGGCAGTTAGTCAAAATTTCACCAAATCCACCATACCGCCACTCACACGGCCAGATAATTCTATTGCAACGACACCTGTTGAGAAAGCGAACTTGTTGGCTGAACTCTTTGCTTCACATTCTACTGTCGATTTCCAAGGAAAAACACCACCTACTATTCCCATAGTGCAGTCGGGGATGTCCGATATTGTCTTCAGACAGCGTATCATAAAACGTATTTTGATGAAGCTAGACACCAAAAAGGCTTCAGGCGCTGACGGAATACCTGCCATAGTTCTCAAGAACTGTGCGAGGGAACTAACACCAGTTTTGTCTGTAGACTTTTCAACCTATCCTACAGAAAGGGAATATTTCCTTCCTGCTGGAAATGTGCCACAGTTCAGCCGATACCTAAAAAAGGCAAGAAGACCTTGCCAAATAACTACCGACCAATCGCACTACTCTCAATAATATCGAAAGTCATGGAAAAGGCTATCAATCAGCATCTTCTAAAATATCTTAAAGGATTCAACATTATTAGTGATCACCAATATGGCTTTCGTAAAAATAGATCAACAGGAGATCTTCTGACTTATGTAACACATGTTTGGAACAGCGCAATTGAACACTTTGGAGAATCTCGAGCGGTTGCTCTTGACATATCCAAGGCATTTGACCGTGTTTGGCACGATGGGCTGTTGGCTAAGCTACGTTCTTATGGTATGTCTGAAAAGTTCTGTTTGTGGCTCTCATGTTTCCTCAGACAGCGTTCTTTACGAGTGGCAGTTAACGGATTTCTTTCTAACACCTTCACTATCAACGCCGGTGTGCCCCAAGGTTCCATACTGTCTCCTACTCTCTTCCTCATTTATATTAACGATGTGCTGGAAAAGACCGAGAATCCAATCTACAGCTTTGCAGATGACAGTACACTTATCTCTTCATTCACTTTTGAACGCTCGGACATCGACTACTCAGACGAATATCCGCAGACAGCAGGAAGTCATTCAACTTAACAAAGACTTGGAAGAAATTCTATCTTGGGTGACAGTAACCAAGTGGAATTTAACGCTACAAAAACCCAGGCGGCAGTTTTTTCTAAAAAAGTTAACGTTGCAGAACCCGACATAGTTATGTCGGGGCACTCCATCTCTCTAGCATCGTCACTCAATCTGTTAGGCTTTAATTTGGAGCAAATATGTCCTGGCATGAACATGTTGCAGGCATAGCAAGAAGAGCTTCTCAAAAGTTGGGAATATTGTTTCGAACCAGAAAGCTTTACACTCCACAACAACTGTTAATTCTTTACAAAGCTCAAATTCGACCAACTATGGAATACTGCTCCCATGTTTGGAGCTCCGCTCCCAAACATACACTGCATTTGTTGGATTCTATCCAGAGAAGAGCTGTGCGTCTGATTGGACACCCGGAACTGACCGACGGCCTTGATTCGCTGGAACATCGAAGAGCGGTTGGCGACTTGAGCCTATTCTACAGGTACTTTCATGGAAAGTGTTCGAAGGATGTGGCCCGTTTAATTCCTCCCAGAGCGGTGCATATTAGAGGTACGCGTCGCGCTAATGCTTCACATCCGTATGAGGTTCAGCTTGTTACTCCTCGTACAACGCTTTTCAAGCAGTCTTTTATATGGAGAACATCATACCTTTGGAATGTTTACCCAGGACTGTGTTTCCCATCGAGTACAATCTACAGCGTTTCAAGAACAACGTGAATCGCTTTCTCCGCACACGTGTCGCTCCTGTAGCGCTTTAGGGACTTCCCTGTAGCACGTGTGCTAGACCCATAAAAAAAAAAAAAAAAAAAAAAAAAAAAAAAAAGTGCTCTATGGTTTTGCCTCTGTCTCAATCCACTCTCAAATATACTAAACAGAACAGAGCATGGCTTCAATATCAGACACCAAAAAGTGAATCAACATAAAATAAACCACCTCCTATATATGGACGACATAAAACTCTACGCTGCCACACAAACACAGCTGAAAGAACTCCTCAAAATCACAGAAATATTCACCTTAGATGTCAATATGGAATTTGGTATAAGTAAATGCAAAGTGCTCCACATTAACAAAGGCCAATGGAAGTGCCACCATGAGACAGGAACCATCAACAATGAAACACTCGATAACATGTTCGACAAAGAAACATACAAATATCTAGGCTTCCAACAAAGCACCAAACTCAACCACACTCACATCAAAACAGAGCTCAGAACCGAATTCAAAAACAGACTGACGAAACTTTTGCAAACAAAACTCAACTCTAAGAATCTCACTAAAGCCATCAACACGTTCGCTATACCAATACTCACATATTCATTTGGTATCATCAAATGGTCACAAACAGACATAGAAAATATTCACATCCTTATACGATCTCAATTCACCAAATACAGGAAATTACACCCCCAACGCATGCAAAGAAAGACTTACCATCGAGAGGAAGGCAGGAGGAAGAGGAATTATAGACATGATCATTACACACAAAACAAATACAAACACTTAGGAAATTTTTTCACAGCAAGCAAACCAGCCTCCACACAGCGACACTGAAAGCAGACAAAAACTACACACCTCTCGACTTAGCCCGGGCAGACCACTCAGCAGACACACACAGTCACACCCAATTACAACAGGAAAAGATGAAAACGTGGTCAGAGAAAACACTCCACGGAAAACACAGATACCACATAGAACAAGACCACGTAAATAAAAAACAATCATACACCTGGCTACAGGATGGGCAGCTATTCCCTGAGACTGAAGGCTTCTTACTTGCCATCCAGGATAAAGTCATATTAACCAGAAACTACCAAAAGCATATCATCAAAGACCCGACTATTGCAGAGGACAGATGTAGGAAATGCCACCAGCAGAAAGAAACGATCGAACACATAACGAGCGGATGTAAAATATTGGCCGGAACGGAGTACACACAGCCAGGCATGATTCAGCTGCCAAAGTGGTTCACCAAGCACTAGCCACAACATACAAACTCATAGAAAACACAGATCTCTACTACAAATACACGCCAACATCCATACTTGAAAATGAAGATTACAAGCTCTACTGGGGACATCGGTATCCATACAGATAAAACAGTCTCCGCTAATAGACCCCGATATTACTTTTCAGTGCAAAAAAGGAAAAGTCACCTATCTAATTGACATCGCGGTCCCCAACGACACAAACATCCAAACGAAAATACACAGAAAAAAATTTCCAAATACACAGACCTTTGCAACGGAAATAAAAAGGCTATGGAGACAAGAAAAAGTTATCATTGTCCCCCTCATTATATCAGCCACAGGCCTTACACCAATAACATTCACACCACATTTAGTGCAATTAGGACTCAACACAGACATACACAGAAACATTCAGAAGTCAGTGATTTTGAAAACATGTAACATTGTCAGGTCATTCCTTAATACGGAATGGTAAAATAGCGTTTGTGCTGACTTGGTTTTGGCCCGTCAGCCAAACATGGAACCACATTGATCAAATGTGAGAAAGAAGAACTTTTTGTAATAATAATAATAATAAGACTTTTCTTGACCGAATATCCACATCTGCAATTACTTGTTTCAGAACAGAGAGTAGTAGACCAAAAAAGAGTTATTACCAAGAACAATCGTCTCACACCTCTCGAATTGCAAACCATCAAGGACACAGTGGCTGTTGAACTGAACACAGACCAACCAAACAATAGAAACAATAAAGCAGATTCCGAACCAGCCTCACACACACAACCACCCAGTCGAACACAACAATACCCACCACCCAGGAGGAGCATAACGCAAAATAATATTGCGAGTACCGCGCAACACCATATCACAAAGAACAACATGAATCACTCGCCACCCTCAACGACATCCACACAGCATCACCCCGAATCACCTCTCATACAAACACTTAAAGCAAAAAATGGAGTCACATCTAGCTCGATGGTCAGGCACCGACCCCACAACAAGAAATCCCATCCCTCGTTTAATCTTCAGACAGAGCACGCAACCATTCCTCAACACACTAAACAAGCACATAATACCTCAGTATATAACAGACTCAAGCACAATCGAAGACATTCACACAATAATATACGCAGCAGCAATCACCACTCTAACACAAAATAATCAAAAACTCCCTCAACGACAAGGAAACCCCAACAGGACAAAACCAAAATTCAAATGGCAAATAAGAATAGAAAACAAAATCAACAACATCAGGAGAGATCTAGGACATCTTACCCAGTTTATAAGCGGGAACGCGTCCGAACGTGTCACACAGGGGGCAAACAAGATCAAATCTAAGTCTCCCAACAGAACACTGCCAGAAATCCTCGATACCTTGAAACAAAAACTATCTGTATATGCCGCAAGACTCCGTAGATACAAAGAATCAAATGAGAGGAAAGACACCAACAACCTCTTCCGAAGAAGCGAAAAACAGTTCTACCGGAAAACTATGTACAACAGACAGATAGCAGTGATTGAACCACCAAACAAACAAGAACTCACAGATTATTGGAAAAGTATCTGGTCAGAACCCAAACAACACAATAATAACACCCCCTGGATCAAAGCCGAAGAAGACAAACATAAACATGTGACAGAACAAGAAAATACCACATTTAATACACAAGAAATTACAGAAACTATCAAACACACACACACACAAACAGTTTACCACCACACACGAAGCACTCACACACCAAATCAACAAAGCCATTCTACAACCACACACATTTCCCACTTTCCTCACACAAGGAATAACATACGTTAAACCCAAAAGCTCAGACACCACAAACCCGTCAAACTACCGACCTATCACCTGTCTTCCAACCCTATACAAGATCATCACAGCCACAATATCGAAGAAAATAGAACAACACCTAACAGACAACAATATCCTCACAGAAGAGCAGAAGGGATGCAGGAAAAATAGTCGAGGATGCAAAGAGCAGCTGATTATAGATAGCGTGATTATGGGACAAACCAGAAAAGAACACAGAAACCTTCACATCGGTTACATAGACTATAAAAAAGCCTTCGACTCCATACCCCACAGCTGGTTAATCAGGGCCCTAGAAATCTATAAAATCAACCAACACCTCAGGCAGTTTCTCGCGCAAATTATGAAAACATGGAAAACCAAAATACGCCTAGAAACACAAACCGAACGGATCCAAACAGAAGAGCTGTACATCAGACGGGTATATTTCAGGGAGACTCGCTCAGTGCTCTATGGTTTTGCCTCTGTCTCAATCCACTCTCAAATATACTAAACAGAACAGAGCATGGCTTCAATATCAGACACCAAAAAAAGAATCAACATAAAATAAACCACCTCCTATATATGGACGACATAAAACTCTACGCTGCCACACAAACACAGCTGAAAGAACTCTTCAAAATCACAGAAATATTCACCTTAGATGTCAATATGGAATTTGGTATAAGTAAATGCAAAGTGCTCCACATCAACAAAGGCCAATGGAAGCACCACCATGAGACAGAAACCATCAACAATGAAACGCTCGATAACATGTTCGATAAAGAAACATACAAATATCTAGGCTTCCAACAAAGCACCAAACTCAACCACACTCACATCAAAACAGAGCTCAGAACCGAATTCAAAAACAGACTGACGAAACTTTTGCAAACAAAACTCAACTCTAAGAATCTCACTAAAGCCATCAACACGTTCGCTATACCTATACTCACATATTCATTTGGTATCATCAAATGGTCACAAACAGACATAGAAAATATTCACATCCTTATACGATCTCAATTCACCAAATACAGGAAATTACACCCCAACGCATGCAAAAAAAGACTTACCATCGAGAGGAAGGCAGGAGGAAGAGGAATTATAGACATCAGATCATTACACACAAAACAAATACAAACACTTAGGAAATTCTTTCACAGCAAGCAAACCAGCCTCCACACAGCGACAGTGAAAGCAGACAAAAACTACACACCTCTCGACTTAGCCCGGGCAGACCACTCAGCAGACACACACACTCACACCCAATTACAACAGGAAAAGATGAAAACATGGTCAGAGAAAACACTCCACGGAAAACACAGATACCACATAGAACAAGACCACGTAAATAAAAAACAATCATACACCTGGTTACGGGATGGGCAGTTATTCCCTGAGACTGAAGGCTTCTTACTTGCCATCCAGGATAAAGTCATATTAACCAGAAACTACCAAAAGCAAATCATCAAAGACCCGACTATTGCAGAGGACAGATGTAGGAAATGCCACCAGCAGAAAGAAACGATCGAACACATAACGAGCGGATGTAAAATATTGGCCGGAACGGAGTACACAGCCAGGCATGATTCAGCTGCCAAAGTGGTTCACCAAGCACTAGCCACAACATACAGACTCATAGAAAACACAGATCCCTACTACAAATACACGCCAACGTCCATACTTGAAAATGAAGATTACAAGCTCTACTGGGATATCGGTATCCATACAGATAAAACAGTCCTCCTCCAATAGACCCGATATTACTTTTCAGTGCAAAAAAGGAAGAGTCACCTATTTAATTGACATAGCTGTCCCCAACGACACAAACATCCAAACGAAATACACAGAAAAAATTTCCAAATACACAGACCTTGCAACGGAAATAAAAAGGCTATGGAGACAGGAAAAAGTCATCATTGTCCCCCTCATTATATCAGCCACAGGCCTTACACCGATAACATTCACACCACATTTAGTGCAATTGGGACTCAACACGGACATACACAGAAACATTCAGAAGTCAGTGATTTTTGAAAACATGTAACATTGTCAGGTCATTCCTTAATACGGAATGGTAATAGCGTTTGTGCTGACTTGGTTTTGGCCCGTCAGCCAAACATGGAACCACATTGATCAAATGTGAGAAAGAAGAACTTTTTGTAAAAAATAATAATAGCGTTTGTGCTGACTTGGTTTTGGCCCGTCAGCCAAACATGGAACCACATTGATCAAATGTGAGAAAGAAGAACTTTTTGAAATAAATAATAATAATAATAATAATAATCTATATCTATAATATATATCAAATGCAACGTCTCTCTGTCTGTCTGTCTGTCCGTTAGTGCGCTTATCCCTCGAGAACCACTTATCCGATTTACGTGATTTTTTAAATTCATACATATGTTCTCTGACCAGGTTATAGATATATATTTTATTACATCTATAATATATATAAAATGCAACGTAACTGTGTCTGTCTGTCTGTCTATCTATGCGTTAGTGCGCTTAACACTGGAGAACCAATTATCCGATTTACGTGCTTTTTTTTTAAAACATACATATGTTCTCTAGCCAGGTTATCTATTAATTAATATATATATATATATATATATATATATATATATATATATATATATATATATATATATATATATATGTATATGTATATATATATATATATATATATATATATATATATATATATATATATATATATATATATATATATATATATATATATATATATATATATATATATATTATATGTATATATATACATATATATATATATATATATATATATATATATATATATATATATATATATATATATATATGTATAAAACGCAACGTCTCTCTGTCTGTCTGTCCGTTAGTGCGTTACGTGATTTTTTTTTTAAAACATACATATGTTCTCTGGCCAAGTAATAGGATATATTTTATTGCGTTAGGTAACATAAAGAATAAGCAGTGACGATAATAGTGAATCAAGTAGGAAAAAAAGTTACAGTTAGCGCGTTCTCTTGCAATACACTGCCTAAACCAATAAATATGGAACAATATCATGTTGCAAAGAATATAATATATATAAAATGCAACGTCTCTCTGTCTGTCTGTCTGTCCGTCAGTGCGCTTATCACTTGACAACTACACATCCGATTTATGTGTTCTTATAAATTTATACATACGTTCTATATAATTCAATATAAGCCTAGATAATGGGAGATAAGATGAAGTAATGGGAGATAAGTATAAATAATGGGAGATAAGGAAAAATAATGGGAGATAGACAGAGATAAGTTTAGATAACGGGAGTTATGGTGAGATAACGGGAGATAAGGAGAAATAATGGGAGGTAAGGAGAAACGTTGCGAGATAAGTCGAGATAAGCCTAGATAACGGGAGATAAGCTGAGATAATGGGAGATGAGCAGAGATAAGCCTAGATAATGGAAATTATGAAGAGATAATGGGAGATAAGGAAAAATAATGGGAGATAAGGGGAAATAATGGCAGATATTTTAGGTAACATGAGGAATAAGCAGTGACGATAGTAGTGAATCAAGTCTACGCGAGCGGAGTCGCGGGCCCTGCTAGTTGAACAATAAAAAACAAGAATACATTATTTTTATTAAAACCATAAAAAAAACTATATAACTTTTAACTTAATACATATTTATAAAATTAAATGTTTGGAACTTAAAAAATAAAAAAAAAGCATCCAAAGAAATTTTCTTTGTCTTCCTTTTTCTATCATGCATTGTTTCATTTTTTTCATTAAAGCTTGATGAGTGGTTTTGTAAATAATTTCTCCAGATACACTACTGCATGCATCTGATATTTTTGTCTTTAAGTGCTCGATATCATTTGTCGCAGTTTTGTATACAATATTATTAAGAGTCCGCCACAAGAGAAAATATAATGGCGTGAGGTCTGGTGACTTAGGCGCACATTGAATAACTGGGCTGCGAACCCCTATCCATCTTCGTTGAAACCATTCATTCACTGCCTAACACCAGCAGTTATATGAGGTGGTGCTTCATTGTGTTGATACCACATATGCCTTGTTAAAATAAGGGCAACATTTTCTAATGAAACTGATACGAGTACTAACCAAGAAATTAAGGTATCTATTTCCAGTTAATGTTCCCTCAAAAAAGTATGGTCCAATTATCCTACACCATACCTTAACGCCATAATGCCCTTGATTCTGAATTTGATTAACGTTGAATGGATTCTCGTCAGTCCAGTAATGATAACTTTTGCTGTTAGGTTTGCCGCTGCTGACAAAATGACTTTCTTCGTCATATTTAATCATCATTTCTGCTACAAAACTCAGTCATCGTTCTGAATCAAATTGTGTTAAAAAGTGAATTATATCGGGTCTTCCATTAAGGACTTGACAACTTTTTTTTGAAATAAAACGCAACCCATTTGAGACATTTCGAAAATTTTACTATCGGCTTGAAATACAATCAAAAATTTATGTATGGAATTCGACTTCATTCATATGTCCACCACGGGCACGTTTGCAGCGGTCGATTCGTTGAACCCAATTTTCGATGACTCAGCCACACATTTCGACGGAAACGGCCGCTATCTCTCTTTCAACATTGGCTCTAAGCTCCTCTAACGACGCAGGCTTGTTAGCATAGACCAATGATTTAACGTACCCCCCATAAAAAGAAGTCTAGAGGTGTTAAATCACACGATCTAGGCGGCCATTCGACGGGACCATTTCTCGATATAACACGTTCACCGAATTTAGATTGCAGTAAGTCGATTGTTACACCCGCTGTGTGGCTTGTGGCGCCGTCTTGTTGAAACCACATATCATTAATGTCTAGCCCATGCAATTGATCAAAGAAATAACGTTGCAACATGCCTCTGTGGCGATCTCCATTGACTGTAACGTGACGGTTATTTTCATCAACGAAAAAGAACGGCCCAATGACACCACCGGCATGAAAAACCGCACCAAACAGTAATTTTTTGTCGATGAAGTGATGTTTCTTCAAGCACATGAGGGTTTTCACCTGACCAATAACGCATATTCTGTTTGTTGACGAAGCCGTTTATCCAAAAATACGCTTCATCACTAAAGATGATTTTGCGATGAAATTGGTCATCTTCTTCCAACATTTCTAGAGCCCAATTCGAGAACGTACGTCGCTTCATATGATCGAGTGGTTTTAGTTCTTGAGTTAACTTTAACTTATAAGGGTGCAGGCCAAGATCCTTTCGCAAAATTCGCCATAGTGTGGTCTGAGCGATACCCAATTCTTGAGAACGCCGTGAAATCGACTGTTTTGGTTCGTTTGAGATGGACGCTTGAACGGCAGCAATATTCTGGCCACTTCGAACAACCCGTTGTCTCACTGGCACGGGAACATCCAGCAGCGAATATGTTAACTTAAATTTTTTCACTAGACTATGAATTGCTTGTCTACTGGGACGAGAATTACGACCAAAAATTGGCGTTAACGCTCTTAAAGTTGCAGTCACCGACTCCAAATTTTGGTAGTAAATTTTAATTATTTGTAAACGTTGTTCGTTCGTGTACTTCACCATGATGAAAATGTTGACTTTACTGAATGTTTTGACGTTGACAATTCGGTGATTGGCTTAAGGGTGCGTTCACAGTGAAATTTCAAAGTTGTCAAGTCCCAAATGGAAGACCCTTTATATTTTATAGTCATGGTATTTGTTAGCTTTAAGAGATTTCCGAATAGCTCCATAAGATAAATTCAACTGCCTGCTTGATTGTCTGATTGAATTATATGGATAGTTTTGAAAATATTACATAATTTCGGCTACTTTTTCATCTGTTAAAACAGTTTTTCGTTTAGAAATACCTTTCTGCCCAAAAAATGCATCTATATTTCTCTTTGAATTTCATTCTAGTCGACAAAAACATAGTGTGATCTGGGATATACCTGTTGGGGTAACGTTCTCGATACAGTCTAACGGCTTCCCGAGAATTTCTTCTTGCTTCGCCATAAATAAGAATCATATCTAATTTTTCAGCGTGGGAAACCGGTTCAACTAGAAGTTATTAACACTTTGTTTACGTAGTTTAACCTTATTGAATTGAATGGGTGTGCAAACAAGAGCTGACAGATTAAAGTATGACCACCTACTAGATAAATTGTTTGAAAATCGCCAAACGTGGCATACGATCTATGGCAACCGCGATGACCGAAAAATAATGTTTTAGAGGGTATTTGTTGCATAACTTTTTTGCAAAACAAATTAGAAAAAACACAGTTTAAGGAAAAAATGTTGAAAAAAATTACGGCTTTCCAATCCCGGTTTATAAAAGGTATGGTCGATGGAAAAAAAAATTGTTTGGCATCTCGGCGCCCAGCGTTTTTTTTTTTTTTTTTTTTTTTTTTTATGGGTCTAGCTCACGTGCTGCAGGGAAGTCCCTAAAGCGCTCCAGGAGCGGCACGAGTGCGGAAAAAGCGATTCACGTTGTTCTTGAATCGCTGTAAATTGTACTCGGTGGGAAACACAACGCTGGGCAAACCATTCCAAAGGGATGACGTTCTCCATACAAAAGATTGCTTGAAAAGCGTTGTACGCGGAGTAACAAGCTGAACCTCATACGGATGCGAAGCACCAGCGCGACGTGTATTTCTAACATGCACCGCTTTGGGAGGAATTAAGCGGGCTACAACCCTCGAACACTTTCCATGAAAATACTTGTAGAACAGACTCAAGTCGCCAACCGTTCTTCGATGTTCCAGCGAATCAAGGCCGCCGGTCAATTCCGGGTCCCCAATCAGACGGACCGCTCTTCTCTGAACAGAATCCAACAAATGCAGTGTATGTTTGGGAGCGGAGCCCCAAACGTGGGAGTAGTATATCCATAGTTGGTCGAATTTGGGCTTTGTAAAGAATTAACAGTTGCTGTGGGGTGTAAAGCTTTCTGGTTCTAAATAATATTCCCAACTTTTGAGAAGCTCTCCTTGCTATGCCTGCAACATGTTCATGCCAAGACATGTTTGCTCCCAAACTAACGCCCAACAAATTGAGCGACGATGCTAGGGGAATGGAGTGCCCCGACATAACTATGTCGGGTTCAGCAACGTTAACTTTTTTAGAAAAAACTGCCGCTTGGGTTTTTGTAGCGTTAAATTCCACTTGGTTATTGTCACCCCCCAAGATAGAATTTCTTCCAGGTCTTTGTTAAGTTGAACGACCTCCTGCTGTCTGCGGATATTCGCCTGAGCAGCCGATGTCCGAGCGTTCAAGGTGAATGAAGAGACAAGCGTACTGTCATCTGCAAAGCTATAGATTGGATTCCCGGTCTTTTCCAGCACATCGTTAATGTAAATGAGAAAGAGAGTAGGAGACAGTATGGAGCCCTGGGGCACACCGGCGTTGATAGTGAGGGTGTTAGAAAGAAATCCGTCGACCGCCACTCGTCACACGTCATTTTTACAACCAAATGTAAAACATGTCAGTATACTCCTTGACATACCTTTCTGCTTTAGTTTTTGCGCATCTTGGCGCAAAATTATTGAAGATTTCGGGAAAACATGTTAACAGTCATTTTTCTATCCTTGCCCGATACTTTTCCTCTCGAACCTCATTTTGGTAGATCTTGATGATCTACCATTTTTTAACTGAGGTTGGCATTTTACCCACTTGCTAATGAATGCCTTTAGTTTGCCCATATACTTAGCAGCCGCTTAGGTCTCATTTTCTGCCTTTTTGGATGATTACATAGGAACACAGCCTCGAAGCGGGAAACGAATGCAGCACTCATGTTCGATCATATGCTACTTAACCATAAATTAGGTTAGAAATGAATCTCACATTTTTTTGCAGGATTGCCAACAAAAATCTCAAAAAAAAGGAATTCTTTTTACCGATTACAAGTTATAGGCGAGACTTTCTTACTTGGCCGACTATTGTCTTGCTTGTAGAAAATCATCGTGTAATCTCAAATTTATATGTTAAATTAATTAAAGGTCAATCTTTTTTTAGAAAAATATTTACCACAGTATCTTTAAGAAACAAATATTTTAGTACAATGGTCTTTTTAACAATAGTTTTTGGCAGTAACGATAACATTCTGAATGGAGAAAAGAAGTGTAGTGAATGTTTATCTACTCGACTAAAACGATTTTCATTTTCTAGTATAAACAATTTTATCTATATTTTTAAGGTCATTAATTTAGTTGACATTGAGGAGACTAATACAGTAAAATTTAGTGATAAAAACAGACAACAAACTACGGCCTCCAGTACACGAACTATGAATCCAAAGACAGTATCTGTACCGACAAAATCAGGTAATATGTTTCTTTAAAGTACGAGGTGTTTTTTAAATTGAGGATTTTTTTTGATTTTGTTATAGCATTGAGTTTCGTCGACAAATCTAGCTTTATAAAATAATAATCTCTCTTTTGCGAAACACCATATTTAAATTACGGCATACTTTGCGCCTAAAATGTATGTGTAGTGAGTACTATAACCCATTACGATCATCAAAAAATACCCGGTCAGCTCAATATATATTTCGCGCATAAAACTTACCAGCCTAACATTTTTTGCGTAGATTGCCACACATGTTCATAACATTTTTTTCAAATTTCAACTTGATATTCAATTATTACGTTCGTGGTTTTGTTTTGTTTACAACAACTTTTTGCTGCTCTTCGATTTTTAATATGAAAGAAATTATTTGTGTTAAATTCCTGTCCGCGTTTAGGCGGCCATAAATCGATTTCCTAAAACTTGTCCCAGGTAGAAAAAACTTGCTAACAATGTTGAATAGGCATAGGACAATAGGCAACCCCTTCCGTTACCCATTTGACAGCGCATGCGCCAGAGTCTCAGTTGGAATTTGATCGTCGCTCTGAGTGTTCGTTTCTCTTCTCGGCATTCGATACAAAACAGTTATTTAAAAAAAGTGATTTTTTGCCAAATTTTAAAGAAAAATTGATACATATTGAGAGTTATATTTTATCACGAGATGAATATTGTGATGAGCAGAGGTAGGAAGTAAAGCATAAGGTCTCCTGTTTGAAGTCACAATTCAAGAAAAAGTGGACAGAAGCGCATAAAAAAGCAGAAGTTTTTCTGAAAAAGAATGACGAATGATTACAAGGAACATTTGAAATACCTAGGGTAAAACACCGTTCTTCTGGTAGACCAGCAAAGTCATTTGAAAAATCAAGTGCGAGGAGCAAACGTAGAAAAACAGAGGAAGCAATGCTGTAGATAAAGAAGTAATAATGCGTGCTGCCCAAACCTCCCTTCAGTGTTCTGGAGGGAAAATTGCATCCAATATTCTAAAAGACATAACTATCTCTCCACAGATAGCCCAAGCATACCAGAAAGCATAGAAAATGTCAAAGCGGCATAAAAATCAGTCACATCTAAATCCAACAGTCGCCCTCTCAATGTTTGGCGAAGCTGACCTCTCGAGGAGATAGTATGAAATAATAAGGAATAATAACAAGAAGTATTATCCGAGTTACACCGTATTACAGCAAGCCAAAGGACTTGTTATCCGGCGACAGAGGCTTATCGGGTAACTGAAATATGTGCTAAAATTAACTTACAACATTTATTGGATCACACGGTTAAACGTTTGGCTACATATTTGGACGATGTACTAAAAGAATTAGATCTAGAAAAGCGTCAATCATTGACACACAATTTAAGCAAAACGTGCAAGAAGAAGATGCAATTGACAACAACATTTTTCAAAGTTGCTTTGTTCTACTACATTTGATTTGTGGGACAAACAAGAAAGTTATTTGGCAGAATCTAATTCCCTCTTCGCTTCGATACTGTCTGCCAATGAGGATTAGATTTGTTAAAGAAACAGTGGATATTGCAAATTATGAAATTACATACACAGAAAATGCAGTAAACGCTTTGGTAAACAGCGAATTCGTACACGAAGACATCTCTTTTTCCATGAAATATATGATGACGTTAACTATGGTCGATGCAGAAGTGTGCAATGCTGCTACTTCAACTACTTCAACAATGAGATGCTACATTTGTGGTGCTAGTTCAAAGCAGTTTAATTATCTCAATGTAAAAAATAACGCCGACACAGATGCATTACAGTTTGGCCTGTCTGTAATGCACGCTAGGATCGGATTATTCGAAAGTATTCTGCATTTGTCATACAAGCTTCCTGTGCAAAAGTGGCAGCTAAGATCGGACAGTGATAAAGAAATTGTTCAACAAAAAAAAAAGGAAGAAGGCTTAATCATAGATGTGCCAAAAACTACATTTGGTAACACTGGCAACACAAGTAGGAGATATTTTGCCAATCCAGAGGTTGCCGCTGAATTACCGGTGCCTACTTCAACCTCATAAATCGCTTGAAAGTGATTTTGGAAATAATATCGAGTGGTCATAAAGTCGACTTGAAAAAGATTGCAGACTATGGATGTGAGACCCCCAAAATTTATCTGGAGTTGTATCCCTGGCATCCCATGACTCCTACGATGCACCAAATATTAATTCACGGTGCAACAGTAATGGAAAACGCACTTTTGCCCAGTGTATTACTGTCCGAAGAAGCAGCAGAGCCGCGAAACAAGCACTTCCGCCGCTACAGGCAAAATTTTGCTAGAAAATTCTCAAGAGAAGAATGCAGTTTAGATGTACTCAACAGATTATTGCTCAGCTCAGATTCCTTAATATCTAGTATAACGCCAAATCCCAAAAAAAGATCTATGTCGTTTAGTAAAGAAGCAATATAAATGCTTGTTTCTGCTAAACCCAATATTAACGACAAAAGTTTGGAAGAAGAAAGAAATCCGCGGAGTAATCTATAGAGGAAGCCGAGGAATGGAACTCGAGCGCGAACGAAGAGACGGGGGATTCTTCATCGTGAATAATTATTTTTGTAATATTTTTTTTTTCTCAATATATTATTTTTTTATATTATAGAATGTATTTTTCTTCAAAATATACACTCCAAAAAGCTTTCACTGCTATATTTAGAAATAAAACCCGATTTAAAATATCTGAAAACAAAAAAATTATTTTAGCTGCATAAAACGCTGAAATACCCCTATGTGCGTTCAGATATACTGAAAATGTTACAAACGTGTTTGGTGATTGTGCTTTAGCGAAAACAATAATAAACGGGTGGTATTCGTGCTTTGAAAATGGTCGTGAATCAATAAAAAATGACCCAAGACCTGGAAGACAATCGACATCGAAAATTAATGAAAACGTCGACAAAATCAAAACAATGATTACAAGAAACAAAAAATTAACTATTTAGAAGTTAGCAGAAGATACTTCAATATCATTTAGATGGGTTCAGAGCATTTGACGTGAAGATTTGGGTTTCAAACGCGTTGTTGGTTGGATTGTTTCAACAGAGCCAAAGAGATAATTTCCAACCATGATTTTGATGCAATAATTGTTCAAAGCTTAATTACTGGTGACGAAACGTTGATATATGATGACGACACACAACTAAGACATCAATCAAATGATTGGCATTCTCTAGATGACCTGAAACAAAAAAATTTGGTTAATTTTAGTCAAAAAAGAAGTCATATCTAATGTCTTCATCGATTATATTGATGTTGTGCATCACGAACTTATTCCTGAAGGTAAAATACTCAATAAAAAGGTGTTGTGGGACCTTTACGTGAAGCTGTGGATTTGACAAGACCAAATTTATGGAAAAATGATTCGTGGATTTTAATCATGATTATGTACATCTCATAATACAGTGATTATTCGTCAATTTTTGGCTAAAAACAGTACCAGTACAATCAAACATTGATCGAATTCACCTGATATGGCTGTGTGTGTCTTTTTCCTGTTCAGCAGAACTACTTTGAAGACGATAACAGTCCAATTCGCATTGTATTTTTTAGGTTTATTGAGGTTAACTAGGTATTTTTTGAGAATAGTAATATATATATATATATATATATATATATATATATATATATATATATATATATATATATATATATATATATAAATAAATATAAACATATATAAATATAAATATATGAGATTCTAAACATCTTGCCTACCGACAATGGCGTGAAAATCCTTACGTCAATCTTTGTTAGAAACCGGAACAGAAGAAATTATCGACGAAACCAGGGAATCCAACGTTCAAAGAATTAAAAACAAACTTCTTACCTGCCCCAACAATTCTAGGTCCTTTTGGTCAGTCACTAAGGCCATTAGTCAAAATTTCACCGAATCCACTATACCACCACACGACCAGATAATACTGTTGCAACAACACCAGTTCAGAAAGCCAACTTGTTAGCTGAACTTTCTGCTTCATATTCTACTATCGATTTCCAAGAAAAAACACCAACAACTATTTCCATAGTGCAATAAAGGATGCCCAATACTGTCTTCGGTATTTTAATGAAGCTAGACACCAAACAAACTTCTGGCGCGGATGGAATACCTGCTATAATACTCAAAAAATGCTCGAGAGAACTAACACCACTTACATGTTAAATATTGCCCTAAAACCAGCTGTATTCTTAATAAATTTGATCTTTTAGGCGACCAAAATGACGATCAAACTTTAATCACTACTACCTCCTCAAAATCTGGTCCGTCAATTTTAAAACCTCACAGTGCAATGTCGCAAACTCCAATTAAAACTTCAATATCAGAATGTACATCCCAATATTCTACACCTATATTAACAACAATTAAAAAAGAAGAATTACGCAATTCCACAAGCGAGAAAGAAGACTATGTTAAATTGATGAATCCCATAAATGTGGAAACGTCTTCAATAGAACAGTCGAGAATTGTCGTGCACAAAAAAGTCGTAAATAAAGATTGTTTTGAAGTTATAACAAGAACGCTCACCGGTTTTGATGAATTTGGAAAGCGTCGTCAAGAAGTTGAGGAATAAAACTATTATTATAAAGGTAAGATCAGGTTTTATTGGATAAAAAGTCTTACATCCACTTTCCGTACAGACTTAAAAATGTACGAGCAGTGATGATCAACAGAATTTTTGCCAACTACAGACCAGTGACTGTACAAAATCCGTTTAGAACAGTTTTTCAAGGATTTTTTAACCGATTTTCAGATTTTCTGAATCTATCCTTTTTGACAACGTAAATATGACCTTGGATTCCTTGTGTGTATTTATATATATATATATATATATATATATATATATATATATATATATATATATATATATGTAATGTATATATATGTATATATATATATATATATATATATATATATATATATATATATATATATATATATATATATATATATACGAGGTATATCCACAAAGTAAGTTCCGTTTCTATTTCTATACGCAGCAGCGCTGCGATCGCAGTTCCGAGCATGCGTGGCAGTTACTTTGACTCAAACAGAAGAAATGTACGCCATTTTCAGATCGCTGCTGCCGACGTGTTCTTTGTAGTGCTTCTTTATGATGTCAGCCTTAATTGAAAATGCCGCCGCTTGTGAAATCAGATCTGTGATTCGTTTTCTAAATGCAAAGAAAGTTAAACCAAGTGAAATTTATCGGCAAATCTGCGAGGTTTACGGACAAACTGCTATGAGTGATTCAATGGTTAGAAGATGGGCCAGACAGTTCAATGAAGGACGTGATCAAGTGCACGATGAAGGACGATGTGGACGCCCGTCTTTGGTTACTGATAAACTGGTTCACGCAATTGAAGAGAAGCTTAAGCAAAACCGTAAGTTTACAATTAGTGCTCTTGCTATGGAATTTCCGCAAATCTCACGATCACTAATTCATGAAATTGTTAATGAAAAACTGAAATTTCGAAAACTTTGCTCACGTTGGGTACCCAAAATTCTTACTGAACAACACAAAAAACAACGGATGGGCAGTGCACTTCAGTTTTTGACACGCTACAATGAAGACGGTAATGATTCTTTCTCGGATAGTCACGGTGGATGAAACTTGGGTATCTTACGACACCCCAGAAACTAAACGGCAATCAATGGAATGGAGGCACACTTCGTCCCCAACGAAAGTTAAGCCTAAACAAATCTTGACACCTCAAAAACTCATGTGCACCGTTTTTTGGGACAGAAAAGGCATTTTGCTGATTGATTTCTTACCACGAGGCCAAACAATTAATGCACATGCTTACTGCGAGACCATTAAGAAATTGCGCCGCGCAATACAGAACAAGCGCCGAGGATTACTGTCAAAAGGTGTTGTTTTTTTCCACGATAATGCCCGACCTCACACTGCGAACGTGACAAAAGAACTCCTACAGGAATTTGACTGGGACGTGTTTGATCATCCTCCGTACAGCCCGGACCTCGCTCCTAGCGACTTTCATCTCTTCTTACACCTAAAATCTTTCCTTGGTGGTCGACACTTCAACGATGATGACGAGCTGAAAGAACATGTTACCACATGGTTGAAAACACAGGCGGCAACCTTCTATGAAGAAGGCATACAAAAACTTGTGCCACGCTATGAAAAGTGCCTACAAAATTTCGGAAGCTATGTAGAAATTTAGTTTAACAGTTGCAGATTTTTGTACAATAAATATTTTTTCTGTATCTGTACACGTTTTTTTTTATATAACCAAACGGAACTTACTTTGTGGATATACCTCGTATATATATATATATATATATATATATATATATATATATATATATATATATATATATATATATATATATATATATATATATATATATTTAATTTTAATAAATTATTATTTATTTTCACATTATTTACAGTCTAGAAAATCAGAAAAATATTCATGATTTTCCAGGATTTTTCTCATCTATGTGACTTCCTTAGTTTTTAATTACCGCTTTACAGAGTTTCGGCATTCTGTCCAGTAGTTTCTTCAAAGATTCTTCGGTTATTTTAACCCATTCTGCTTGTAAACGTTCCCACAAGTGATTTTCTGATGTTGGATTGACTTTTCGAACACACTTGTCCAAATGGTCCCACAGCAATTCGATGGGGTTCAAGTCGGGTGATTGTGGAGGCCAAGTCATCACTTCCAGGACGTCATCGGATTTCCATTGGTCCAAAAATTCTCTAATTTATTTAGCAGAATGTTTAGGGTCGTTGTCATGCTGAAAAATAAATTTCCCCTGACAAATATCTCTTCCAAAAGGAAGCATTTGAGGTAGCAAAATTTCTTGTTACTGTTCTTTTCGCATGATTCCTTCTATCCTAAAGATTTTTCAACTTTACCGTTGCCAAAACAACCCCAAACCCTAACTGAACCTCCACCATGTTTTACTGTAGGCAACTGACAGGCTTCCAACATTCTCTCTCCAGCTGACCGCCGCACGTAAACTCGTCGATTTGAACCGATGGGGATGGGCAGCTCCAGGTTGACTCGAGCCGTATTTCTGGTGGCTTAGGCGGCGATTACGTCTGCTGGTCATTGTTATAGCTCTGTCTTCAGCAGGAGTCGTTTTTTCGAGGCCTTCCTGAACGTTTTTGGTCGGGAAATCCATGTCCCGCAGAAAATTTTTTTACGATGTAGTCCACCGTTCTTAGCATCCGCATATCACTCGCGATTTGTCGACTTGAGTGACCATTTTGATGTCTCGCAATTGTCAGAGCCCGATTTTCAACGGAGACTTCTTTCGTTTTTGGCATTCTCACAAAATAATTGAGCCTGTATCTATGACAAAGTACTGTTTGCGAATGGTGAATTTCCAAAAGGGCAATGGTATTTATAACATAGTTTTTATCACAAGATGTCACTAGGAATTTTCATAATCCGTAGAAACTTGAAATAAGTTTTTACTTCAATAGGAATTCTCAGAAATCGCCTCAAAACGATTTTCATGTAAAACATGGATATTTGTTCTAATTAGTTTTTAATTTGTGATTTCACCAAAAAGGCTTATCTAAACAATTTTATGATGGACACTTGTTAAGAACAATTAAATTTACCTAATATAATAAAAGGGTTTAATAAGGTATTAAATTTTGGCAGTTGCATTGAAATTTCTAGGTTGGCAAATACTTTCTGACGGTACTGTATATATATATATATATATATATATATATATATATATATATATATATATATATATATATATATATATATATATGCCGGCCTTGGTAGCGTAGTGGGTTCAGAGTCTGCGTATGAAACCGATGGTCGCTGGTTCGGATCCGCCAATCGGCTGGGTGTGTATGTGTGTACTTTCAGATAGTAGTTAATGTAGATATGCAATAACCCCACGTTGCCTTAAAAGTGCAGTGAAAGGCAAATGTGTATGTTTCGGCACCTGGGCAATGTCGACAGATATTATGACATGACAGGATAAAAATCCCTATAGTGGCAGGGAGGTGGCTTATAAAAAAAATAAAAGTGTGAAAAGTAGGTGGCATTTTTTAAGAGTCAATTACAATATCTTATTTAATAAACTCGGTATTTTATCCCATTAAAAAGCAATGTTTAATCAACGTACGAATTTCTTTTTATTCCTTCGTATTGCAAAAATCAAAAGTAGCGTCACTCAAACAGCTGTAACCTGCAAACTAATAGACGAAATGTCATGAAAATTTTACACGAATCTTCTGAGAGTGGACACTAACTGAAAATCATATGGGTTTTTTTGTTGGTGCTGTCATTTCTCGGAAAGTCTTGGGATTTTTGAGCCCATGTTTAGATAATTGTTCGCTACCCTCCATAATGTTCGATTGCGTTGTTCTGAAAATATGTGATATATGTTGGAGGAAGTCTCTTGATCTTTCCTTACGAGAACTACGAGGCTGGTTTGAAAAGTCCGTGCAAAAATAAAAACTACTTATGTGTTTGGGGTAAAACTTTTTTATTTTTCGACATAGTCTCCTTTTAGGCTTATACACTTCGTCCAACGATGTTTCTAGTTTGTTGATCCCTTCCGAATAATAGAATTTGTCCAAGTCTGCAAAATATCCATTAGTGTCTGCAATCACCTCCTCGTTTGAATAAAATCTTTGTCCCGCCAGCCATTTCTTCAAATTGGGGAACAAATAGTAGTCCGAGGGAGCCAAGTCTGGAGAATAGGAGGGATGTGAAACGCGTTGGAATCCTATTTCCATTAGTTTTGCGACCACAACTGCTGAGGTGTGTGCTGGTGCGTTGTCGTGATGGAAAAGGACTTTCTTGTGGGCCAATCGCGGGCGTTTTTCTTGCAGCTTGGTTTTCAAACGGTCCAATAATGATGAATAATATTGACCTGTAATAGTTTTAACCCTTTTCCAGATAGTCGATGAGGATTATCCCTTGCGAAACCCAAAAAGACAGTCGCCATAACCTTTCCGGCCGAAGGAACGGTCTTCGCCTTTTTTTGGTGCAGATTCCCCCTTGGTAACCCATTGTTTAGATTGTTGTTTGGTCTCGGGAGTATAGTAATGTATCCATGTCTCATCCACAGTGACGAAACGACCCGTAAAGTCCTCCGGATTCTTCTGGAACAGCTGCAAACCATCCTTGCAACACTTCACACTATTCCGTTTTTGGTCAAGCGTGAGCAATCGCGGCACCCATCTTGCGGATAGCTTTCTCATGTCCAAATGTTTATGCAAAATATTATGTACCCGTTCAGTCGAGATGCCCACAGCACTAGCAATCTCACGCACCTTAACTCTTCTGTCATCCATCACCACATCATGGATTTGATCAATGATTTCTGGAGTCGTAACCTCCACAGGCCGTCCAGAACGTTCAGCGCCACTTGTGCCCATATGGCCAGTCCGAAAATTTTGAAACCACTTATAAACTGTTCTAATCGAAGGTGCAGAGTCACCATAATGTTTATCAATCTTCTCAATCTTCTCTTTAGTCTTCTGAGGCGGATTGCCTTTCATAAAGTAATGTTTAATCACCACACGAAATTCTTTTTCGTCAATTTCTTGAAAATCACTCGACTTCCTTGATTCACACGAATGCCAAAACACAAAGAAATAGACCAATATGGCTGAAATTTGGTGTGCGTTCATTCAAGAGATGCTACTAACTAAACATGACCTCAATACGCGCCAGTGGTGCCATCTCTCGGACTTTGCACGGACTTTTCAAACCAGCCTCGTATATGGGTAGTCGCTAATGATAATCAAATAAATCTACGTAGTTCCCAAACTACTTGAAAAAGCTCGAAGTATTAAGGTAATTTTAAGTTTAATAATAGAGAGATTTTGCAACGCTTATTTTTCACATGCCTTTGCCCTTATCGTTATCTCAAGCATGCGCAGTATTAACACGAAGGAATTGCAAGGTTAGGTTATTAATCATCATTCATCAGGGTTTTTTTTCATACATTTCATGGTTAGGTACACGGGTTATGAGTATTGGATGGTTCAACACAAGTTTTTAAAGTAAAGTTGTGTCTAGCAGGTTTCTGTCACTTCCTTCAATGTATCCAAGGTAATACGAATATGCGATAAATAAAATTTTCATTTAAAATTAACACTACACATATTGTAATGCCATTGTGACAAAGATTGCAAACTCCCAACATAGCCTGAACACTAATTAACTGTTATCAGTGTTATTTGCAATGAAAGATTATCATTTCAATTTTACTATATTTTCTTAGTGGTTTGTATACCTAAGTAGGAAAAAAAAAACAGGCCCTACCATAATAGCGATAAGAATAACGGACTTCAAATAACGTCTCTTATAAGTTCCTAAATAACGGAAATCGTTACCCTTCATAAAGGATTCTCTTATTTTGTTTCAATACTGCGCAAGCTCCGCATGGTGGGCGCATTCTTCAAATAACGATAACAGCTGAGTATATTTAGATTCTTTCCTTTACTACTACGCAAACTTCAAACAGTGGGCGTATGCTTCAAATAAAGATAAAGACAGCGGCCTACCAAAATAAGCGTTGCAAAATCTCTTTAATAATTGAGGTCATTTCCTCTATATAAGATATGATTTTATAGGGCATTTGTAGATTATAGAAAAAACTTACGGCTACAACATCGGAGACTATTCAAAAAGCGTTTCTTACTGTACGGGATACATGGTTAGAGAGTACAAACTAGATGAAGAAGAGCATAATTTTTCCGAATCGTGGAGGTTTATTCCGGATACGAATTCCCAGGATACTATTTTAGGAGAGGATAATTTGGAGGTGATTTTGCAAGATGGAGCGAGTGGACAGAATGATTTAAAGAAGTAAGTGCTAGAATGTGGGAAGGGTAGGGAAATATGCTGAATTGAAGGTTGTGTTTATTAGAGTGACCGGATCTCATAGAGGGGGAAAAAAATGTCGGAATCTTGTTCGTCTGGACCCCACAAAACTATTCCCCTTTCCAGATATTGAGATAGCCGAAATTTGAGCTCGATTAAACGACGTTAATCCGTGCCGCTCGTCGCTCAAAGTTTGAAAAAATCCAAATTTTTGGCCAGAAAGCTGACATATGGAGCCATAACTCCAGAACGGTAAATAATAGAAACACGCTTAATATGTCAAAAGAAAGCTAATGTTGTTCTTCAAAATTTATATTCTATACATAATTGTTGTTATTTTAAGTCAAACCGAGTTACAACAGCCTTTAGCCCCAAAAACGTGACCTGGTACCACTAGGAGCATACTTCGTATATTTTGTTATTAAGTGATAAATTTTGCTTTTTTTTGGTATATTTTTGAGTTTAAAGTAGAAATATAATAAAAAAACAAGTAATACTGATAAGTCTAATGACATTTTTTATTTTAAAATATAAAAATTAGGTATATAATACATACAAAACAGACACAGAAAAGATACAGACGTAGTACCTACATGAGTTGATAATTTTACATAGTTATCTAATCTATTCTAGAGCTTTTGTTAAAGTAGTTTTTGAAACGTCAGGATATAATGCTCGGCATTTACTTACAACTTGCAGGACATATTGCTTTTGGTCTTCATCTTTTGTCAGAAGGTCGTTAAAGTCGGTTATTAATTTAACACCACGCTCAGCCATATCATTAACTACTTTTAATGTTTTGACAATTTTCAATCCTTCTTGAAAGTCATTATTTTGAGGCCAGGTGTTTGGATGTTGTCTTAGGAAATCTGTTTTTATATTAAATTGGTCAAAGAATGTAAACGTTTCTTTGGTAAGTAAATTTACCAATCCTCCATCAACTACCTCTTCTAAGTTTTCTTTCCTAACTTTTGTATTTACAACCCTAGCGTGCTGTGATGGTTCATCTGTGCTACTGAGCAATTTATTAGCCATTAACAACTTTTCATCGTCTGTAATGGTGGGATCAAAAAACGATAATCCCACCAATTTTGCATTCAAATACCACAAATGGTTCGAAAATTAGGTCAGAGCTATTTCTGCAATGTCGTTGTCACATTCTTTATAGTCTAACAGACTATGCAAAATACCTAAATCTTGCTTTGGTGCAAGATGAGCTTTTGGAGCATTGAACCAAGCTTGACAATAAATTTTAACTAGGAAAACAGAAATGGCACGCACAGAACTTTCTTCTTCTTTAGACATCTTAAATTGACGACGAAAAATGAACATTTTTAAGCAGTAAATAGCCTTTGCCATCCACCTAGCGTGATGAATGGCTCCTGGAGTTCTAAAACCCACAACATTGCCGTCTAGTGATCCAACAAATACGAGAACCAACTGCAATAGCTCCTTGTAGTCATCTCTGGGGTGGCTCTCAGTTAATTTGGTCTCGAATTTAGCAGTAACATTTGCAATTACTTCTGGAGTTAGCTGCTTTTGTATTAGATTGTCACTGATACCTGTGTCGTATTTTTCTTTGTCTATCTTGGGCCACGCAGTGAGGAATCTCTTGAAAATGTCTGGATGAGGTCCAGTGGTTGATCCCATTTTTGTGTCGAATACGCCTCTTAACAGAATTTCCAAGATATGGTGATGGCAAGCTAGGTATAACAATTCTCTTCCTAACATTTGCTCCAATATGACGCATGCTCCTTTGAGTCTGCCCGTGTTGGATGCTGTAGTGTCGAAGCACATCGCCTTGACGGTGTTGAGAAGACCCCATTCATGTAGGCATTCATATACGGCTACGGCTTGCTCCTCTCCAGAGCTGTTTGCTGTTACAGGAACTCCCAGCAGCTATTCCTTTTCGCCATATGAAATAGCTATAGCTATTCGCTCGCATTGTTCATTTTTTAAAACACCCGGTAAAAGTTTACCGTCCCAATGGACAACCACGGGCTCTTTTTCAGGAATGTTTACTTTATCAAATTTTTTTTTATTATATTGTTCTCTGAACATTTGCCTTCTATCATGTAATAAAGTTTTCGACACTTTGTACTCAAGAGGGTCAAGGTTTAGTGCTTCTAGAGTAGCTATTAAAATTCTCGTGGCATTTCTGTCGGATACCTTACATCGATCTAATAAAATGGACAATTTCATGTTTAAAATCTCTTTAACGCCCCTTGCAAATGAAACTTTCATCCTCTTGCTCTCAGATGGTCCTGGATCTTCTGCAGCTTCTTCAGGGATGTCCATTTCCTCCAAGCTCTCTAGTTCCTGGTAGATGCTGTCCTCTTCAGTGTCTTCTTCTCCTTCTTCGAACTTGTCTTCATCATCCGTCTCTAAGAAGCAACAAAAGAAAGAGAAAAAAGACTATAAAAACTTGTCGTTTTAGCAGAATAGTAATAATACATAGGTACTAAATTATCTACTTCTAATTATCAAAAGGTATTATTTAAAAAATATAAACTCAATCATAAAGATGCCAAATCATGCTCTCATGTACAATTTTCTTTCAATTATATTGAAACTATTTACTTATTTGTTTATCTATTTTTTAGAATACTAATAAATAATAAAAAAAAACTCATCAATATCAAAAGTTGCTTCTTGGATTTGTCGGTTCATTTTTGCAAGTTCCTTTTGCACCTTGATTTCTTCAGCTCGAGACAACTTGAGATCCACTCCAGTCATGGAACCTGGGCGGCCCTTCTGCCTCTGTTTGACGAGAAAGGCCTTATCTTCTTCCGATTTCATCAGAGCCAAGGCATCTTGTTGAGCAATATCAAAGAGATCATCCAACTTTTCAACAAACTGTTTAAATTTGTTCTTGGCCGTTTTCGATGTTTTCTTGCGGTCTTTTTGAAGAGTTCTCCACTCGGCGTGAAGTTTTTCCAGCTTAGTAATTGCATCTTGCTCATGTTTAGTCGGGATTCGAGCTTTCTCCCAAAAAATGAACACTTCTCGTATTATAAGTTTTGCTGATTCTCTTACAGTTAATTTCACAGTACGTAAATTATAAAATAAAGCACACAAAACTTGACGATTTGAGGGTAGTTTACAACCGGTGATCTGGTGAATGGGATAGCCCACAAGAAATATTTTATCCTTGGTCCGGCTTTGTACACCTGATGTGGATGCCATTTCAGAGGCCAATAGGTAAATAACAGTTAACTTGGAAAATGAAACAAAATATATTGCAAACTTTAATTTCAATAAAATGTTTTCAAATGTCTTTTAAAATAATACTATAATAGTTATAAAAACAATAACACACACACTTGGAAAATTAAAAAAAAAAAAAACGTTAAAATATCTTCACTAGATAATTGTTCGATCTAACCAGCTCAAAGGCACTTTAGAAACTAAACTGAATAAATAAAAGGTCGGTTGTACGCTGAAGTAAAATCACCATCCCTAAAATAGAAATTAGATTCACCCTCCTTTTTACCTGTCAAACGGGTCTTTCTTTGGTAAACTAGTCAGGTAATCCTCATATAAATAAAAGATTAAATTTGAACAAAAGGCTCTTTATGTTTGAAAATTGAGTTCCAAAATCCTTTTTAACAAAAAAATGTTAATTCCGAGACACATTATGTAAAAACCCGTAAAATTCTTAGAATACTCCCAAACTGGCTCCTACTGGTACCAGGTCACGTTTTTGGGGCTAAAGGCTGTTGTAACTCGGTTTGACTTAAAATAACAACAATTATGTATAGAATATAAATTTTGAAGAACAACATTAGCTTTCTTTTGAGATATTAAGCGTGTTTCTATTATTTACCGTTCTGGAGTTATGGCTCCATATGTAAGCTTTTTGGCCAAAAATTTGGATTTTTTTCAACTTTGAGCGACGAGCGGCACGGGTTAACGTCGTTTAATCGAGCTCAAATTTCGGCTATCTCAATATCTGGAAAGGGGAATCGTTTTGTGGGGTCCAGACGAACAAAATTCCGACATCGATTTTTTGCGGTCACCCTAGTGTTTATACAGGGTGTCCTATGCAAGAATTTCAAAATATCTAATGTGAAAGAAAATAAAAAATTGGTAAATGAAGAAAACTTTTATTGTAAAGCAAACTGCAATACTTGGAAAGCAGGCCGTTAAATCATTGATTACTGCTCGGCATGTCGCTTCCATGGTCGCTGTCACTTCTTCTGTTTGTGCTACTGAGCAAGCAGAAGAAAAAATCCATCGCTGTCAAATCAAGCCTACTTTGGAAAATAATTTAGTCGGGAAAATTTTGACTTATGACTGGCAAAGACTTATTTAAAGTATGTGATCTTCTCTCATCCCGCTGAAATCAGGTTCTCTTGTTAAAACCATCAATTTTTTTTTAAACGGGTGAAAAGAAGTTTCCAGTCATCTTTTTTTATATGGGCATAGTACATGTGCTGTGGAGAAATCTCTAAATAGCTACAGGGGACCAAATAGCATGATGAGGCACCTGGATACAAAAAATTCCGGAGGTAAAATAGCCCCCCGTTCGGATCTCCGGGTGGGGGCTGGTTCAGGGGCGTCGACATGCAGAGACCAGAATTTCAAAATGGATTTTTGCAACATACGAGGTTTAAATTCGAACATAAATTCAGTGCACCAACACCTGCAATCAAAATAAACCTCATGTACTCGCTCTCTGTGAAACTAAGGTCAGTTCATCGACCAGCACAGTAAACTATCTTTATCCTGGGTACGATTTCTATTCCCGATTTAAGCGTAACTTTGGAATCTGTCTTTATGTCAGAACCGACCTCTCTTGCCAACGAGAAGAGGCTCTGGAGCCCCCAAACTTTGATGTTATGTGGTTAAAAATAGCGACTCAACCAACCACAAGGTTCGTCTGTATCCTCTATCGACCACCAAGTGATACAAACTTTAGAACACTTTTCGCTTCTCTTGCAGACACCATAGATCATTTACAAATTAACTATCCAAATGCGGAAATTGCCATCCTGGGCGACTTTAATGTCCACAACATCAACTGGCTTAAATATTCAAATACTACCGACGAACAAGGTCGTGAAGCCGAATCATTTTCAATCAGTTGTAGCTTGACTCAGCTTATTGATGAACCAACACGGATTCCTGATCGAGACGGAGAGTTCGCCAGTCTTCTTGATCTGTTTTTAACCACCAATCCGGAGATTTACACGGTCAGCGTAAATCCGCCGTTAGGTTCTTCCGACCATAAACTACTTTCGACATCGAGTATTCTACCAATCAGTGACAGAGAGGCGCCCAAACCGCGCAAGATTTGGCACTAAAAATCTGCTAAATGGGAAGATCTCATGGAATATTTTCGAACTTTTCCTTGGTTGGACGTTTGTTTTCGATCCGACGACCCATCTGACTGCGCCAGGGAGGTTTCCCGATGTTATTTTGGCCGGTATGGAGGCTTACATCCCTTTTTCGAAGAAATGCCCTTCCAACGGCAAGCCTTGGTTTGACCTAAAATGCAAAGAAGCTGTTGCTTCTAAACATCTTGCATACCGACAGTGGCGTGAACATCCTAACACCATAAATCGTAACATCTTTGTTCGTGCCAGGAACAGATGCAAAGAAATTATTGACGAAACCAAGGAGGTACACAATCAACGGATTAGAAACAAACTTCTCGCTTGTCCCGGCAATTCCAGGTCCTTTTGGTCAGTCGCTAAGGCAGTTAGTCAAAATTTCACCAAATCCACCATACCATCACTCACACGGCCAGATAATTCTATTGCAACGACACCTGTTGAGAAAGCGAACTTGTTGGCTGAACTCTTTGCTTCACATTCTACTGTCGATTTCCAAGGAAAAACACCACCTACTATTCCCATAGTGCAGTCAAGGATGCCCGATATTGTCTTCAGACAGCGTATCATAAAACGTATTTTGATGAAGTTAGACACCAAAAAGGCTTCAGGCGCTGACGGAATACCTGCCGTAGTTCTCAAGAAAACTGTGCGAGGGAACTAACACCAGTTTTCTGTAGACTTTTCAACCTATCCTACAGAAAGGGAACATTTCCTTCCTGCTGGAAATGTGCCACAGTTCAGCCGATACCTAAAAAAGGCAAGAAGACCTTGCCAAATAACTACCGACCAATCGCACTACTCTCAATAATATCGAAAGTCATGGAAAAGGCTATCAATCAGTATCTTCTAAAATATCTTGAAGGATTCAACATTATTAGTGATCACCAATATGGCTTTCGTAAAAATAGATCAACAGGAGACTTTTGACTTATGTAACACATGTTTGGAACAACCGCAATTGAACACTTTGGAGAGTCTCGAGCGGTTGCTCTTGACATATCCAAGGCATTTGACCCTGTTTTGGCACGATGGGCTGTTGGCTAAGCTACGTTCTTATGGTATGTCTGAAAAGTTTTGTTTGTGGCTCTCATGTTTCCTCAGAGAGCGTTCTTTACGAGTGGCAGTCGACGGATTTCTCTCTAACACCTTCACTATCAACGCCGGTGTGCCCCAGGGTTCCATACTGTCTCCTACTCTCTTCCTCATTTATATTAACGATCTGCTGGAAAAGACCGAGAATCCAATCTATAGCTTTGCAGATGACAGTACACTTGTCTCTTCATTCACTTTCAACGCTCGGACATCGACTACTCAGACGAATATCCGCAGACAGCAGGAAGTCATTCAACTTAACAAAGACCTGGAAGAAATTCTATCTTGGGGTGACAGTAACCAAGTGGAATTTAACGCTACAAAAACCCAGGCGGCAGTTTTTTCTAAAAAAGTTAACGTTGCAGAACCCGACATAGTTATGTCGGGGCACTCCATCCCCCTAACATCGTCACTCAATCTGTTAGGCGTTAATTTGGGAGTAAATATGTCCATGGCATGAACATGTTGCAGGCATAGCAAGGAGAGCTTCTCAAAAGTTGGGAATATTGTTTCGAACCAGAAAGCTTTACACTCCACAACAACTGTTAATTCTTTACAAAGCTCAAATTCGGCCAACTATGGAATACTGCTCCCATGTTTGGAGCTCCGCTCCCAAACATACACTGCATTTGTTGGATTATATCCAGAGAAGAGCTATTCGTCTGATTGGACACCCGGAACTGACCGACGGCCTTGATTCGCTGGAACATCGAAGAATGGTTGGCGACTTGAGCCTATTCTACAAGTACTTTCATGGAAAGTGTTCGAAGGATGTGGCCCGTTTAATTCCTCCCAGAGCGGTGCATATTAGAAGTACACGTCGCGCTAATACTTCACATCCGTATGAGGTTCAGCTTGTTACTCCTCGTACAACGCTTTTCAAGCAGTCTTTTATATGGAGAACATCATACCTTTGGAATAGTTTGCCCAGGACTGTGTTTCCCATCGAGTACAATCTACAGCGATTCAAGAACAACGTGAATCGCTTTCTCCGCACACGTGTCGCTCCTGTAGCGCTTTAGGGACTTCCCTGTAGCACGTGTGCTAGACACATAAAAAAAAAAAAAAAAAAAAAAAAAACAGGATCAGCGCGTGTGCGAAAAAAGCGGTTCATGTTGGTTTTGAATCGCTGTAAATGCAATGTATGTTTGGGAGCAGAGCCCCATACATAAGAGCCGTATTCCATAGTTGTACGAATTTGATCTTTGTACAGAATTAAAAGTTGTTGTGGAGTGTAAAAGCTTTCTAGTTCGAAACACGAGGGTGGTTCAATAAGTATCCGTGTCTCAAGATAGATGGCGTTGCTAAGGCAACTTGATGTTATCGTCGGGTGCTGCCATCTGATAGATGATACCAAAAAAAAATTGACATTGATTCATAGGTTAGTTTGCATTTGGCAGCCATTTCAGTAAGTGGTGTAACGTGGTGGAAGATGGAAAAAGTTCAGTATCGTTCAGTGATTCGCTTTTTGCTTTTGAATAGAAAAACCTGTAAGAAGATAGAAGTGAAATTGGATGCTCTTTATGAGGACCCTTCGTCATCAATTGGTTCAACGAATTTAAACGTGGTCTGTTTTTGATGAGGATCGCCTGGGTCGCCCATCAGATGTGGTTACCGAGGAAATCATTGAAAAAGTCCACGACATGATTCTCGCTGATAGTCGAACGAAAGTGTGCGAATTAGAAGAGGCCATAAATGTGTCGACGGGAACGGTACTTAATATTGTACATGATAATTTGGCTACGAAAAAGTTGTCAGCCCGATGGGGGCCGCGATTGCTCACCGTGGACAACAAGTAGGTGCCGTTGCTTTCAACTTCGAAGTTGTGTTTCAAGCAATTTAAGTGAAATCCGAAGGACTTTTTGCGTCGAATTGTCACCGTCGATGAGACCTAGATTCATCATTATACATCCGAAACCAAGCAACAATCAAAACAATGAGTTTCTTCCGGTGTATCTGTCCCAAAGAAGGCGAAGACGGTCCCATCGGCCGGATGCAAAGGGCATCATACTCATTGACTTCTTAGAAAAAGGAAGAACTATACGAGGCTGGTTTGAAAAGTCCGTGCAAAAATAAAAACTACTTATGTGTTTGGGGTAAACCTTTTTTATTTTTCGACATAGTCTCCTTTTAGGCTTATACACTTCGTCCAACGATGTTCTAGTTTGTTGATCCCTTCCGAATAATAGGATTTGTCCAAGTCTGCAAAATATTCATTAGTGTCTGCAATCACCTGCTCGTTTGAATAAAATCTTTGTCCCGCCAGCCATTTCTTCAAATTGGGGAACAAATAGTAGTCCGAGGGAGCCAAGTCTGGAGAATAGGGGGGTTGTGAAACGAGTTGGAATCCTATTTCCATTAATTTTGCGACCACAACTGCTGAGGTGTGTGCTGGTGCGTTGTCGTGATGGAAAAGGGCTTTCTTGTGGGCCAATCGCGGGCGTTTTTTTGCAGCTCGGTTTTCAAACGGTCCAATAACGATGAATAATATTCACCTGTAATAGTTTTACCCTTTTCCAGATAGTCGATGAGGATTATCCCTTGCGAATCCCAAAAGACAGTCGCCATAACCTTTCTGGCCGAAGGAACGGTCTTCGCCTTTTTTGGTGCAGATTCCCCCTTGGTAACCCATTGTTTAGATTGTTGTTTGGTCTCAGGAGTATAGTAATGTATCCATGTTTCATCCACAGTGACGAAACGACGCTTAAAGTCCTCCGGATTCTTCTGGAACAGCTGCAAACCATCCTTGCAACACTTTCGTTTTTGGTCAAGCGTGAGCAATCGCGGCACCCATCTTGCGGATAGCTTTCTCATGTCCAAATGTTTATGCAAAATATTATGTACCCGTTCAGTCGAGATGCCCACAGCACTAGCAATCTCACGCACCTTAACTCTTCTGTCATCCATCACCATATCATGGATTTGATCAATGATTTCTGGAGTCGTAACCTCCACAGGCCGTCCAGAACGTTCAGCGTCACTTGTGCCCATATGGCCAGTCCGAAAATTTTGAAACCACTTATAAACTGTTCTAATCGAAGGTGCAGAGTCACCATAATGTTTATCAAGCTTCTCTTTAGTCTCCTGAGGCGTTTTGCCTTTCATAAAGTAATGTTTAATCACCACACGAAACTTGGTGTGCGTTCATTCAAGAGATGCTACTAACTAAATATGACCTCGATACGCGCCGGTGGTGCCTTCTCTCGGACTTTTCAAACCAGCCTCGTATTATGTTTTGTTTTTTTTTCTGCAAGCCATTTCTTAATGTTTGGGGACAAGACTCCAATAACTCACTATACTATAGTGAGTTATTGGACCGCTTTGACAAGAAATTGGAGAAGAAGAAAGTTCTGTTTCACTACTACCTCAGCACATTCATCAGGAGTTGCTGCCGCACCCCCCGTATTCGCCCGCCCTGGCTCCCTGCGATATCTTCTTGTCCCCAAACATTAAGAAATGGCTCACAAGAAAAAAAATTCAGCTCAAATGAGGAGGTCATCGCTCAGACAGAAGCGTATTTTGGGAAGTTGGACAATTCCTATTTTTTGGGTGGGTTAAAAAAATGGCAAGGACGTTGGGAAAACTGTATATACCTAAAAGGGGACTATGTTGAAAAATAAAAAATTTGTTTTTGAAAAAATCAATTCCAACACCCAACCACCCTCGTAGAATTCTCAGCTTTTGAGAAGCTCACTTTGCTATTCATGCATGTTCATGCGATGCTAGAGAAATCGAGTGTCCCTACATAACTATGTCGGGTTCCTCAACGTTAACTCTTTTAGAAAAAACTGCCATCTGGGTTTTTGTAGCGGTAAATTCTGCTTGGTTACTGTCACTCCAAGATAGAATTCCTGCTATGTCTTTGTTAATTTAAACGACTTTTTGCTGTCTGCGGAAATTTGCATGAGTAGGAGACAGAATGGAGCCTTGGGGCATACCATTGTTGATAGTGAAGGTCTTAGAACGAAACCCGTCAACTACCCCTCGTAAAGAATGTTCTCTGAGATAACACGAGAGCCATAAAAAAACTGTTCAGACATACCATAAGAGGTCGAATGCCTTGGATATATCAATTGCAATGGCCCCGCGATGCTCCAAAATGTTCAATACCGTTGTTCCAAACATGTGTGACATAAGTCAGAAGATCTCTTGTTGATCTTTGCTTACGGAAGTCATATTGATGGTTGCTAATAATATTAAATCCTTCTAGATATTTTGGAATCTGCTGATTCATAGCTTTTCCCATAACTTTTGATATTATTGAAAGCAGTACGACTGGTCGGTAATTGTTTGGCAAGGTATTCTTGCCTTTTTTGCATTTCGGTTGAACTGTAGCGCATTTACAGCAGAAAGAAAATATCTCCTTTCTATAGGATAGGTTGAAAAGTCTACAGAAAACTAGTGTTAATTCGCTCGCTCGTATGTCGCCCTGAATTAACGGTTATACGGCCACTGTCATATTCCATTATTGTACATACCAACACTGCTGTCCTAGCCTTCACTTTAGGGAGTAAGAAAGCTTTTGATGCTTTAATTTTACATTCGTCGGTCCTTTTTTTATACAAATTAATGCGGATTTATGCAGCTCATTAGTAATAATTAGAGACCGGATTATATGCAATATAAAAATCTTGAAATATGCATGAAAAATGCTTAAAATATGCATGAAAAGGGTCAAAATATGCAATATTAAATAATAATAAAAGTAGTAATTTTTAGTTTTTTATTTCAAAATCAGTATAAAAATTAACAAGTTATCGACGATGTTTAAATTTAATTAACAATTATTTAACATTTTTTAAAATTATTTAATATTTGTATTCTTGTACACGTAAACATTATTGTTCCAAATGTTGGGTAGTAAGATTGTGTCTTCGATCACTTAAAATATTTCTATAAGTGGAAAAAGACCGTTCCACATCCACTGAGGTCACTGGGCAGTATTTGAATTTGGGTGCTATGTTAGCACTTATTGTTTCTGGCTAAAGTTCACCCGTCCCATTAATAAAACTATCAATTTGACACAAAGGTTCAAAGCCTGGGTTATTGCACAAAATGTTTTCAAACTTTTCTTTAACTGTACGCGGGAATACATCTGGCAATGTGGAGTTTATTTGACGGATTTTATTCATTAACTAAATTGATTCGGTCAACGCCAAACCTCGAGTTTCAAGCTTTTCAATACCGCAGGTATGTGGGAAAAGTGAGTTCTAATCAAAGCTATGTTTTTTTTTTTTTAATATCCGAATCGTTAAATGCTTCCTTGAATTGACGAACTGCCATAGCCTCTGCACTATCGAAGTCATTTACTACACCTTTGATGGCCTCGAAATGTTCATTGTAAAATAGTACAGCTTCAATCCATGTTCCTCATCGAATTGCCACTGGTTCGGGAGGTAAAGGCTCATTTGGTAGTTTTTCTTTATAGGCGTTATTGCGAGCAGGTGCCTTAAGAAACACTTTACACACACATCCGGGAGCAAAGTACGTCACATGAATTAAATTTGGATAAAAGACCTGGAGGACTTTGGCGGCCTTGATCATATAGGGAGCAGCATCTGACAGAAATATAAACACTCTTTCATCTGCAGAAGATTCAGGAAATATTTTTTTAATACCCTCATTCACGAATCTGGCGATCGTAGAATGATTTGTCTTGTCAAGTTCTTTGCAGGCCACCAAATAGGAAGAAGAAGGCTCTAATCTTAATGCACCCACAATTAAATTCGCAATATAGCGACCACAACTGTGGGTAGTTTGCATCAGCTGAAATCCAAATAATGTCATCCTTAAGTTCATTACGTATTTCTTCCAGAACATGTTGGTAAATTGTTGGTATGTAATTTTACCGCAGTGTTGATTCGTCTGGTATTTTTTCATTCAAGCAATATTTTCGCAGAAAATCTTTGAATGTAGGATTTGTAAGTTTGTGGAAAGGAATATTACTTGCAAGCAATGCTTCACATAAATCCATGCTAAAGTGGCTGTTTTGTTTGCCTATTGAAGTGGAATCACAGCTACTTGCTGCTGTTATAAGTTGTTGTCGTGGGCCTTTTTTTGCAATCCTGCGATATGAGGACTTGTCTTGACATGCTGGTCAATTTGAAACTTTTTTGTGCACGAAAGATTTTTCTCGCAAACGCGACAATATAAACATTTCCGTCGTATGTAAATGTTCCAGTAATCAGCTACCCACGAAGAGACATTTTTTTTGCGGATGGCATGGTACACGTTAAACTTTAACACAACACGTTAAAAATTGCAAAAAGACGACACTGATGCAAGCGCGTCAACAATAATGTTAAAACTGATATCTTGTTTTAAAATAAAAATTTGTCTTCGAGAAAATTGTTTATTTGATCCACGCTCAAACAAATATTCTTAGAAACTAACTACTTATCACTTAATATCCCGACCAAGAAACAAAGGAATAAAATACCGTCGTAATTTTGGGTATTCCCTTGGCACTATAACCTAATCGATGTTTAGACTATTGCAGGTAATGTCCCGGCGATAAGATCGGTTCCAGACGGTGACATTAACAATACCCTGAGCAATTCAATTGCCTAGTAATACCGAGAAATATTGTAAATATAGGGAAAATATGCATCATTACTAGATTTTGGGTAAAATATGCAATAATCGGTGAGAATGGTCTAAATATGCAAATGCATATGAAAATATGCAAATGCATATAATCCGGTCTCTAGTAATAAATAACATTTATTTTGTTATTGTTAATCTCAAATTTTGAGTCAATAAAATGGCTTTATGTTTTACAAATATAATTTGTCAACGCAGCTGTAACACATAAAAATATATCTTTAGGAATAAGGAACTTTATGCAAGACACCCCGTATATACAGTGGACATTCTTTTGTTAATCATTGGTCTTACAGTCCATCAAGTAATAACGTCTCACCTATAATTGGTAGTTGGTAAAAGAAATTCTTTTTTTTTGGAGTTGGCACTCCTGTAAACAATACTTTGTGGAAAGAGATGCATTTCGAACTTTATTTATGGTTAAATAGTACATTTTCGAACATGATTGTTTTGCACTTCGAGGCTGCGTTCCTATGAGTTATCCAAAAGGTCTTAAAATAACGCCTATAGCTGCTGCTAAGTATATGGGCAAGTCGAGGGCGTTCGTTAGCAAGTGGGTGAAACGATAAAAAATGTCGATGATCTACCAGAACGTGGTTCTAGAGGAAAAGTGTCGGACAAGGACGAAAAAATAAGTATTAACAGGTTTTCCTGAAATCTTTAATTAACTTTACGCCAAGGGGAGCAAAAACTAAACAAGAGAGGCTTGGATATTTCGTATAAAACAGTTCGCACTCGTCTCCGGTCTAACAATTTGGAGTACAATCAAGAAATCATTGCTTAGCGAAAAATCCCGAGAGATAGGAATCGCGTCGGCAGAGGAAAAATATAGATTGAGACTGGAGCAATGTATTTTTTTCCGATGAAGCTTCATTTAGAGGTAATGTTACGCGGGCAGTTGGTCAAAATTTCACCAAATCCACCATACCACCACTCACACGGCTAGATAGTTCTATTACAACGACACCTGTTGAGAAAGCAAACTTGCTGGCCGAACTGTTTGCTTCACATTCTACTGCCGATTTCCAAGGAAAAACACCACCTACTATTCCTATAGTGCAGTCAAGGATGCTCGATGTTGTCTTCAGACAGTGTATCATAAAACGTATTTTAATGAAGCTAGACACCAAAAAAGCTTCTGGCGCTGACGGAATACCCTCCATAATTCTCAAAAACTGTGCAAGGGAACTAGCACCAGTTTTCTGTAGACTTTTCAACATATCCTACAGAAAGGGAATATTTTCTTCCTGCTGGAAATGTGCTACAGTTCAGCCGATACCTAAAAAAGGCAAGAAGACCTTGCCAGACAAGTACCGACCAGTCGCACTGCTTTCAATAATATCGAAAGTCATGGAAAATGCTGTCAATCAGCATCTTGTAAAATACCTTGAAGGATTTAACATTATTAGCGATCAACAATATGGCTTTCGTAAACATAAATCAACAGGAGATCTTCTGACTTATATAACACATGTTTGGAACAACGCAATTGAACACTTCGGAGAATCGCGAGCGGTTGCTCTTGACATATCCAAGACATTCGACCGTGGTTGGCATGATGGACTGTTGGCTAAGCTACGCTCTTATGGTATATCTGAAAAGTCATGTTTCCTCAGAGAGCGTTCTTTACGAGTCGCAGTCGACGGATTTCTTTCTAACATCTTTCCTGTTAACGCCGGTGTGCCCCAAGGCTCCATACGATCTGCTGGAAAAGACCGGGAATCCAATCTACAGCTTTGTAGATGAGAGTACGCTTATCTCTTCATTCGTTTTGAACGCTCTGACATCGGCTGCTCAGGCGAATATCCGCAGACAGCAGGAAGTCATTCAACTTAACAAAGACCTGGAAGAAATTTTATCTTTGGGTGACAGTAACCAAGTGGAATTTAACGCTACAAAGACCCAGGCGGCAGTTTTTTCTAAAAAAGTTAGCGTTGCTGAACCCGACATAGTTATGTCGGGGCACTCCATTCCCCTAGCATCGTCACTCAATTTGTTGGGCGTTAATTTGGGAGCAAATATGTCCTGGCATGAACATGTTGCAGGCATAGTAAGGAGAGCTTCTCAAAAGTTGGGAATATTATTTCGAACCAGAAAGCTTTACACTCCACAACAACTGTTAATTCTTTGCAAAGCTCAAATTCGACCAACTATGGAATACCGCTCTCAAACATACACTGCGTTTGTTGGATTCTGTTTAGAGAAGGGCTGTTCGTCTGATTGAAGACCCAGAACTGACCGGGGGCCTTGATTCGCTGGAACATCGAAGAACGGTTGGCGACTTGAGTCTATTCTACAAGTATTTTCATGGAGAGTGTTCGAAGGGTGTAGCCCGCTTAATTCCTCCCAGAGTGGTGCATGTTAGAAGTACACGTCGCGCTGATACTTCACATCCGTATGAGGTTCAGCTTGTTACTCCTCGTACAACGCTTTTCAAGCAGTCTTTTATATGGAGAACATCATCCCTTTGGAATGGCTTACCCAGGACTGTGTTTTCCACCGAGTACAATTTACAGCGATTCAAGAACAACGTGAATCGCTTTTTCCGCACACGTGTCGCTCCTGTAGCGCTTTAGGGACTTCCCTGCAGCACGTGTGCTAGACCCATAAAAAAAGAGCCGCCTTTTAAGTTTTTACAAACGACCACTAGATGGCGCTGTTGAAACGTGACATTATCATTACTGTGCCCAACATGGTTAAAGAGGATCGGCATCTGACTTACCGAGATATAAAGCCATCCTTAGGCACATCGACTGCAGTACATTGGATTTTACATGAACATTTAGCTGTGAAAAAGATCTATTCCTGATGGATTCCGCATAATTTGACCGAAACTCAAAAAACAGGCTCGTGTCGTTTGGTGTAAGGAAATCACACCCCAACTCATCCCCCCATACAACACCCCCAACACACCCCCCCCCCCCCCCCCACCCAAAACCCAAACCCCCCCCCAAAAACCCCCCCCCCCCCCAAAACAAAAAGCTCTAAAAACCCCCACCCCCCCCCCCCCCCCCCCCCACCAAACACACCACCAACCCCCCCCCCCCCCCCCCCCCCCCCCCCCCCCCCCCCCCCCCCCCCCACCCCCCCCCCCCCCCCACCCCCCCCCCCCCCCCCCCACCCCCCCCCCACCCCCCCCCCCCCCCCCCCCCCCCCCCCCCCCCCCCCCCCCCCCCCCACACCCCCCCCCCCCCCCCCCCCCCCCCCCCCCCCCCCCCCCCCCCCCCCCCCCACCCCCCCCCCCCCCCCCCCCCCCCCCCCCCCCCCAAACCAACACCCAAAACCCACCTTCGACCCTGCAAAATCCGTATACAACATCGTAATAGGAGACAAAATTTGGATATATTCGTACGAGCCCGAAACTAAGCAACAATCAACTGTTCCAAGATGAACCGAAACCAAGAAATGTGGTTCGTTCGCGAACTACTTCCAAGGAAATGATCGCTTGTTTCTTTGGGTATACATGTTGCAACCATCGCTTCAGAGGATTGAAGAACAATTAATGCTGAATGGTATACAACAATTTGTTTGCCAGAAGTTATCGGTGAAATCAGGAAAAGCAATCGAAAACTTCTCATTATTCTTCATCATGACAATGCCAGCTCTCACACAGCACGTCAAACAATTGTTTATTTGAGAGAAAAAACATCGAACTAATGTCTCATTGCCCGTATTCACCTAATTTATCGCCTATCGACTTCTTTTTGTTGTCAAAAAAATGCGTGGACAGCGATTTTCATCCCCTCAAAAGTTGTTGAATCCTTCTAAAGCCATGTTTTTGAGGTACCAACTTCAGAGTGAAAAAAAATGTTTCGAGAATTGGTTTGAACACATGCAGAAGTGTATAAATCTTAAAGGCAAATATTTTGACAATAAAACGGTTCGTACAAAAAAATTTTCTTTCATTGTTTTTGTAAAAACTTAAAAGGTAGCCTTCGTATCATCCAACGAGTCTGGCTAATTTCCACTAACCGATTGGGTCAGCGCACCGTGAAACACCCCGTAAAGTTCCATGTTTGGGGATGTCTTTCTGAAAAAGGTTTTGGGAGACCTTCATCTTTAGCTATAATTTGAACGCCGAAGAAATGTTCTAGATTTACAAGACGGCATTAGTATTAACTGCCAAACGGTACTTTGTCGATAAAAATGAGGAGTGGATTCTTCAAGAGAATAACGGAGGAGTAAAACGTCTAGCCAGTGGAAAAGAGAATCCGGTATCGTCACACTAGTTTGACCTTCCCAGTTGCCCGATACAAACTCACGTATCATAAATCAAGCAGAAGCTTAGTAGTAAAAAGGTGTACACAGTGAAGCAGCTGTCACGGCAAATTCGGGCAATTTGGAAATCTTTGCTGCAAGAAACCGTGAAAAATGTCGTCGAAAGTATGTCCCGAAGATGCCAGGCGATTATCGACGCTATAGGGACTGGACAAATTACTGAATCATTAGCATTTTAATGGCAATTTTTGACTGTCGAAAAACTTTTTAAAAAAATACATTTTTATTCTTACTTGACTCACTGTATGATTGCAAAGCAATTTAAACCGTATAGAAAATAAAATAAAATATTACTACTCAGTATATATCACCACTACACCAAACACTTTATTTTTGCGCTCGACGCGCGTCTCGCTAAACCATGTCAGCTTCATCAGGAGCGATGATTGACTAAAGCTAAACTACAAATCTACCCTATTTATATTCAGCCTAACCCTTGAATTACTCAAGCGGAACTAATGACATAGGCAAGGCCATCAGTTCCGGTCCAGTAACCAGTAGAGGGGACTATAAGGAATAGGCCCTCTATCTTTATTTAAACTACTTTTACATTTTATGATTTCCATACTTTCGTATGCGTTCAACAATCTCCTATCAGATACATTTTTTATTAATCTTAGATTATTTAATGTTACAGTATGATCAGCTTCAAGGGCATGTTCGGCAACGCTAGACTTTTCTGTTCTATTGTATTTTAAGTGTGCTAAGTGTTCTATAAATCTTGTTTTAATTGACCTTTTAGTTTGCCCAACATACTTTTTGTCACAATCATTACAACTAATTTCATAAATTCCACTTTTCTCACAATTAGGAATCTTATCTTTGGGATTTCCTAAGATATTCCTCAGATTGTCTGATGACTTATAGACTAAGGTGAGGCCTACCTTATTAAATACCTTATTGAGTCCCTTGCTATATTTCGGATTATATGGTATGGAGACATACTTGGTGTTATTTTCTTCGCGTGTAAAAAAGGTGGAATTCTGAATATTAAACCTAAACTTATGTCTATTTATTAGCTTATTTACTAAGTCATCGTGATAACCATTAACTCTAGTTATATTTCTAATACGATTCCTTTCTTTATTAAAGTTTACTCTATTCAGAGGGAAAGTGACCAAACGATGAACTAAAAAATGTAATGAGGCTAATTTATGTTGTTTGCAATGAAATGAATCATTAGAAATATATCTATCTGTTACTGTGTCCTTCCTATAGATATCAAATTCTATTCTATTATTATTTTTAATAATTAAAATATCTAGAAAAGGCAATTGTCCTTTGTTCTCAACTTCGTAAGTGAATGTAATAGAAAATAACACCAAGTATGTCTCCATACTATATAATCCGAAAATAGCAAGGGACTCAATAAGGTATTTAATAAGGTAGGCCTCACCTTAGTCTATAAGTCATCAGACAATCTGAGGAATATCTTAGGAAATCCCAAAGATAAGATTCCTAATTGTGAGAAAAGTGGAATTTATGAAATTAGTTGTAATGATTGTGACAAAAAGTATGTTTTGCAAACTAAAAGGTCAATTAAAATAAGATTTAAAGAACACTTAGCACACTTAAAATACAATAGAACAGAAAAGTCTAGCATGGTTTTCGTAAACATAGATCAACAGGAGATCTTCTGACTTATGTAACACATGTTTGGAACAACGCAATTGAACACTTTGGAGAATCTCGAGCGGTTGCTCTTGACATATCCAAGGCATTCGACCGTGTTTGGCACGATGGACTGTTGGCTAAGTTACGCTCTTATGGTATGTCTGAAAGGTTCTGTTTGTGGCTCTCATGTTTCCTCAGAGAGCGTGCTTTACGAGTGGCAGTCGACGGATTTCTTTCTAACACCTCACTGTCAACGCCGGTGTGCCCCAGGGCTCCATACTGTCTCCTACTCTCTTTCTCATTTACATTAACGATCTGCTGGAAAAGACCGGGAATCCAATCTATAGCTTTGCAGATGACAGTACGCTTGTCTCTTCATTCACCTTGAACGCTCGGACATCGGCTGCTCAGGCGAATATCCGCAGACAGCAGGAGGTCGTTCAACTTAACAAAGACCTGGAAGAAATTCTATCTTGGGGGGTGACAGTAACCAAGTGGAATTTAACGCTACAAAAACCCAAGCGGCAGTTTTTTCTAAAAAAGTTAACGTTGCTGAACCCGACATAGTTATGTCGGGGCACTCCATTCCCCTAGCATCGTCGCTCAATTTGTTGGGGGTTAGTTTGGGAGCAAATATGTCTTGGCATGAACATGTTGCAGGCATAGCAAGGAGAGCTTCTCAAAAGTTGGGAATATTATTTAGAACCAGAAAGCTTTACACCCCACAACAACTGTTAATTCTTTACAAAGCCCAAATTCGACCAACTATGGAATACTGCTCCCACGTTTGGGGCTCCGCTCCCAAACATACACTGCATTTGTTGGATTCTGTTCAGAGAAGAGCGGTCCGTCTGATTGGGGACCCGGAATTGACCGGCGGCCTTGATTCACTGGAACATCAAAGAACGGTTGGCGACTTGAGTCTGTTCTACAAGTGTTTTCATGGAAAGTGTTCGAAGGATGTAGCCCGCTTAATTCCTCCCAAAGCGGTGCATGCTAGAAATACACGTCGCGCTGGTGCTTCGCATCCGTATGAGATTCAGCTTGTTACTCCGCGTACAACGCTTTTCAAGCAATCTTTTATATGGAGAACGTCATCCCTTTGGAATAATTTGCCCAGCGCTGTGTTTCCCACCGAATACAATTTACAGCGATTCAAGAACAACGTGAATCGCTTTTTCCGCACTCGTGCCGCTCCTGGAGCGCTTTAGGGACTTCCCTGCAGCACGTGTGCTAGACCCATAAAAAAAAAAAAATGCCGAACATGCCCTTGAAGCTGATTATACTGTAACATTAGATAATCTAAGATTAATAAAAAATGTATCTGATAGGAGATTGTTGAACGCATACGAAAGTATGGAAATCATAAAATGTAAAAGTAGTTTAAATAAAGACAGAGGGCCTATTCCTTATAGTCCCCTCTACTGGTTACTGGACCGGAACTGATGGCCTTGCCTGTCATTAGTTCCGCTTGAGTAATTCAAGGGTTAGGCTGAATATAAATAGGGTAGATTTGTAGTTTAGCTTTAGTCAATCATTGCTCCTGATGAAGCTAACATGGTTAGCGAAACGCGCGTCGAGTGCAAAAATAAAGTGTTTGGTGTAGTGGTGATATATACTGAGTAGTATCATTGTGCCAAAGATTCCACATTCCCAACTTAGAAAATAAAATATTGTTAAGATTTTTAGTACTTACTATTAGTGTGTAAGTATGACTACGTATCCAGATTTTAAATTTTCTTTGAAAATTTAATTTCATCTAGCAGTTTTTAGCTAAACGTCTATTTGTCTTCAGGATTGCCAATCTAACAATTCAAATCACCATAAACCCCCAAGGAAGCAGAACTACAAGAGTGATCATTAACCCACCAAATATGTACAAATGTAAGAACTGTCCTAAAAGTTTCAGGACTAGTAGTGCCTTGAAGGTGCATATGAATGATTATCATCCTCTAGCCAGGTAAAAAGATTACAAAATATATTTATGGGGTAGCATAGAAAGTTGTTTCCCTTTTTCAATTTTTCCATAGTTTTGAAATAAATTATCATATATAGCATATTTAAACTTTTTCATTTTACTATCTTATTATTTATATAAATTAACGATTTTTAAGAAAAAACACCATCTACTATTCCCACGCTGCAATCAAGTATGTCCAATATTGTCTTTAGCTTCTGACGTTGTCGGAATACCTGCCATAGTACTCAAAAGATGCGCGAGAGAACGAACACCAGTTTTCTGTAGACTTTTCCACCGATCCTACAGAAAGGGAAGATTTCCTTCCTGCTGAAAATGAGCTACAGTCACAGTAAACATGCTACAGTAGCGAAACTGAGCTCCAATTTGGTGACAAAATTTTGACGGCGCATGTGTCGACGGGTCCTTTTTCAAAATGGCCGCTCAGTGTTTACATCCGATCTCGGAATGTGTCTTTGGAAATGTATTGTCCATCGTTTCTTGATGTGACTGCAGTTTATATGAATATAAAGACAGAAGGAAGAGAGAGTTTGTAGAAAAAAAGAATTAAAAACGGTTGTAAGTGAAGAGAATCGAAAAGATTGAGAAACAATTTATATAATCATGAGGAAAGGAGGTTATTGTTGTGCAGTTAAGAATTGCAATATTCCATATAATTATTTTCGCAAATTATTTGCTCCCACTCACACTTTTTTATGCTCTAAAATTTGCAAATAAGAAATTTCTAACTGAATCAGGGCGCGCTAAGACTATTATTCTAAATCATAACTAAATTTAATTATGTTTTATTTGCATCACATGTAATCATCAACAGTATTATCCGTCAAAGTTTAAGTTGCTGCATTAATGATTTTTTTTGCAGTTCCTCTGTTTTTAGTTGAAACAATGAATGCATAGAAATCATGGTATGCGATTAAAGTTGTTGGAGTTGTTGATTATTTTAATAAACCTCTATTGCTTGCTTTCACAAGACAACTTTTCACTATCTTAAATGCATTTTTGAAAAAATACATATGCATGAAACAATATTATCATTACTAATGTACATTTTGTTTAGACGTATTTGCTCAAGAGACGCCCTTCCAGGGAACCTTGATTGATTTAATAAAACGTTCGTATTGGTAGAGTGATTTGGTCATTAACGCTTGAAATTTATTTCTAAACTTAGTTCGGCTGGTTATTTAAAAATCCTGATGTGATTGCTCAATTCTGACCTAGGATTCGGTTTCAGCGCCCAAAAATACATATAAGTATAGCGATCTGTTCGGTAGTGAAAAACTTTTTTTGCGTGCCTGTGTAATTTTTTTATGATTAATAAATTCTGGTTTTTAGAAAGATTTATTTTTGTGTAAACTAATATGCAGTTATTTAAAACTATTTATATTTGTGTAAATTATAAATAAAACATTTTTTTTTTCTTAAAGGCGTATTTTCAAGAGGCTTCTAGTTTTCAATAACTTCATCTGTATTAATTATTTGACACACCTTTTCTAATAATAAACCTGATAAATTAACACTGTTTAATTGCAAGTACAATTAATACTCTGAAAGTGATTTTTTTTTTTCTATTTTTCTCTATAAATTACATTGCTCCTTTTTCATGCCAATCTGTCAAAAGTTTCTGTGAATATATCGTAAGGAATACAGAACCTATAACAACATATTTATTATTTTCAAATTTTAGACAATATATTTTATTTTCTTATAAGCTGAGTTTGAAAGTTTAAATATTAAGTGTCATGTTGAGATCACAAAACCACTGGGGAATGGGATTATTGAAATAACTGATATAAATCGATTATTGAATCAAATATGCTATTAAAATAAGAAAAAATTTAATGTGATTCCAAAGAAATTTTTGTAATATGATTTTGTCAGACGATGTGTGCCAGAGGGTAAAATATTCTCAAAATAAATTCGTTAAATGGACAGTACACTTAATCGAAGTCCATTTTGATAGTAATTATGCTTACTATTAAAATTTTGACGATTTAGTTACCTGTTATTAATATTCCTTCTATAAAGAACTTATTTCTATTGTTGTATACCTATACTATAAATTAAACATAGTTATTTTCCTTTTAAACTGTAATTGACAATACTCAGTATATATGAGTCAATCATTTCTCCTAATGAAGCTAATATGGTTAGCGAAACGAGCATTGAGTGCAAAAATAAAGTGTTTGGTGTAGTGGTGATATATACTGATTAGTGTCATTGTGCCAAAGACTCCACATTCCCAACATAGTTGTAATTGACAAGTCAGTTTGGTCATAACTAAGTATTGTATGTAAATATAATTAGGAAATTACTGTATTGACTCTTTGATGTAAATATTAATTCATTGTACATAAAAGCAAGCGATAATTACGTTATCAAAAGGCAATACGGATAACAACACAAAAAGGTATAGAACCTCTAAGAATCATTCACATAGAAAATAGAGGTCTATACATATACGTTCATAATTCATTAATAATATTATATTAACCTTTCTCGAAGTTACACAATATAGTTTTGTAGTTTAAGAAAAAATAAGTACCAAAAAACTAGATACAGTGTTTTTTTTAATTAACAATAGATCTATCACACCAAACAACACAACACAACACAACACTGCTTAGAAAAAAATGCTCTTATTTTAGAAGATATTGAGAATATGTTTTTATTTCACGGTACAAGAAAAATTGCATTAAGTATTATGTAAAGGGGGGCGGCCATTTTGTCAGCTGTCAAGTGATTTATGTTTAGTTTGGTTTGGCATTTCAACATGAATAGACTGACACCTGAACAACGCTTCCAAATTGTGCAAATTTATTTTGAAAATCATGGTTCTGTTCGAAATACGTATCGCGCACTACGTCGATTTTACGGTCAACATCCGAGCACTTAATTCGATTAACTATGGAACGTTTTCGCACCACGTTTACTCTAAATGATAATACGCATCCACAGAGACGTCGTACAGTGCGTACAGAAGAAGTCATTGCTGCTGTAGAGCGTAGCGTAAAGGAAGACCCGAATCAGTCTATCCGCCATCGTGCACAGGAATTGGATATGTGTCCATCCACTTTATGGAAGATTTTGCGGAAAGATCTTGATTTGCGTGCTTACAAAATCCAACTCGTGCAACAATTGAAGCCACACGATCACCTAGCAAGGCGTAGATTCGGTGAATGGGCCTAAAACAAGATTGCCGTTGATCCCGATTTTCATAAGCGAATTTTGTTTAGCGATGAAGCTCACTTTTGTTTGAATGGATACGTCAATAAACAAAACTGCCGTATTTGGAGTGATGATAATCCTCAAGTGTATGTTGAGACACCGTTACATCCAGAAAAACTGACTGTTTGGTGTGCTTTATGGGTTGGTGGAATCATTGGTCCGTACTTCTTTAAAAACGATGCTGGTCAGAACGTTACAGTCAATGGTGACCGCTATAGAGCCATGATTACTGACTTTTTCGTTCATCAATTGAACAACCATGATGTGCAGGAGCTGTGGTTTCAACAAGCCGGCGCAACATGTCACACAGCTCGTGCCACAATTGATTTATTGAAGGAAACGTTTGGTAACCGCATAGTTTCACGTTTCGGACCCGTGAATTGGCCTCTAAGATCGTGCGATTTAACGCCGCTAGACTATTTTCTGTGGGGATATGTGAAGTCGCTAGTCTACGCCGATAAGCCCGAAACGATTGACCACTTGGAGGACAACATTCGCCGCGTTATTGCCGATATACGGCCACAAATGTTGGAAAAAGTCATCGAAAATTGGACCTCCAGATTGGACTACGTCCGAGCCAGCCGTGGCGATTATATGCCAGAAGTCATATTTAAATTATAATGCCAGATTATCTTTCGAATAAAGTAAATTTCATGTCAATTTAAAAAATTCATCTTTGTTTTATTTCATTTCAAAGTTCTATACCTCTAAAAAAAAACACCCTATATGTTAAAATTAAATTAATTTAGTCCTTAAAAAACATCTTCAATCACAAATTTACTTGAAAAATGATGTAAATAAAACTTTAACCTCAAACAGTGACGTTTAACTTTGATAGACTTTTGAATTTTTGGATAAGGTTATTAAAAACTGAAGTTGAATATGAAGAATTCCATCAAATACCTTCCTATCAAGTTTTTCCCCTGTATTCATTTCTTTTCTAACAAAGTGCTCCATTCTTTTTGTTTTTTTTTTTATTACTCATGCTGCATTAACTTTTTATATTATTCATGCTGTATTAAATAACAAATCAAAAATTTTCAAACATTTCTATATCTATGATTTTGAATGATAAAACTTTTCACAACTTTATTTGTATTTCAAATCTCGCGCTGGTCCACTTTTAACATGGCAGATTGCCACGTGACCTTCTGAAAACGAACCCGATTTTTCCTATGTGGTTATCCTTGAGTTTCGCTACTGTATAGTCTGATTACTGTGCTACAGTTGAGCCCATACCCAAAAACGGCAAGAAGAGCTTACCAAACAACTACTGACCAATCGTACTGCTTTCAATATTATCAAAGTCATGGAAAAGGCTATCAACCTCTTTTGAAATATCTTGAAAGATTGAATATTATTAGCAACTATCAATATAGCTTTCGTAAGCAAAGATCGACAGGATATCTTCTAACTTATGTAACAGCTAGAAATCTCGAGCCGCTGCACTTGATGTATCCAAGGCATGCGACCGTGTTTGGCACGATGGATTGTTGGCTAAGTTACGCGTTTATGATATGTCTGAAAAGTTCTGTTTATGGCCCTCATGTCTTCTTAGAGAGCGTTCTTTGCGAGTGGCAGTCGACGGATTTCTTTCTCTAATACCTTCACAGTCAACGTCGGTATGCACCAAGGCTCCATACTGTCTCCTACTCTCTTTCCCATTTACATTAACAATCTTCTGGAAAGGACCAGGAATCCAATCTACAGCTTTGTAGGTAGTACGCTTATTTCTTCGTTCACTATGAACTCTCGAACATCGGCTACTCATGTAAATATCCGCAGACAGCAGGAAGTCCTTTAAACTAACAAAGATCTTGGGGTGCCAGTAACTAAGTAGAATTTAACTCTACAAAAACCCAGGTTATTTTTAAAAAAGTTAACGTTGCTGAACCGGACATAGTTATGTCGGGATATTCCATTCATCTAACATTGTCATTCAGTTCACAAGAGAGCTTCTCAAAAGCTGGGAATATTATTTCGAACCAGAAAACTTTACACTCTGCAACAACATTTAATTCTGTACAAAGCTTAAATTCGACTTATGACTGAATTCTGGTGGTTTGGGGCTCTGCTTCAAATATACACTGGATTTGTTGGATTCTATTCCGAAGAGAGCCTTGCGCCTGATTGGAGACCCAGAACTCAACAGCAAGCTTCATTGCTGGAACATCGCAAACTTGAGTCTATTCTATAAGTATGGATGTAGTCCGCTTAATTCCTGTCAGAATGGTGCCTGCTAATCTCTTTGGAACGAGTACAATTTACAGCGATTCAAGACCAATGTGAATCGCTTTTTCCGCAAATGCGTCGCTCCTATAACGCTTTGGGGATTTCCCAACTGCACGTGTGCTATGCCCATAAAAAAGAGATGCGGTGAATAGTCTTCCTGAACTCGATTCATATTTAGCTGCTTTTCTACCATCTTTAGATGATTCGTACCTCCTGAATACCTTTGCTTGCTAAACATTCCTCACCGTAACACTTTTCTAACATTTTTAACATATCCGTACAATAAATTTTGTTTTTAAGGCAAAATTTAACGAAAATTCTTTGCTCACGATATTTATTAAATTTTAAAAATACAAGAAATTTTTACAATGACGAAACACTCGTTTTATTTTAACGTAATTTAAATGTCATGTAAATTTTTGTCAGGTGTTAATGACAGTTCTACCATCTTAAAAAACAAATACTGAAATAGATAGCAATAGGGCGCGTATTTTTTTAAAAAATATATTCCCCTTAGTTTTGATACATGTAGTAGTATTACAGATATTATAGAAGCGATATTATGTACAATATTATTGATAGTTTAGGTCAACTAGTTTTATTTTTATTTATTTTTTAGTTCTGAAAGTAGTACTCGTTCAAGAAAGTTCAAATTAGCTGAAGAATCGAAAGACCATTCTTTGAACCTTGAGATCGATGATAGTAAAGGCATGTACGAATGTATGGAATGTAACAAACGGTTCATGTCGTCGCTGTTATTAAGGAAACATATGGATATGCATTTTAAGCCTCTGAATTGCCAAGTTTGTAACCAAGGGTATGAAATTATTTAACAGTAATAAATTAGCAACTATGGGGGTTAGAAGGGAACAATCCATAATGGTCACAATTTAAACTTCCAGCCCAATTTTTTTATTTGTTCTTTGTTTTGCCGGTGGTGGCGCAGCGTTCATGGCGATTCTAATCTGCCACACAAAAGAATGCCGTATTTTGTTCAAAGCTATTTTATATACAGTATTTGAAGACAGATGGCTTTGCTAAGGCAACTTGATGTCGTGCATCGTGTGCTGTTATCTGATAGATGACACCAAAAAAAATTTGACACTGATTTATAGCTTAGTTTGCATTTTAGCCATTTCAGTAAGTAGTATAACGTGTCTGTCGCTAAGATGGAAAATGTGGAGTATGGTTCAGTGATTCGCTTTTTGCTTTTGGATGGAAAAACGTGTGAGGAGAAAAAAAAGCGAAATTGGATGTTATTTATGG
>CM032448.1:29774770-29817073 GCA_019049505.1 Pachyrhynchus sulphureomaculatus
ATAAGTTTAGGTTTAATATTCAGTATTCCACCTTTTTTACACGCGAAGAAAATAACACCAAGTATGTCTCCATACCATATAATCCGAAATATAGCAAGGGACTCAATAAGGTATTTAATAAGGTAGGCCTCACCTTAGTCTATAAGTCATCAAACAATCTGAGGAATATCTTAGGAAATCCCAAAGATAAAATTCCTAATTGTGAGAAAAGTGGAATTTATGAAATTAGTTGTAATGATTGTGACAAAAAAGTATGTTGGGCAAACTAAAAGGTCAATTAAAACAAGATTTAAAGAACACTTAGCACACTTAAAAATACAATAGAACAGAAAAGTCTAGCATTGCCGAACATGCCCTTGAAGCTGATCATACTGTAACATTAGATAATCTAAGATTGATAAAAAATGTGCCCGATAGGAGATTGTTGAACGCATACGAAAGTATGGAAATCATAAAATGTAAAAGTAGTTTAAATAAAGACAGAGGGCCTATTCCTTATAGTCCTCTTTACTGGTTACTTGACCGGAACTGATGGCCTTGCCTATGTCATTAGTTCCGCTTGAGTAATTCAAGGGTTAGGCTAAGTATAAATAGGGTAGATTTGTAGTTTAGCTTTAGTCAATCATCGCTCCTGATGAAGCTAACATGGTTAGCGAAACGCGCGTCGAGTGCAAAAATAAAGTGTTTGGTGTAGTGGTGATATATACTGAGTAGAATATTATTCTTATTGGTTTAAAAAAAAATCTCTTCGGCCTACACCAGCTTCCGAAACCAACAGTTTAGTCAAATGCTCGGTAAGACTACCTGTATCTAAGAAAAATAATAATCAAATAAATTTAATAGAAATGAAACATAGATGAACATAGTTATATTCGCCTATGCTAAATAATTTTCTGTTTTGTCTTTCAGCTTTTCCACCATAAAGGAACTAAAAAAACATCTTCCCGTACACACACCTGCCGTTTATCAGCCTTCTTCAGTCTCAAATTTAAAAGACGAATTACATGAAAATCATGTTGTGACCAATATAAAACCACCGGAACCGAAAATTTATGGTTGCGAAATTTGCGGCAGACAGTTCTCAAGGCATTCAAATTTACAGAGACACATAGAGATTCATCAAGGGGAGGGAGCTATGTATAAGTAAGTTCAAATGGCTATGATGTTTTTTTGTGGCATTTGTTCATTAAGGCGTTTTTCCAGCCTAAGTTAGAATTAATTTTTTTTTGCCCTTTTTCACTGTGATATTTAAGACTTCTTGGTTCTAATCAATAGCAGTCAACCAAGTTATGCGACTGAAAGCACAAAAAAAACGAGGTAGAAAACCGTCCAAAACACTATCATTACTTTGGACTTCACTCCTTATAGTTACTCTGTTTATAAATTCCTATTTAGTAAAAGTGTAGCTGTGATTAATTCCATAATTAGATCAATAAAGCGTCAATTTAAATTTACCTGAGAATCATTCTGAGAATATGGGTAGGTGGAAGCGTATTTTGCTGTCTCGGTACCATTATAGGTATGAACATCCCACGCACACAACAACTGGGGGAAGTCTCTAACTTTATAATTTTTTCAAATCTGGTTAAATTTTTCTTCAGGTATTATCAAAAAATAAAAGCAAGTATATTTTTGCAAACCTTACCTACCCATACGTCGATATTTTGAAAACTATGTACTTTATTTCTAGGAAGTGTATCGTTGGTAATTAAAACCATTGATATTTTATTGTAAAAGGTACTGGCAAAATATGTCTATATCGCATTTTAGAAAAAAAAAAAAACTATTTACGTAAAATAAACACGAGAAATATGTCTTATACTTGCCCGATCTTATTTTATTGCAATTTATCTCGCATTAATGTTCTTGTTAATTCTAAAGTTTTGTGCAAAGTATTGCCATTCCCCTAAAAACACAGATGTGCAATTTTGCCACATGGACACACCAGAACTCTCTAGCGCAGTATTTGTACCTTTGGTTAATGTTGCTACTGACTTTTTGCATCGGTGATTGTCGGTCAAGTAAGAACATGTCGCATATTATTGTATATGTATATGTATTTATAATACATACATAGATTTGTTGCGAATCTAAAGTAGGATATTATGAGGTAATGATAAACCACAATATAATAGGTGCTCAGAATATGATGAAATAAGCTAAGAGCAAATATGATCTACTCGTGAACTCAATCAGTTCGCGAATCAAAATAAGTTATTAAAAGCTTCTACGTTGTTGTACTGAGCAATATTGGCTCTGGACGTAAAGTTGAAAAAATGCAGTCGTCTATTTTTCCTGGTTCAAAATCAGTCTATTCGATAAGCACTGCTGAACTCTGAGCTTCTTCAATGTTGACATCGTACTGACGCTACTAAGTTGTATAGATATTTTTTCATCCTCGAAGCAATGATATTATAAGAGTCGCCACATTACTTCTTATTCCTGTGTAGATAATAAGCTTTTACTAAAAAGATACTCCGATTTAGAGCATCGAATGCTCTTGATAAATCAAATAAACAAACTAGGAATAGCAGCATATTCGGGTTTTCGTGTTTATTTCGTCGAGACAACACGTGTTTTTCGATGCTCCGTATAATAAACGTCTAGTAACGGAAATATTGAGTTTCTTGTGTCTTTTTCTGTTTAAAGTGTGCCTACAGTACAGTTTATTTTATCCTAAATTTTGGTAAAAAAACGGATTTGAAATAAGGGAGAAATCAGGGTCGAAAGGTGCTTAACCAGTGATAGTTAGACACTAACCAATAGTGACTTAATGAGCCCTAGTATATAGATGGACAAAAAGTGCCAGCTCAAAGATAACATCGGATCTTTAGCGATCTATGGTAAATCTGCTTGATATACGAGGAGTCATCAACAATGCCAGAGACAACGGATCAGACTACTGATAATGGGGCTGAGAAAACCAAATGTTTACATTGTAAAAAGTTTGTTACTACAAGCTATGAATGTTTAAAAGTGTGGTGGAATTTTTCGTCGGCTTGTATGAATCAGGCCAACGAGGCTAAAAGTAGGTGTCGTCATATGGACATCAAAAATTTGGTTAAAGAAGTAGAGTCTCAGAATAAAAAACCATACAGAAGTTGATATCTAGAGTCTCGGGGCTTGAGGATGCTGTTGCAAATCTTGGTGGCAATTCCGACAATCAGCATAAAAACCTGGATTGTGATACAATTACAGTTTTGACCGAAAAAATTGAAGCTCTTGAAAATAAAATTAAGCGGCTTGGGAGCAGTTCAGATGAGGCTGGCGAGGATATAGCTAACACAGCTGCTTCTAACATGAAATCGACTATGGAAAGCCCAAACAATAATGACACCATATCAACCATATCAACAGAGCTGAGGAAATCAATCAGAGCAAATAGGTATCATGCTTCATAATGTGGTTGGGGCCATAAAGAGTAGTAATGCTGAGCTGGTAAGATTTCTTACGGAAAATCCGCAGCTTCCATTGTACCAGCGCCAATCAACATATACCGCAGGTGAAATCTCCAACAAAATTACAACCCCATTACAGAGGACGCTCAATGGTAAAGGCAATGGTACAACTTCGTATACTGGTGCGGATCCAAACTTAAAAAGTTCTGGGAAAGCTGAGACCGAAACGGCCAAGACAAGGGTGGTCGTTCGTGGCACAAGTGATGCTGTAACTGACATTAAGGCTGCAACTGAGAGAAGATGGATTTATGTGGGAAATTTATCTTATGAATGTAATGTCGATCAAATCAAAGAACATCTAAGCAACAACAACATTCCTATTATAAATTCTGAAAAGATAAGTGGAAGAAATAGTAACAGTAGCCTCATTCAAGATAGCCGTTGATCCAGGTCTGGAGGGTACAGTGTTGAGAGGTGAAGTATGGCCAGTTAATGTAACTGTAAAGCCTTTTATTTTCCGCAATTCGAGGCGTGCGGATGACATGGGATATCGACAAAATTTTGGGACCAGTTATCGTCGCCGAGAAGGATCTCGCAGAAGATGGTGAATGTTGGACCTCGTCGAACAAATGATTCTGTAAACGTTATCTATCAGAATGTCCGATCATTGAACTCTAAATTAATAGACTTTAACAATAATGTGTGGGCTACATCTGATGAATATGATGTTGTGATTTTAACTGAAACTTGGCTTCATGATTATGTTCCGGATAGCGAAATATTTCCGGCCATGTTTAATGTGTTCAGGAAGGATAGAAATTATGCAACATGTGGAAAGTCCAGAGGGGGTGGGGTTCTGATAGCGTCAAAAGGACATATTGATATTTCTAGGGTTAATACACATTTTGAGGATGAAAATGTTGACCTTCTTTGTGTAAAGTTAAATTTGGGGAATAGTAGATTCATTTATCTTCTTGCTGTATATGTTGCGCCAATGTGCGGTCTGCATTCATATGAAAAGCTATATACGTTTATTGAAGAGCAAAATTATCTCTTGGATTCTAATTTTGTAATTATGGGTGATTTTAATTTAACATATCTCAAAACGTATTATGAAGTGAGAAAAGCTGATAAATATGTTGAATTGTTAAATCATTTTTTAAGCTTCTACGGTGCTAATCAGTATAATCAAGTAGTAAACTCCACAAACCGATTATTGGACATTGTGGTAAGTAATGTTAATTGTCTTGTTTTAAAAAACGACTTTAGTCTCGTTCCAGAAGATAAATACCACCCCACTCTGGGTATTTCCGTATCAATACCGCATATAAGAATAAAAGAATTAAAATCTAATGATGTACGCTATAATTTCCGCAAAGCGAACTATTTGTCTTTATATCATATGTTACATGCCACAGATTGGACATTTCTTGAATCTTATGGTAATGTTAATCTAGCCCTCAACGGTTTTTATGAGAAAATATATGACATATTTAATAAGTGCATACCTAAAACTAATAATAAATCAAAAAATTATCCTACTTGGTTTAACATAGAAATAATAAATAAACTCAAGTATAAAGCAAAATTGAGAAAAAAAAAATAAAATGACTAATGATTTACTGGTATTGTTAGAATTTAAAAAAATACGGGCTCAACTGAAAAAGGATATAAGAAGTGCTCAATGTGCGTACTTGATAACAGTACAGAACAATATTGGAATAAGCCCTCGTTTATTTTGGTCCTTTATAAATAACAAAAAAGGGTCATTGCATATACCAAATAAAATGTTTTTCAATATAGAGGAGTTTAATGGAGGGGATGAAATATCTAATGCATTTGCTAATTACTTTGAAAGCGTCTACTCTAATGATTTAGGTAGCAGTAATGATAGTGTTGAAAGTGTCAATCATCACTGTGTTTTAATTGACAAAATTGATATAGTTAATGTTGTGGAGACATTGAGGGAGTTGAAGGACGATAGAGCAACAGGCCCAGACGGCATTCCCCCATATATATTTAAGGGCTTTGAGGATATATTATGTTATCCGCTACTGTTTTTGTTTAATTTGAGTCTTAAAAACAAAAATGTTTCCCCACCTGTGGAAAAGAACAAGAATATGTCCAGTTTTTAAAAAGGGTGACAAAAACGATATAAAGAGCTATAGACCAATTGCAATACTCTCAACGGCAGCTAAAGTTTTTGAAAAGATTATTTATAACAATATATCAAACTCGGTTCGTCACAGTATAAGTACTTATCAGCACGGCTTTATGGAGGGTAGATCTGTCATTAGTAATTTATTAGCGGTAACGCAGGCAACGTCAGATGTCTTAAATCGGCGCGGCCAAATGGATATTGTATATACAGACTTTGAAAAGGCATTCGATAAGGTCTCATTTGCGATATTGTTGAATAAGCTGGAGAAGGATTTGGATTCCACGTGAATTTAATTGAGTTTTTTTAAAATCTTACCTTTATAATCGTGAACATGTAGTAAAGATAAAGGGGTATGAGTCCAAACCTTTTACACCTACATCCGGGATTCCGCAGGGGTCCAACCTAGGACCTCTGCTCTTTTTACTCTATATCAACGGCATCACTTGTGTAGTTAAAAATGCATCCTGCTGTTATTTGCTGACGACTTAAAACTTTATTATGAAATCAGATCGCCTGCTGACTGCCGGATTTTTGCAGAATGATATAGACAACGTTGCAAAATGGGACAACTGACAATAAGATTTACTTTAGTGTAAGTAAGTGTACTGTTGTTTCTTATACTAGAAAAACTGAAGCCGATAAAGTTTACATATAGTATTGAGAATGTCCACTTTTTGTATGAGGATAAGATAAAGGACTTAGGGGTGATTTTTGATTCTAAATTGACGTTTAACTATCACGTAAGTTATACAGCAAGTAAAAGCGAACAAAATGTATGGCTTAATTGTCAGAAGCATAAAAGATTTTAGAAGTACAAATTGCATAAAACAGCTATACATATCCTATGTTAGAAGTATATTAGAATATGCTAGTATAGTATGGTCACCCTTTTATAATTGTCACAAGCGAACACTTCAATTGATACAGAATAAAATAATGCGTTACATGCATTTTATAAACAAACCGGTTCATATAACTCTATGATCTCTTACACACTGTTGCACGAACGCTATGGGATGGTAACCTTAGAGAAACGTAGAAAACAATATTGCATGTTCTACTTGTACAAAGTAGCGAATGGTCTCATTGATGACCCGGCATTTCTGTCCAACTTATATTTTAATGTGCCAACGTATACCACAAGAAATCATAGCACTTTCTATATATCAGATGTAGCCCATAATAACTATCACCTGGGATCTCCATTGTATAATGCTTGCATGCTATACAATGGAATCCAGAATAGTGTAGATATATTTAATGATAAGTGCAGTCTTTTCAAAACTAAATTGCGTGCGTTGTTTTAAGTGTATGTAGATTATTATGTAATATTATTTTTATCTTAAGTTAATTTAAGTTCTAGTACTTTGTAATTGGAAAGATCTCTGTGATCAATCTGTAAAGTGCAATAAATAAATAAATAAATAAATAAATATTCCACTTTATAAGTCAGAGAAATGGGATCCAAAATAAACTCGTAGAAAGAAAAATACTAAATTATTTAAACTGCTCAGCAATCGACTCTGTCCTTATTTAAAAATCATGTTTGCTAAGTTACAAGAAGACCATGTCATTCTTCGGTAGCTATTCAATATTTATTCCATTTTTTTTCTTTTAAATTTCAGATGTGCATATGTAAACTGTTCCTACCACTACGTTTCTTCACTAACTCGTCACGTGGTAACCTGTCACGTGGATACGGGCGAAAAAAAGATTACAAAAGTTTCAAGCGTCGATAACGAAGCCGTAGAAAATTCGGACAATACCGAATTTAAATTTTTACCAGAGGACCAAATAATCCAAATGACACAGTTGGAAGACGTGAGCTCCGGAAATTTACAATATGTTAATGAAGCGATGGTGGTGGACGAAAGTTTAAGTATAGGGGAGGGTGTGGAAGTTTTACAGATTCCTGTAGATGAAGGAAATATTATAAAACACGAATAATTTCGAGAAGAGTGTGTTGGGTGGCTAATAAATTTCTGTCCCAACCGTCAAAATTTGAACGATTTCAGGTACTGCTACAGATTTTAGATAAGAAGTAAACCTCCGGCTTCACTGGAAACATGGCACACTGTTCTATGTCAGATGGATCATCTTGTAATAATTTATTTGTTCCAGTTGTTAAAGATTACGATAGTCAATAGAGTTGTTGAGCTTGTCACAGATATTTCATTTCAATATTACAGAATATAAAAGGAATCCTAATTATCATGTACAGTCAAAATAGTTAAATATTATAAAATTTACTAAATTTAAACGAGTAACTATCTTTAACAATCCTTTTAGTCCACTGCTGGAAATAGATCTCCCCTATTCCTTCCATTTCTGTCAGTCCTGCGCCAATCGGTACCAGATTCTTCCTGCTGTTCTTTTCGCGCTATCTATTCATCTTGCTGGTGGCTTTCCTATACTTGTTTTGTATGTTTTTTTTTAACGTTCACCTCCCCGCCTGAGTAGGGATTTTACCCTTTTTCAAATCCCCTGGATATCGGTGGGGATGTCGTAATACGTCAACGTTTGGCGAAAACATACATTATTGTACCAGTGTACAAGTATGAAATGCGGTTTTTTTTTTCTAAAAAAACATGTTAAATTCGGAAGAATGATAAAAAGTGCTTTATTCAAAGTATGCTCCATCGCTTGTTATACATTTTTCCTATCTTTCGGGCAATTTGTGAATACCACGCCAGTAAATCTTCCCTTTTTTCTGCGAACCATTCATCGAGCCATTTTTTCACATCTTCGTACGAACCAAAGGAGCCACGTCTGGTGGAGTAAGCCGCATGGGGTAGAACTTCCCAGCTGAGTGCTTCCAATGTGTCGCGAACTGGTTTTGCCGTATATGATGGAGCATTGTCATGAAGAAAAATGACTTTGTATTGCCTCTTTCGATATTCTGGCCTTTTTTCAAGCAGCGAACGGTTCAAATCGGTCAATTGTTGTTGGTAACGTTTAATATTAACCGTTTCCCCAGGTTTTAACAGCTCATAATAGACCACACCCCTCTGGTCCCACCAAACACAGAGCATCGTCTTTCTGCCAAAGCGATTCGGTCTTGCGGTCGATGTGGATGATGCACCTGGGTCTACCCATGATTTTTTGCGCTTGGTATTCTCAAAATAAATCCACTTTTCATCCCCTGCAACTATACGATGCAAAAAACGATTTCCTTTTGTACCGAGCCAACAAAATGTCACACGTGTTTTTGCGCGTTTCCATTTGCCTGTCGTTCAACTCATGTGGTACCCATCTACCGGTCTTCTGAATCTTTCCCATCTCTCCTACCGATTGGAAACAGCTTGTTGACTAACGCCCAATTGCTCGGCGAGTTGTTTTTGTGTTTTGCGAATCATCTTCGTCCAACAATGCTTGCAATTTCACATCTTCGTATTTTTTTGGCGTTTTTCTACGTTCCTCCTTGTCTGCAACATCGAAGTCACCACTTTTGAAACGCCGAAAATCATCGTTCACACGTATTTTGCGATGGAGCATGTTCACCATAAGCTTCTCGAAGTAATCGGAATGATTCAACAGCAGTTTTCTCAAATGAAAACAAAAAATTAATGCTGTCTGCGAATGCTCTTTGTTCGGTATAAATTTCGACATATTGAACACAACACTATGCACACATTTTTCCAATTTGTCACTGTGCGCGTCTGACATTTGTTGATGACACAACAAAATGGTGCAGTGTCAAATCTTTATAGCACAAACTGCATTGGTGCACCAACTATTGTCTGAAATCCGCATTTCATACTTTCACATTTTTTTTTTTATCGTTCACCTCCCCGCCTGAGTAGGGATTTTACCCTTTTTCAAATCCCCTGGATATCGGTGGGGATGTCGTAATCCGTCAACGTTTGGAGAAACATACATTATTGTATTTCACGGCGCCTTTTTTAAACAACGCGGTAGTGCTTCCACGGACGTTATTGCATTTCTGCAAACAACTACTACATATGTACGTGGTCAGGTCATATATACATATATAAAAGTATACCGACCTGCCGGGATTGAACCCGAGACCTTCTGCACCGCAAGGAAGTACTACACCATGGAGCCCCGGGCGTAGGGGGGTTAAAGGTATCCTCGAGTATAGATCCAAAAATAGGGAGGGCATTCCTCCAATGAATATGGAAATAGGAGAATAATTGAAAGGCGAAATTTTCTTGTATAAATGGGGCACCTTCGGGGTACTCATAAAGGACGGAGGTGGAGTGGGTGGTGGGACCCCTTCAATTATTATTACGGACTTCCGGGCAGCCAGTGCACCAGTTTTGTCCATCTCAAATTTTCCTGCCTTGCGATATGGCAAACCCAGGCCCATTTCTATACCATGGTTAAAATGTAATTCCGGCGTTCAATAGAATGGATTTTCTATTAAAAAATTGATAAATTTACCAAAAAAAAAATTATGCTGGGATCTGATTTCATGTGAGATCTTGGTCCATATGTGAAATAAGTTGTAATGTACTTTCTTTTAGACCAATATATCTTCTTGAAGTGCCATATCTGATACGGACGTAGGCGACCCTCTCGCCTTTGCCTGTGGTTCGTGCCTTTTTTTGAGGGTTCCACAGACAAAGGAGACTTACAGTTTAATGTCCGCTCCGAACAGCATTACTTAGGCATGATACTACGGTTAGTTTGCCATTGCCTTCCCGAGAGAAGCGACCATCACGTAATATATAAATTTTTTTGTAAATTTGTATTTTCGTAGAAAGCAGATACGTTATTCTCTACGCTATAGCCGCCTGACGCCAATGTATACCTGGGCTAATGAAGTAATCAATCACATAGTGTTTTAAGTATTTGTTTTTGTAGTGAATTCACACAATAATTTATTTTGTACTATGAACTTTACTGATGAAAAAAAATGAATTGGTAACAGTGAGTGTTCTTTCTTTAAAGTTTGTTTTAAGTTTGATCTGTAGCTGTCCATAAGTCGTATTTTAAATAAAACTCTTCGACACCTCTCCTGCGCAATCTGAATCCCCCAAGAGATTGTTCCATATTTATTACTAGCCGTGCCCGTGCCCGCCCATATAACCTGGCCAGAGAACATATCGTTCTTGCCATGTCAAACTATCAAATACGAAAATGGGTAGTTTTCAGGAGAACAAAAAAAACCACTTTAATAGTGAAGACAAAATTAGCACATTGCCAAAATTGCAAAGTTTAATACTTTTTCTACACATTTTTTAAACCTTTTTAGGATGTTATCAAGATTTAGTCAGTTTAATCTATTTTTACCTTAAATTAGTTTTTTCACATTCGATAGTTTGACATGGTAGGGACGAATGTATGAATTAAAAAAAAACACGTAAATCGGATAAGTGGTTCTCCAGTGATAAGCGCACTAACGGACAGAGAGGCAGACAGAGAGACGTTGCATTTTATATATATTATGTTCTTTGCTACATGATATTGTTCCATATTTAATGGTTTAGGAAGCGTATTTCAAGAGAACGCGCTAGCGGCAAACTTTTTTCCGACTTGACTGACTTGTTACCTAACGTAATAAAATATATCCTATAATCTGGCCAGAGAACATATGTATGTTTTAAAAAAAAAGCACATAAATCGGATAAGTGGTTCTCGAGTGATAAGCGCACTAATGGATAAGTAAACAGGCAGAGAAACGTTGCATTTTATATATATTATAGAAGATTATAGATAACCTGGCCAGAGAACAAATGTATGAATTAAAAAAAAAAACACGTAAATCGGATAAGTGGTTCTCGAGTGATAAGCGCACTACCGGACAGACAAACAGACAGAAACGTTGCATTTTATATATATTATATTCTTTGCTACATGATATTGTTCCATATTTAATGGTTTAGGCAGTGTATCGCAAGAGAACGCGTTAGCGGCTAACTTTTTTCCGACTTGATTCGCTATTATCGTCACTACTTATTCCTTATGTTAACTAACATAATAAAATATATCCTATAACCTAGCCAAGGAATATATGTATATTTAAAAAAAAAGAGAACGTAAATCGGATAAGTGGTTCTCTAGTAATAAGCGCACTAACCGACAGACAGAGAGACGTTGCATTTTATATATTATATATGCATGAGCATTTGACTATGAGAAAGCTCTGTTCAAAGTGGGTGCCGCGTTTGCTTACTGTTGATCAAAAACAAGAACGTGTTGACGATTCTGAGCAGTGTTTGGCCATGTTTAAACGTAACAAACCGGAATTTTTGCGTCGATATGTGACAATGGATGAAACATGGATCCATCACTTCACTCCGGAATCAAAACGATCGTCATCTGAATGGACAGCAACTGGTGAACCTCGTCCAAAGCGCCCGAAAGCACAACAATCGGCTGGAAAGGTTATGGCCTCGGTATTTTGGGATGTGCGTGGTGTAATATTCATCGACTATCTTGAGAAAGGAAATACCATCAACAGTGAATATTATATAGCGTTATTGGAGCGTTTGAAGGCCGAAATTGCAAAGAAACGACCGCATATGGCAAAGAAAAAAAATTTGTTTCATCAAGACAACGCACCGTGTCACAAGTCAATCAAAACAATGGCAAAACTACATGAATTGAACTTCGAATTGCTCCCACATCCACCGTATTCGCCAGATTTGGCTCCCAGCGACTACTGGCTGTTCGCAGACCTGAAAAAAATGCTCGCCGGTAAGAAATTTCGCACGAATGAAGAGGTTATCGCTGAAACTGAGGCCTATTTTGAGGCAAAAGATAAATCGTTCTACAAAAGTGGTATTGAAATGTTAGAGCGGCGCTGGAATGATTGCGTTGCTCTTGATGGAGATTACGTTGATGAATAAAGCTAATTTTGAACCAAAAAAAAACCGTGTTTTCTTTGTTAGGCCCGGGACTTTCAGCCCATGTGTTAGATGGAAAAAATATGTGCATGGTAAACATCGAAAGTTGCTTCCATTCATACTCATTCTCTCTAACATTGCTCACCAACTGGCAGGGTAAACATTGTGCAGGAAAAATGTCTGGGAGTTTTATTTAAGATGTTATCTAGGGATAGCTGTAAATCTGCGTATTAAAAAAGCATTTTTATCGTGACGAGTATGTTTGTTTTTGAATTGGTAAAGCTCATAGTCCAATTCACGGTTTTTTGAAGTTAACGTACAGATACATACTTACCTCAATAGAGTAAAAGGTGCCCTACTACCATATAAGACTAGGTATACATTTATAGAGGCAGTGATAGCGTAGTGCTTAAGGTGTCTGACTTCTACGTCGGAGACCTGAGTTTGAATCTCGGCTCGGAAAAATAGAATAGATTTTAAAAAAATTACAACGTGATCGTGAGGCCTCTCGAGAAGGCCATGGTAAACCACCCGTAGTATCATTCCTAGTAAAGCCTTCTCTCTTTGGCCGTTCGAAACCGGATTTAAACTGTAGGTCCCCTTCCTCTGTGGACCACATAAACCCTTAAAAAAAGAAACCAATCACAGGCAAAGGCGAGAGGGTCGCCTACGTCCGAATCGGATATGGCACTTCAAGAAGAATACATTATAGTGGCGCTAAACCCGTTCCCCTGCGACCCCTTTTTTTTTAGGGAGGGAGCATTGAGATACGTACGACTATTGGGAGCTGGATCATCTGAAATCAAAATTTCTAAATAAATTAGTTTACTAGAGCATCAATCTTGTCTTTGAACGAAGGATTTAAAAAAAAATGTTCATTAAATGGCATTGGTGTGGACAAAAAAGCCAAAAAATGACGTTAGTGCGTTTTACATTTTGCTAATTAAAAATAAAGTTTATAAAATCAAAATTCCTTCATCCAAAGGCAAGCAATATGTATAAAGAAAATATGTACCAAATTTCATTAAAATCGGTTTTTAGCGATTCTTGAGATATTTTACACACCGCGTTTTTCAAGGAAAAGTAGTTTCGAGAAAAATGCGTTTAATGTTTTTGGTTTGAAAAATTAGGTTAAAAAAAGTAATACAAAAATAAATTCGTACCTTAAATGAACCATCCACTCCAGGGCTATATGTTGAATTTTTACCAGCTATTTGAGCTTCTAGAATACTAATTTGTTCTTGACTCTGACGCATTCTAGCTTCTTTTATACTTTGTAGCAATGGTCGCTCGGCCAGGTCAACTCGTTCTCTGTCCACTGCGTAGTCGTATGCATTTCGGCCACAATGAATTGCCATAGCTAGAATTATCTTGAACGATTCAACATTATTAGCGATCACCAATATGGCTTTCGTAAACATAGATCAACAGGAGATCTTCTGACTTATGTAACACATGTTTGAAACAACGCAATTGAACACTTTGCAGAATCTCGAGCGGTTTCTCTTGCCATATCCAAGGCATTCGACCGTGTTTGGCACGATGGACTGTTGGCTAAGCTACGCTCTTGTGGTATGACTGAAAAGTTCTGTTTGTGGCTCTCATGTTTCCTCAGAGAGCGTTCTTTACGAGTGGCAGTCGACACCTTCACTATCCGTGCCGGTGTGCCCCAAGGCTCCATACTGTCTCCTACTCTCTTTCTCATTTACATTAACGATCTGCTGAAAAAGACCAGGAATCCAATCTATAGCTTTGCAGATGACAGCACGCTTGTCTCTTCATTCACTTTGAACGCTCGGACATCGGCTGCTCAGGCAAATATCCGTAGACAGCAGGAGGTCGTTCAACTTAACAAAGACCTTGAAGAAATTCTATCTCGGGGTGACAGTAACCAAGTGGAATTTAACGCTACAAAAACCCAGGCGGCAGTTTTTCCTAAAAAAGTTAACGATGCTGAACCCGACATAGTTATGTCGGGGCACTCCATTCCCCTAGCATCGTCGCTTAATTTGTTGGGCGTTAATTTGGGAGCAAATATATCCTGGCATGAACATGTTGCAGGCATAGCAAGGAGAGCTTCTCAAAAGTTGGGAATATTATTTCGAACCAGAAAGCTGTACACTCCACAACTGTTAATTCTTTACAACGCTCAAATTCGACCAACTATGGAATACTGCTCACATGTTTGGGGCTCCGCTCCCAAACACACTCTGCTTTTGTTGGATTCTGTTCAGAGAAGAGCTGTTCGTCTGATTGGAGACCAGGAACTGACCGGCGGCCGTGATTCGCTGGAACATCGAAGAACGGTTGGCGACTTGAGTCTGTTCTACAAGTATTTTCATGGAAAGTGTTCGAAGGATGTAGCCCGCTTAGTTCCTCCCAAAGCGCTGCATTTTTAGAAATACACGTCGCGCGGGTGCTTTACATCCGTATGAGGTTCAGCTTGTTACTCCGCGTACAACACTTTTCAAGCAATCTTTTATATGATGTTTCCCAATCCAATTTTCAGCGATTCAAGCACAACGTGAATCGCTTTTTCCGCACACATGCCGCTCCTGGAGCACTTTAGGGATTTCCCTGCAGCACGTGTGCTAGAACTATAAAAAAAAATTATATTTAGCAAAGCCAAATTAAATATAGTAAACTTTAGTGAATCTGAGCCCGGGTTGGCTGTAGATAAGAGTATTTGTATCTCTCAGGTTAACAGTGAACAGAGTGTGGTCAATAATGATAATTTTTTAGCGTAAGCAATACTGACGGTGTCTCACTTCTGTTGTTAAATATTCAATCAATAAGGCATAAAACTGATGAGCTCCAACTTTTTCTAAATAGTGTAGATTGCCCAGATATATTGCTCTTAACAGAGCACTGGCTGCATAATGATGAATCGGTACCTTTCCAGGGCTACTCTATAGTGTCGAAGTATTCAAGGCGTACCTGTATCCACGGGGGGGGTACTATGATAATGGTGAATAATTCTTTTTTGGATACATATACTTTTGTTGATTTTGAGAAGAACAACTACATGATTGTCGAAAGAGTTTGAATTTTCTTTGGTTTATATTCCTAAATTGAATTTATTTATTGTCTGTTTGTATAGACCACCAAATAATGACATTCCTTTATTTATATCTAGATTGGAAACTCTCATTTTGGCCTTGCCTTGGCACGCATGGATAATCTTGGCGGGAGATCTAAACATAGATTTTAATGATCAGTCGCATGTTAACTTTCATCTGGTGTCTAACTTACTTGACTCTTTTAATTTAAATATGCTTGTTCAGGAGCCGACGCGAGTTACGAAGTATTCTTCGTCCTTAATTGATTATGTTTGTACAAATCGCGATGGGAACCTTGTGAAGTGTTCAGTAATAAATGCGGGTCTTTCAGACCATGATTCAATTTTATGTAATTTTAAATTGTTATTGAAAAAATATAATAATGGAAAACGCAGAGGTAGGCTTTATACAAGGAAGAATTATAGTAGGTTTTCTCAATTATGTGCTGAGTGTGAGTGGGGCATAATTATGCACTCGGATGACCCACTAGCATACTTTCACGAATTACTATATTATACTTTCAACCGATCCTTTCCTGTTAAAACATCGAAAATAAAAAAGAAAAAACCATGACTTACTAAGGGAATTATAATATCCTCGCGAAACATGAGTTCTATGCATTGGCTAAGAAAATACTTTGCCGACAACTCTGATTTTGTTCGTTGTTTTAACAAATATCGTGGCATTTATAGAAGGACAATTAAATCCGCAAAGCAACTGTACTATAATGACCGACTACATGACTCTAATAACAGACAGAAGGAGAGTTGGAAAATTGTGAACGAGCTTAATAGTAATAAGCACAGCACTCTGTCCAATAGTTCTGGTTTAACGTCTGATATCTTAAACTCTTTTTATTGCACGATAGCGGCGGACTTAACCTCTGACTTAAATCCTAAATCGGATGCTTTGCGCTATCTCGATGATCTACGGGTGGATGACACGTTTTATTTTTATCCTACGGATATTTGCGAAATGAAGAGCATATTTGCTGAAGTGAAAAATAGGAAGGCCTCAGGTTGGGATAATATTTCAATGAAGGTTATTTCTGCTTTGCCTGACGCAGCATTGCATATGCTTGTTGAGGCAATCAATCAATCATTTCTTGTAGGACATTTCCCTTCATCTTTGAAGCGGGCACGAGTTAGTCCCACTCTTTAAAAGGGGCGAAACTAGCTTACCCTCTAACTACAGACCAATATCATTGCTTTCTACGCTGGCTAAGGTGGTCGAGAGGCTCGTGAGTGGTCGTATTCTCAACTTCGTCCTTAAGTATAACTTGTTGAGCACCTCTCAGTTTGGCTTTCGGGCTGGCAGAAACACTAATGACGCGATTTTTTTTCGTTTCTAGAAAACCTATATGGCAAGTTAAATGATGGAGAGGTTGCTGCGGCGGTGTTCTGTGACCTCGCAAAAGCTTTTGATTGTGTGAATCATAGGGATATTGCTGAGTAAGCTTGAAATCTACGGATTCAGAGGTGTGGCGTTGGCCTGGTTGGCATCTTACTTATCACCGCGCTGTCAATCTGTCTTTTTTAACGGTAATGAGTCGCGTGAATTGAGTGTCACTTGTGGAGTTCCACAAGGCTCTGTTTTGGGGCCTCTGTTATTTCTGCTTTATATTAATGACCTTTCAAAACTTAATGTCAAAGGGGTATTTACGATGTTTGCCGATGACACAACTGTGATGTGGCACAATAGAGACGTGGTACAGTTGGAATGCGACATCAGTGGGGATATAGTGAAAATCGTAGATTGGTGTCATTCAAATTATCTAACCCTGAATATTTCTAAAACTAACATTGTTTCATTTAAATGTCAATTGAACGATATCTCACTTGATTCGCAAATTATTGAAGGCTTGACTTGTAACAAATTTTTGGGTTTGTTTATAGACACTAAATTGAGATTCTCTACTCACATTTTGCAGCTTTGTAAGAGGATTGCCAAGGGATGTTTTACCTTGAGAGTAGTGTCTCGGGAATTAGATGTTTCTATCGCGAGAAATGTATACTTTGCTCTGATTGAATCGCACCTCCGTTATGGGATATGTTTCTGGGGTTCCTGCTCTAACCAATTATTGAATAAGGTCTTTATGCTACAAAAGCGAGCACTGCGTTATATGTTCCAATTGAGTTCTCGGTAATCCTGCAGGAGTGTGTTTATTACTAAGGGAATTCTAACATTGCCTTGTATATTTATTATTGAAACAGCCTGCCTTATACATAGTAAGTTTGAGGAAGAGATAGGGGCTTCTTGTGCGTCCACGACGCGTTCATCTTATGTGGCCTCACTACCCATTCCCTCTTCAGCTTTAATAAGGGACTCTATAATATTTATGAGTAAGAAAATATTCAACCACTTGCCTTTGAACGTCAGGAAAACTTTAAATAATAACCGATTTAGGCGGGAGGTTCGGAAGCTCTTAATTGGGAGGGCCTACTATTCAGTTAAGGAGTTTTTTGATGACATTCTTTGATTACCAAGTGTGTATATGGCGTGTAGGTGTATGTCTTTTTCTTTTTTTCTTTTATTTATTAAGCAAATGTGAACTTTTGTACATGTCACTGTTCATGAATAAATTTTAACCTTAGAAATAATGTATATACATATAATATAGATAGCTTTGTAGACAAAAGAACAATCTTTTTTTACAATAAAGCTTTATTTGATTTTGATTTGATTTGATATAAACTTTAATAATGACTATGACTGAATTGCTACGAATGAACTGTTACGATATATGTATATATATATATATATATATATATATATATATATATATATATATATATATATATGTATATATATATATATATATATATATATATATATATATATATATATATATATGTTTATATGTATATAAAATACTTTAAAATTTTCTTGAACCATCAATTAATATTTATTTTCAATTCTTGGGATTTGGGTTCCTTTCATGAATATTTGGTATTAAAAATTAAACTTAAATTGACGTTTCGCCCCATTTTCATTTTTTTCTTTATTTCTACAAAATGTACAAAATATTAAAATAAATTACATTTAGGTACACTAGTACAACACAAATTAATTAACTCACACAATCATACATTTTTTATATAAATTCTTAGTTCAATCTTTAAAAATTAAAATCACATGGGACGTACCTTGAATCTCACACAATAAAACAGATGTTTTATAGAAAGTAAAATATCAACACCTTGGGTAAACGCCTTGATTATGCTTATTTTTAAAAAGGGGAACAAATTTAAATTGAAGAATTGCAGATGTATCAGCCTCCCGTTCCGCAAAAAGATCTCTTTTAGAACTCTTAAAGCTAACATGATATAGACCTGGACATCCATAATAAGTATCGATTAGATGTCATAAAGCTATCAGAAAGATCTCTTATGCGCCGGTTAATGTTATCTTTAAGACCTCTGTGAAAAGATATCTTAAAGATAACATTTTTTAGAGATCTAAAAGACTTCGATTTAAAGATATCATTTCTATGTCAAATTTTGGAGGTTGTTTCTAATAATTTTAATGGATTGTTAAAAAGTTTCATATTATTTATTGTTTATTAAAAAATAATATTTTGTAATGATAACACACATCAAGAACAATACTTTTAAATATTTTTGACAACACTTTTAAAAACTTATAAGAACTTTGCATATTTGTTTAGCTTAAAAGGAAAAAAATTATTTTTTAGCGGAATCTATCATTTTTGGGTGGAAGACGATCGCCAGCATGCTGGAGCCAATTTTTTATCACGGATTCAATTGAATTATCCGTTGCTGAACTCCATTCGTTCTTGATACAATCTAAAAAAATATTACAGATTAATCTATTTTGGAATGATAGGCAAAGTTTATTATCAGTAGTACTTTTGGCCATTAAAAAAAAAACATTTAATCGTTAAATAAGTTTGTTAAACATTTTTATCATTCAATAGATTTTTAGTTCATTATGAAGTTGGTTGAGACTTAATATAAAATTGAAACTATTTTCATAACATTAATATTGTAAGTATGTAAATTTAAATGATTGAATATATTGATAAAAGTTTTTTTCATGGAAAAAGTTTTTCTTATTTTTTCAAGCATTCAGAAGTTAACTAGATTTCATGCAACAAAAATATACCAAAAATATACAAAAGAATAATTGAAACAATGAATAACCTTTTATAATGTCTATAAATTTCATATTTTTCACCATGATTGTTCCTTTAGCGCCAGTCCAAGACATTCTATATGCCAAATTATTAGATAAAGTTAAATTCAAAGCATTCCTGATATGTTTCTCACACGTTTTACCTCCAATGCGTTTTACCATAAGTTTTCTTGCAAAAAAAAAAAAAAAAAAAAAAGTTCGAAGTAAAACAAGATTACATGAAAAAACAATAATAAACAAACCAATGCAACAAAAAATGAGAAAACAACTATCAGTTAAATGGAAGTAGAAAATTTAAAGTTTATTTAATTCACAGTAATTTTATTATTGTTTACTTAGACATAAAACTCTTAGCAACTATAATAAATTTACATATTGCACAGCTGCTACCGCATTTTTTAGCTTATTCTCCAATACTGTGAGTTGTTTTTGAGATTTAATATCTAAATCCAAATTAACCTTATTTTCTTGTGTTTCATTTATTGTGTTATTCTTCTCTAGCATTATCATATACATTGCGGAAACTGTTTTTGTCAAGCTTGCGAGTTCAGTGAAAAGTTTTTCTGTCAAAAAAAAATATAAATTTCATTTTACATTATTAATTACGGAACAAATTAATGATTTTTGGGCTATGGTTTAATTAATCAAAATATTTTATAGACATTTACTACAACATGCATGGCCATGACATAGCTGATTTGTATCACTCTCTAATGTAGACTGATGAGATAGACTAGATGAAGAAATAGACTGTCGATTGCTAGAAGTATGATTATCTCCATGATTAAAAATCATACCCGGATTGTCACGAGAAGTTGATGCTATTGCAACGAAAGGTGTAGTATTATCAACACTTGCTCCTTCGTTATGTGAATCAATTTTTTTGTTTAAAATGGCCTGGAATGGAATGAGATTGTTTGTTCGCAGTAAGTTCAATGTCACGATCAACTGAAGACGTATGGGCCGATTTAAGAGTTGGTTGTTTACACTGTGGAAGATTTTTTGTTTTCATCATCACAGTGGTATCTGTAAAATAAAAACTCCAATAAAAAATGATCAAAATGTTAGAAAAAAAATACGTCTAAAATAAAATTACCTATTTTTATAACACTTGAGGTTTGTACTGCAGTTTTCTGTAAAATATGTCGAGTACTTTAATTCATGCACTTTAATACGATTAGACTATTTGTTTTCTAAGGATAAATAAATAAACATACCATAAATGGCTTCTTCTTTATCAACAGCATTCCAATAAGAATTGCCGTAAACGTCGGTTCTTCTGGCTTTTTGAAAGCTCTGTAAATAACTTTTGCTTGGCATTTTGATCCCACATACTTGTTTACACCTTTTTTATTTGTTACATAGGTTAGAATCACAAATAAATATATAGAGGGAATAGTAATCTAGGTTATGTTACCCTAACCTCAACTCACATAAATGCTCACATAAAGATGACTTACAGCTATCGTATAGATATCGTTAAGATGTCTAATAGATCTCCTAAAGATATCGATAAACTGATCTCGAAAAAATGTCATCTAAAAGATATCATTTTTCTGAGCTCTGATAGATAACTCTTTTGAGATAGCATAATGATACCGTTCAGACATTCATGCAGAGCGGGCTGTTATCAGTATTATACAAAATCCTCACTAGAATCATAACATACAAATTAACGAACAGATTAGACAATTATCAACCACATGACCAAGCGGGGTTTAGGGTCACCTTGTGGATAGCAATGGCTGAACGAGTCAACGAAAGATACACAATTCTTCTTCAATACATATATAAAAATGTCACATCTCAAATAATGCTTGGAGAAAAAAACAAATAAAGTCAAAATTAAAAGAGAAATTAGATAAGGCCACTCTTAATATCCCTAAAGCTGTTCACGTTGACTCTAAAGACATGTTCAAATCGCTAAAGTGGGAATATACTACTGGACGTTGAACGATTAAATTACTTAAGGTTCGCAGATGCTGTTACTCTCAACCCCAACACAGAAGAAGAATTACTAGAAAGGCTGATGGAATTAAATAACAAGTCTCGAGAAATAGAAAACTTCACCAAAACCAAATATTTGAACAACAAAAGTGAAGATAACAGCCAGAAACTATTAATAGAACGTAAAATAATAGGAAAGGTACAAACATTCATATACTGTGATCAAAAAATAGTAAGACTTTTAAATTTAAATCGCCCAGGCATTTCCAAATCGGATTAATTTTTTTCGTTAGGTTGGTAGGACCTTAACTGCCATCTGTGTCAAATTTTAAGACCATAGCGTCAGTAGTCAATAAGATTCGCTTGCATTCGTCCAACAACAAAAGTGCGTTTTTCGATTTTTAACATGAGTGAAAAAATTCAGCAAAGAAGTTTGCATTAAATTTTGTTTTTTTAAAAATGGTTTTTTTTCGGCTTCCCAAACCTTCGAAATGATAAAAAAGTCGTTTGGTGATGATGTTGTATCCAGAGCAAGTGTTTTTGATTGGTATAAATTGTTTAAAGAAGGCAAAAAAAAACGTGCGGAAGACGATGAACGTCCTGGTCGTCCTTCAACATCTACTGATGAGAACCACGTCAAGCATATCAAGGATTTTATGACAAAGTAAAATACAAAGAATCCTAAGCTAGAGTACGCAAAATGATTAGTGACAAAAAGAACAACCAATGGGAAAAGACATGCTCAAGACTCAACACTTACATAGGAGGAAGAAAAAGCACAGAAAAGCTGGAGACTTCTTAAAAATATATGAGAACAGAACGGAAAAAGAGAAATCTTCTCACCAATAACACCAGAAAAATGGAACCAATAATTTACAAATATGCTAACAGAAGATAGACCAGAGTTCAAAAGTACCCAACATGGAAACCCAAATATAGTTATACGAGGATCCCCAATAAGGATAACAACATCAGAAGTTAAAGAAGTATGTAAAATGCTAAAAAAAGGTAGAGCTCCAAGACCAGGAAACATCCCAGGAGAGATAGTAAAATACGGAACTGAAAAGCTATTTAGTGCTTTGAGGAACTTATTCCAAAGATGCCTTAACACATCAGAAGTACCTAAGGAATGGAAAATATCATACATATCAACAATTCATAAGAAAGGAGACAAAAATAATTGCGATAACTATAGGGGAATAACGGTTACAGGATCTATTAGCAGAATATACGGAAAATACTTAAAAATAGAATAGAAACGGAATACGCGGACGTAGAAGCTGAAGAACAGGCAGGCTTTAGAGCAGGAAGATCCACAATAGACCATCTCTTCTCACTGACACAAATCCTAGAAAAGAAAACCTCATTTGATCAGGAAGTCAATGTCTTGTTTGTTGATTTAAAAAAGGCCTACGACAGCGTGCCCCTAATGAGATTGTGGGAAACACTACAACAGAGTAATGTAAGCACCGAAATAATTAAAGCCGTAAAATCCTTATACCAAGACGCAAGAAGTAGTGTGAAAACCAAATATGGTATAACAACAGGGTTCCCGGTCACAAAGGGTCTCAAACAGGGCTGCTGTATATCCCCAACGCTATTTAAAATCTATTTGGAGAGTGCACTGAAGAACTAGAAAAGGAAATACAGCAGTATGGGATTACCACTGGATGAGGATACTACATTGTACACGCTGTCATTCGCAGATGACCAGGTAGTAGTCGCTCAGGGGCATCGATGATATGGAATACATGACACGAAAACTTATGGAGGAATATGAAAAAATGGGGCCTAGAAGTCAATATTAAAAAGACCGAGTACATGTGCGTCGAAGGACAACAGCAGGACTTGAAACTGGCCACAGGACACACCATCAAACACTGTGCCAGTTATAAGTATTTGGGAACGAGAATATCTAGAGACGGAACACTGGAAGAAGCAATATTCGAGAGGAATATCCAAGGAAGAAAAGCGATTGCAATGCTTAATAGTATACTATGGGACAAAAACATAACCATTGAAAATAAGAAGAGAATTTATAACTCAATAGTGAAAAGTATAATAACTTACAGCTCCCAGGTGTGGCCATTAAAGGAAAGAACAGAAAAAATACTAAAAGCTACAGAAATGGACTTCTGGAGACGAGCAGCCAGAAAATCCAGAAAAGACTGCATACCCAATGACACAATAAGGCGAGCTTTAGAAATAAAGCACGATATAGTGGACGAAATCAGAACCCAACAGTTGGTATGGTACGGACATGTACAGAGAATGTCACAAGACCGACTACCTAAAAAGATTTTAAATTGGAACCCTCATGGAAAAAGAAAGCGAGGAAGACCACGCCAAAGCTGGAGAGCAGGAATCAACAAGGAAGTACTAGAGAGAGATCTGGAGGAGGAGGGATGGAGAAACCGGGAGGAGTGGAAATTAGGCATCGGAAGAGGGAAGACGTTATAAAACCCATTGATATATATATATATATATATATATATATATATATATATATATATATATATATATATATATATATATATAAATTGTTTAAAGAAGGCAGAAAACGTGTGGAAGACGATGAACGTCCTGGTCGTCCTTCAACATCTACCAATGAGAACCACGTCAAGCATATCAAGGATTTTGTGCTCAAAAATCGTCGAGTGACAATTAGAGACCTTGTTGACATCACCAACTTATCATTTGGGTCAATTCAATCGATTTTAAAAGACAACTTGGGCCTCAAACGGGTCTCCTCTCATTTGGTACCAAAAAAACTCAATTTTTTCGATAAAGAGCGTCGTGTTAATGTCTGTGAAACCATGATTTCTGACTATCAAAACGTCATCAAGCGCATCATTACAGGAGATGAGATATGGATTTACGCATACGATCCGGAAACTGCCGACCAATCAAGCAAATATCGTGCTAGAGGTGAGCCCAGACCGAAGAAACGCCGCCAAAGCAAGTCAGAAATCAAGGTGATGTTAACAGTTTTCTTTGATTATTGTGTTCATTATGAATTCCTTCCGCCGGGCTAAACTGTCAACAAGGAATATTATTTGAGTGTTATGCGTCGTTTGCGTGAAGCTATTCGTCTCAAGAGGCCGGAATTATGGGCCGATAACTTCATCACGATAATGCGCCTTCTCATACAGCATTGGATCTTCGCGACTTTTTCATCAAAAATTCAACTCATATTATTCTGCAATCGCCCTATTTAGCACCGTCAGACTTCTGGCTATTCCCTAAACGAGTCAATTGAGGCGATTAAAATCAAATCGAAGAAGGCTTTAAAGGCCATTCCAGAAATCGAATTCAACAACTGTTTCGAAGACGGAAAAAACGTTGACATAAATACATTGTATCCAAGGGGGATTGCTTTGAAGGGTACGAAATAAATTTGGAAAAATAAATAACCCGTTTGCGTTTTACTATTTTTTAATCACAGTAGTATTTAGGGCAAAAAATCGAAATATCAAAAAATAATTTGAAGGTTGACTTGGATGAAAGAGTCTCGTTGGCTTGGTCTGCGTTAGGAAGGTTGCAATCTACATTTAAATTGGACATATTACAATAAAAGCCAGAGCAATAGGTACTGCCGGTAATAAAGTCTAAATAAACTCCAGGTAACCCAAAAATCAATGGAGAGAAGAATGCTAAATATTAGACTCCAAGATCGTATTCCTAACATCGAGATATGAAGATCAGTGACAGTGTGTAATACAACGAATATGTATATTAAGGTGGAATTGGATGGAGATGGATACGCCGTATGGTTGAATGGAGTCCTAGAGATGATAAAAGAGGCCGAGGTACACAGACAAGATAGACAGACGATATAAAAAGATTAGTTGGATTGGACGCAAGAAGCAAACAACAGAGCTCATTGGAGACAACTTGGAGAGGCTTACTTCCGACTTTGGATGGAATAAGCTAATATGTATATATATATATATATATATATATATATATATATATATATGTATATATATACATATATATATATATATATATATATATATATATATATATATATATATATATGTATATATATATATATACATATATATATATATATATATATATATATATATATATATATATATACATATATATACATATATATATATATATATATATATATATATATATATATATATATATATATATATATATAATATATATATATATACATATATATATATATATATATATATATATATATATATATATATATATATATATATATATATATATATATATATATATATATATATATATATACATATATATATGTATATATATATATATATATATATATATATATATATATATATATATATATATATATATATATATATATATATATATATATATATATATATATATATATATATATATATATATATATATGTATATATATATATATATATATATATATATATATATATATATATATATATATATATATATATATAGATATATATATATATATATATATATATATATATATATATATATATATATATATATATATGTATACATATATATATATATATATATATATATATATATATATATATATATATATATATATATATATATATATATATATATATATATATATTATATATATATATATATATATATATATATATATATATATATATATATATATACATATTTATATATATATATATATATATATATATATATATATATATATATATGTATATATATATATATATATATATATATATATATATATATATATATATATATATATATATATATATATATATGTTGATAATTAATTAATAAGACATTAACTATCGGTGCACGAGAGACAGAAATCTCTTCTAAAAAAATGTATCACTTAAAATTGATGGCCGGGAGGTGGAAATCAATAATAACTGTCGATATATCAATAACTATAGATATATGGATAAATATCGATAACTATGAGTTCCTATCGATAACTAAGGATAGGTATTGACAATTTTTGGACTTATTTATTATTCGATAAATCGGTGACTATTAATAAGTATCGGAAAAAAGTGATGGACCCTCATTTTCAAAAAAACAGAATCAGTTTCCTTAGTGTATAGAGAATAAGATTGGGTTGTTGTCTTAGTTAAAAAATTGTGGATTTTTCTTCACCATGTTTAAATGTACATAATTAAAATGTATGTATGTAAAATATATATTTTTATAAGTCGAAAAACGAATCGTGTCTTTGTTTTCGCGGGACCCAAAATTAACGCTGCGTTAAGGAGCGGCAAAATTAAGAAAATCGGGTTTGAATGTATCCCATGAGACCATTCGACAACATCTTCGTGCTCATGATGTCAAATTTCGAAGCAAGTTGAAGAAACCTTTGCTGTGTGAAAATAACGTCGCGAGGCGGCTCGCTTGGGCCTACGATAAGATACTAGATTGGCCTTCACAATCGCCGGACGCCAACCCTATGGAAAACGTTTGGTCTCTTGTAAAGAGAAAGCTCAAAGGATTCGGTTGTCTCGCGAGATTCGAAAAATTTGGAAATCATTGCAGAAAATCTCGTTTACAACATGCCTCAAAGATGCCAGGCAATTATAAATGCAGGAAGCGATTGGATAACTTACTAAGGTAATTGCGCCGTTGCTAGCACACGAAAGAACACATTGATGACAAAAAATGTTCTCAAAGCACATTTTTTCAAGAATAGCAGTCATGTTTTTAACAGACTGTATTTTAAGTTGTCTTGGCGTCCAGAAGTTGTGAAAAACATGTTAAACAGTCAGTACAGGGAACTTGTACGTGATTTAGAGTCACTTCACAAAGGCCATTCATTTATGTAGCGAGATATTTTACCAAAAATGTTTAACAGGAAAATTAATTTTTTGACTTTTAATTGCTTCCCGTCGGCGAATTAGTATCTTCAGTTAAATAAACAACACTCTTGGGTACAGTATCAAAAACTAACTAAATTAAACTAAATGCATCATTTTGTGTGCTGTAAAAATACCTGCTTTTACTCGTAAGCTTTCCTTTAATAATAATTTGTATATAAAGGGAATTTAAAAGAAAACAAATATTTTTAACTATTTATTTCTTAGACTATATACAACACAAAAAAGAGGTTTATAAGCTTAAATAGTAGTAGAATTTACTTAGATGATGATGGTGGAACCCATGCCTCAATTTTTGGTCTCGTAGTGCTATAAGGCATGTACTGACCAGGGGTGCCACTTAAATTCTCTTGATGATCTAGCATCCATTTGTATGTTGGCCTGCCGGGGTCCTCATGTGGAAGGTAATCTGTTTTGTAGTGGAGCCAACCAAACCATTCTGCTGGTACCTGACTACCATCATAGTTCAAACCTAGGGCATGCAAGGCTAAAGTTGAAAATGTTTCTGACAGCAGTAAATTTTGCTAAGATATACAGGGAGTGAAAAAAATTAAAAAATGTCACAAAAACATTTTGGAAATTGAAGTTTTTGAGACTGTTAAAATAAAGAGCACAAAAGTATTATTCAAAGTATATGAAGATTAAAACAACTATATGTAGATTTTTTGTTGTTAATCTGTCTGTATGTATGTTTCTGCACCAAATAAAGATGGCTGAAAATGGATCTTTATCTATGGATCCAGGGTCAGCTTACATGCAAATTGATGTTTTAATCTCTGTATATAGTGAATAATATTATCATTCATTTTATACAAGTTATCGCTACTACACCATACTAATCTTGCAGGTTGGTATACTTTATTTATTAATTAATTCAAGTATATTTGGCCTCGCCACATACATAGTTAGAAGTTGTTTGCAGAAATGCAATAATGTTCAAGGCAGCACTACTGTGTTGTCTAAAAGGTGCTGTAAAATACAAAAATGTGTTTTTAGGCACTTGGACAATGTTGACGGGTATTATGACATCCTCGCCGATATCCTATAAGATAAAAAAAAAAACTGGGTAAAAACCCTGCCGAGGCGGGGACGTGCACAAAAAAAAACAACTTTATTTTTGTGCTAGATGTGTGTTTCACTAACCACATTAGTATCATCAAGAACGATGATTATCATCAATACACAAAACAAAAAAAAAACATGGTTAGTAAAATGCACGTCAGGTGTAACAAAAGTTCCAATTATCATTATCACACAGTGATAATTGTATGATGTTATTGTGTCAAAGATTTTAACTTCTAGTCCCTTTCTCAAAAAGATAGGTAATATACAGTCAGAGTTACTGTTATGATTGTATTATATTTTTGGATAAACCTAAATCGATCAATCCTCTTATATTCGAAAAATCATTCTTTAGCTTAGTGCTTGTTTTCAAACTTAAAGGTTATATGGGGGGAAGTTAGAAGCAAAGGGGTGCAAGTGACATTACTTAAGTTTTGAGAAAATGATCTTCAAAGTTACTGTAATTTTAAAAATTCAAATAATACCAGAACCCTTTAACAAAAACATTGTTAGGACACCCCAGTCTAGTACAGAGGATGGGTCTGTCCATCTGTAAGGAGTCAGATGTTAGGCAAACAAACCTCTTAAAGCATATAACTTAATATAGACAATTTTATTTTTTTCCGGTAATTTTAAAATAAAGCCTAGTCAAAAAATAAATTTTTTGACTATAAATATAAAAATGTTTATATTAGTGAAGGGAAGAGATTAATTAGGATCCAATAGCTATGTGAAAGTCAATTTTTAATATCTCTTTTTTGCTACAGATTTATTTGAAATTTGAGTTAATTTGGTATAATTTTTTTCTTTTTGAAACTTCTTGTTTCATTTCATTTTATATAACTTTATATATAGCCTTGCATTTATTAGGGAATGACCTAGTGACCATAACAATATTGATTCAAAGTTTTTCAATAATAAAAATATAAGTTAATTTTTAAAATAGTCAACAATTTTGGATTGAATTTTAATTTAAAGATCAATTTAATGATTAAGCACTTCTTCTTTCAGATTACAGAATTATAGTTAATGCAGAATTATAGTTAATGCAACATATTACCTTGTTGGGGTGCATACTCCACCCAGCGGTTTCTACCGTAAAAATAACTTAGGTTCTTGTAATACTTATTTCCATATTTATCTGTTCCCACTACCGTACCAGGTCTTAGAGAATCCATTCTAAAAGACAATGCTATTATATAAATATCCTATCTTTTATTTTTAAACAAATAATGTTTAAATGGACACTGTATTGTTACATAATACAAAAATGATTACCTGTAGATTTTATACAGAGATGCTTTAATGCCGCCATAATCTTTAATAGATTGCAAAATTTTAAATATGCGATCTATTCCAAAATAACTCATTTTGGAAGCAGTATCCCGTTCGTAAAGTTCAAAATTCGAATAATAAAATAAGAAATCCTAACCTAAGAAAAATCCTTATATTTTGAAATTAATCAGCTGTTGCAAGCTGAATTAACCTGTCATAGCGACTGAGTTAATGGCAACTGACTCGAATCCCTTGCCTATGATCCTGAAATAGAAATGTCCCATGCAGCGAGACAAGTAAAACTGTAATAACAAATATTATTACTTGTACTTACTACTAATTTTAGAACTTTTATGCATTTTACTCTCCTTGTTCAGATTTTCACATATCTCAGCGTATTTAAACAACATTATCGACATTATGTCTTTTTAAAATTTGGAATAGAAATATAAAAAAATATATTTTTTAAGTTTACTTTCAATTAATAGATGTCACTATAAAGTATGTAAACCTGTCGTTTGTCAAAAATAAACAGTTGTGTTTTTGAATGTTGTAATTGAACTAAAACTCAATTTTCTTGTGAAAAAACTGTGAAAAGTGCTGGAGGAAAAACAAAGGAAAGGTAAGTCCAAACATATTTTTTATCGTAAAAGCATTTTTAATTGAATATTTCCCATGTCGAATAAAATTTATTTTGGCACGGCCGTTTTTTGTGTTTTACAAGGAATTTGTCTAACTTGTACTTCGGTTTTTATTTTTTAATAGGCATAATATATGTAAAGTATATATTATAGGATAGCCTCAAAACTTGATTTTAAAAACATGAAAATGGGTCTAGTAGAATCACCGTCTCCAATAATATTTTAAACTAATATTTATTTCTTAATAGATATTATTTAGTTGGACTTTTTTAACAGGTCGTATCAAAGAAGTCACTTTGGTAAATATAGCCTTTGAAAACGTTTTCTAATAACTTTCCAACCAACATACCTTAAATTGTACTTTTTACATATATAACTACATATAACTACAACTGTTCATAGTGCCAATAAACAAGGAATAAATAGCATGCTTGCTAATGAATGCTTGAAAGGAAAATATTACATAAAATCGGTTAATTACAATGTTTTAATTAAAATTAAAATCACCACACCAAACATAAACTGAAATAAACAAACATAGTACTGCCATTACCACATTGAAATTTGTAAGTTAAAAACCCAATAATTATAACATGCCTGCCAGAAAGAATATTCTTAATTTTATATTTCTAGGATTTTATGTTGTTAAGTAATGTATTAAAAAAGCAAATGAAAAGACAGGTTGATCGATTCCTGTACTATTCTAGTGGTGGTAATCAGAAACTAAGTTAGCCCTGTCCCATGTGTTGCAGTCATACTTATCTATGTGTGATCTGTACGGTGACATGCAATCAGCCTTGCCGCACTATAGAAAGGCATTTGCTGCCAACTTTGTATAGCAAAGATCAGTATGAGTGTTTCAGTGCAGTCCTGGGTCTATGGCTTTCCAAAAATTAGACACTGGGAGCTACATCTACATGGGACATAATTTGCTGGTTTTTATGATCCTATTTCATCTGGCACTGAACATTTGGAAACAGAAATTGTTAATAATAATCCAAACGACTTACTGGTATTTACTAAGGGGGATTTAGTAAATGTTGCAAGGAAGTTAAAACCTAAGATTAAGATGTCAAGGAGCCTGGATGGTATTCTCATTTTTTTTGCGAAAGATACTATCAGAATTCTGGCTAAGATTTTTAATTTATCATTGAGTGAGGGCACTTATCATCAGGGCTGAAAGATCAGTAAAATATGTCTGGTTTTTAAATAGGGGGATAAATCTGACATGTACTTATAGACTAGTGTCATTAGTTTGTGATTTTTTTCAAAATTGTTGATATGATATGACTATTTAATAAGTAGAATTGTACCGCTTCTTACTCTAAAACAACGCATATTTTTCGAGGGGAGGGTGAACTACTACCAATCTGGCATGTTTTGCACAATTTTTATCGGGTGCTATTGATAATAAGGAATAGTGTGAAGTGGTTTTCATTGACTTCTCTAAAGCTTTTGACAAAATAGACTATACAATCGATCGTTTTGACTAAGTGGTGGTAACTGGAAACTAAGCCCTTGGCTTTATCTGACTGATTTAAGTTTTTTTTGTCAGTAGTGTCTGATACAGCAATCTCAATGTCTTCAATATACTCATCTGGAGTGCCTGAGTTTTTTTAATATTTGTAAACAATGTTTCTAAAGTTATAGATGTCAATTATCAAATATTTGGCTGTACTTATCAGTGGAGAAACTTGAGGATTGTAAAAAATTACAAAATGCTCTTAACAGAGTTTATAATTGGTGTGTGATCAATAAACTGATGCTCGACGATAGTAAGTGCTTAGTGGTATGGTTTACTAAAAAATTGTGTCCTTTGCTGTATGATTATTATGTTGATGGGTCGTTGTGGGTTAAAGTAGAAAATACACGTGATTTAGCACCACAAATGTTGGGATGTATCTTGAGAAATTGTATGTCATTTAAGAACACAGTTGTACTTAAAATCCTTGATGAGAAGCAAATTGGAATATGGTTCTTTGCTCTGGTCACCAATTTATAGTATCAGAGCAAGTACAAAGAAAATTTTTAAAATATCTTTTTTCAAATGAGGATGGAGTGTACCTACAGAGAAGGATGGACAATAGAATTATTGCATTTGATAGCCTTCAGAAATGCATTGAATTTCATTCAATAACATTTTCGTTTGAAATCGTTAATGGTAGTGTTGTTTGGCCTTCATTGTTGGAAAAACTCTGGTTTGTTGTTCCCAAAAGTCTTGGTAGATCAAGAAACTATTTCTGTCTGCCGAGAGCTACTACAAATCTTATGTTTGGATCACCATTGTACAAAAATGTTCAATTTGTAGGCAAATAGTACATCATTGTGATTTCGGAATGCCCTGTAAATAATTTGTTCGTGGCCTCACACATTCGTGTAGTTTTTTGGACTTAAACTGTTGTTTCGAGCGTCAGTGCCATATGCACGTGGGTTTGTTGTGTTATTTTTTTTATTTAGATTGCTAAGTAAAAACTTATTGCTTTACACGATCCTATAAATTTGTGTTGGACTCAGTTATAAATAAATGAAAACAAAATAAGCGGCCAAGTGCAAATCGGACTTGCGCATTTAGTGTTCTGTATGTTGATTGATTTTAAAATAAAAATTTTTGTTACGAAGATATAAAATGATTAATGACTTCCCACAACACACCTCAAATGAGTTTTTAACAAAGTTTGTTTCTGATTTTTGTTGGCAACTGATGACCTTGAAATTTTTTTTTTATATACCAGATAGATTATTAAAGGTCGTGATAATTTTCGTTCAATCTACATCCTGTGGAGAATATTCAAGAATTTTTTCAAAATTTTTTGATCAGTACTTTTTGAGTTAAGGGGGAATAGCGATTTTTGGCAATTTTTTTAAAAATAATATAAAGGAAAGTTGCGCAACATTATATATATTTTTGAACTTATGTCTTCACAAGCGTTCATTTGACAGCTCACTCAATGACCTGGTAAAAATTTTTTTTTTAACTTTCGATTTCACCCCCCAAAACTGATGGGGCCATCAATTCCTATATTAGTGCCTAATTTTAACTTTCTACGTCAAATAGTTTCAGAGGAAACAAGGTGTGACAGACAGACAGACGGACAGACAGGCAGACTCTGCACTATGGTAAGAAATTGTAGTGTCGTCAGCCAGAAGGGCACAAGTCTATTTTTTTACTAATGACAAATTATTACAGTACATAAAAAAATATTAAGGTCCCCAGGGCAGTTTTATTGTACTCCTATAGTTATATCCCTTTCTCTTGAGTTAGTCTACTCCCAGAGAAAGTGTTTAAACATTTCCCCTGTTATCGTACACATTTAGCATCTGGGCTGGGTAAGTCTATTCTGGTAAAACAATTTTTATTGAACAAAGAATTGCAAACAAACTATTGAAGAGGGAGTGTCTTAACAGTACCTACGAAGTATTTGTCAGAGTGAATGACCTATTAAAATAGTAACAATATTGACATTTTTCATATTGAAATGTAACAAATGTAAAAAATTTCGAGGGGTTGTATTTTCTCTGTTCTTTAACTTTGGAGGAGAAAATATTTGGTGTCGTGATTTTTTTTTTACAGGTTCAGCACACGTGCTGCAGGGAAGTCCCTAAAGCGCTACAGGAGCGACACGTGTGCGGAAAAAAAAAGCGATTCACGTTGTTCTTGAATCGCTGTAAATCGTACTAGGTGGGAAACATAGCCCTAGGCAAATTATTTCAAAGTGATGATGTTCTCCATATAAAAGACTGCTTGAAAAGCATTGTACGAGGAGTAACAAGCTGAACCTCATATGGATGTGAAGAATTAGCGCGACGTGTATTTCTAACATGCACCGCTCTGGGAGGAATTAAGCGGGCTACATCCTTCGAACACTTTCCATGAAAATACTTGTAGAATAGGCTCAAGACGCCAACGATGTTCCAGCGAATTAAGGCCGCCGGTCAGTTCCGAGTCTCCAATCAGACGAACAGCTCTTCTCTGAGTAGAATCCAACAAATGCAATGTATGTTTGGGAACGGAGCCCCAAATATGGGAGCAATATTCCATAGTTGACCGAATTTGAGCTTTGTAAAGAATTAACAGTTGTTGTGGAGTGTAAAGCTTTCTGGTTCGAAATAATATTCCCAACTTTTGAGAAAGCTCTCCTTGCTATGCCGGCGACATGTTCATGCCAGGACATATTTGCTTCCAAATTAACTACCAACAAATTGAGTGACGATGTTAGAGGAATGGAGTGACCCGCCATAACTATGTCGGGTTCAGCAACGTTAACTTTTTTAGAAAAAACTGCCGGCTAGGTTTTTGTAGCGATAAATTCCACTTGATTACTGTCACCCCAAGATAGAATTTCTTCCAGGTCTTTGTTAAGTTGAACGACTTCCTGCTGTCTGCGGATATTCGTCTAAGTAGCCGATGTCCGAGCGTTCAAAGTGAATGAATGAAGAGATAAGATTTGTTTTAGTAAGTACTTTACGCTGGTGAAAAAAAGTTAAAACCCAAAGAATATCCTGTAAAATGAACATAAAATATTTAAAAGCAATTATTCTGTCATAAGGAAATTCAAAAGAAAATTAGGAAACATGGCCATTTAATTATTAAAAATTAATAAGGCCTTATTTTTAGAAAACGGGCCGGGTCGTTGTGTATTGGAAGTGGTTTTGTCCTATTTAAACACTATTTTTGTTGATTGTCCAGTCAAATAGGGATTTAATCTCGAAATGAAAGTTAGAAAGCTGAAAATTAGCATAAATCTTTGTTTTGACATTCTAAAAGTTAGCTCAAAATTCTCATAGAATCTCGAGTCCACGAGTCAAGATATTCAAGGTCAAACGTCGCGAAAATCGGTTTTTTGGAAATATCTTGTTTACTATGCTGCGAATGACGTTTGAAGCTATTATTATCAGCACATACATATTCTGCAAAATTAAAGTGATTAAACATCTTTTTAATCTCGATTTCCACTGTACTGTGTTGAATGTCAGCATCGTAAACAAATTCTAGACATCAGTAGGATCTTCTCGATGTTTTTGAATCCACTGAGTCAATTCGCCATGTTTAAAACAGTTTGCAATGATTTCTCTACTGACTCTTTGCAAAGCCATATGGATAAAGTTTATAGCGTCCGAGAGAGTTACAGAAAAAAATGTTACCTTTATCGATCGACTCTAACATTTTCATACGTAAAATCTTTCTACATATAATGACATTTTAAAGAATGTATCACACCTTGATCCATAGGCTGAAGCTTTGCACTTGTGTTTTGAAGGCATAAAAACTAATTTTATTTGCTGTAGATCAACTTCAGGGTGCGCTGGAAAGTTGTCAATCAAAAGTAATATTTTTCTGTTTGTGAATTTTAATGCTTTGTTCCATTCGATCAGTTCGTTTTTAAAAATTTCTGATGTCATCCAGGCTTCTCTGTTTGATTTGTATTTTACTGGTAAATGTTTGTTTTTAAAACACCTAGGAATGGCGGACTTTCCAATCACCAACAATTTTCTTTTCGCTGTTCCAGACATATTTGCAGTTACCAACGCAGTAATCCTCACTTTTGATAATTTTCCACCAGCACAATTCTCCGACAAACTTTAATGTCTTATCAGGCGTCATCTTGTGAAACAAACTCGTTTCATCGGCATTAAAAATGTCCACATATTCATAACTTTCTCGAATTTTCCGGCCATACATTGGCCAACCATTGATCAATAGTCATATCCACTCCTGCAGTATCTCCTACTATCTTACCCCCACTAATATTATGTCGCTTTTTAAATCGTTCAATCGAACTTCTAGAACAGTTAAACTCGGTGTCTTTTTAGTGTTCCGTACGGAACACTTATAAGATCACTTCGGTGTCTGCCTGTCTGTCTGTCTGTCTGTCTGTCACACCCGATTTTCTCCGAAACTATTTGACATAGAAAGGTGAAATTTGGTAATAATATAGGAATTGATGGCCTCATCAGAGCCATGTAGTTTTGAGAATTAAATTTTGACTTAAGGGGTTAGTTTTGGGGGGTGAAGTCGGAAGTGAAAAAAAAAAATTTTTACTAGGTCATCGACTGTGGTGTCAAATGTAAGCTTGTGAAAACACGAGTAAAAAATATATATATAATATTATTCTTGCGCGCACTTTTCTTTGCGCGAAAAATCGCTGTCCCGGGCCTTATCTGGAAAAGTACTTATCAAAAAATTTCGAAAAAATTCTGGAATATTTCTCCACGGGGTGTAGATTGAACGAAAATTATCACGAGTGCATTACCTTTAATAACTTATATGGTATATAAAAAAAAACAAAAATTTCAAGGTCATCAGATTTCAGTAAAGATTGGAAACAAACTTTGTTGGAAACACATTTGGGGTGTGTTTTGTGAAGTCACTGATCATTTTATACCACCGTAACATAAATTTTGACTTAAGGGGTTCGTTTTTTTTACCAGGTCATCGAATGTGGTGTCAAATGAAAGCTTGTGAAAACACGAGTAAAATATATATATATATATATATATATATATATATATATATATATATATATATATATATATATATAATGTAATACTTGCGCACACTTTTCTTCGTATTACTTTTAAAAAATCGCTGTCCCCTACCTTATCTCGAAAAGTACTGATCAAAAAATTTTGAAAAAATTCTGGAATATTCTCCACGGTGTATAGATTGAACGAAAATTATCACGAGTGCATTACCTTTAATAATTTATCTGGTATATAAAAAAAAAACAAAATTTCGAGGTCACCAGTTTTCAGTAAAGATTGGAAACAAACTTTGTTGAAAACTCATTTGGGGTGTGTTTTGTGAAGTCACTGATCATTTTATACCACCCTAACAAAAATTTTTATTTTAAAAACAATCAACGTACGGAACACTAATTGTGCAAGTTCATCTTGCACTTGACCGGTTTTTATATCGACTTGGTCATGTGTAGATTTTCTTACTTTTTAGTGTTCCGTACGGAACACTTATAAGATCACTTCGGTGTCTGTCCGTCTGTCTGTCCGTCTGTCACACCCGATTTTCTCCGAAAATATTTGTCATAGAAAGTTGAAATTTGGTAGTAATATAGGAATTGATGGCCTCATCAGAGCCATGTAGTTTTGAAAGTTAAATTTTGACTTAAGGGGTTAGTTTTGGTAGGTGAAATCGGAAGTGAAAAAAATTTTTTTTTACTAGGTAATCGAGTGTGGTGTCAAATGAAAGCTTGTGAAAACACGAGTAAAAAATATATATATAATGTAATACTTGCGCGCATTTTTCTTTGTATTATTTTTAAAAAATCGCGAAAAATCGCTGTCCACCCGCCTTATCTCGGAAAGTATTTCTCAAAAAATTTTGAAAAAATTCTGGAATATTCTCCACGGGGTATAGATTGAACGAAAATTATCACGAGTGCATTACCTGTAATAATTTATCTGGTATATAAAAAACAGAAATTTCAAGGTCACCAGTTTTCAGTAAAGATTGGAAATAAACTTTGTTGAAAACTTATTTGGGGTGTGTTTTGTGAAGTCACTGATCATTGTATATTACCATAACATAAATTTTGACTTAAGGGATTCGTTTTTTTTTGAGGGGTGAAATCGGAAGTGAAAAAAAAATTTTTTTACTAGGTCATCGAGTGTGGTGTCAAATGAAAGCTTGTGAAAACACGAGTAAAAATGTATATATAATGTAATACTTGCGCACACTTTTCTTCGTATTACTTTTAAAAAATCTTGAAAAATCTCTGTCCCCTATCTTATCTCGAAAAGTAGTGACCGAAAAATTGATTGAACGAAATTATCATTACCTTTCTATCTATCTGGTATAGAAAAAAAAACAAAATTTCAAGGTCACCAGTTTTCAGTAAAGATTAGAAACAAACTTTGTTGAAAACTCATTTGGGGTGTGTTTTGTGAAGTCACTGATCATTTTATACCACCCTAACAAAAATTTTTTATTTTAAAAACAATCAACGTACGGAACACTAATTGTGCAAGTTCAACTTGCACTTGACCGGTTATTTACAACTAAAGTTTGTTTTATTATAGATTGATAAGATTTCTTGCCTCTTCTTCCATATGGTAAAAACCGTAGATTTAGTTAAATTCAACTGTTTGCAAACATCACTTTGTTTCATTCCATTTTCTATTTTCCTTTTAATATCGTGTTTGTCTTTTAAAGTAAACGCTTTACGTTTTTGTGTTTTTTTTTATGGGTCTAGCACACGTGCTGCAGGGAAGTCCCTAAAGCGCTACAGGAGCGACATGTGTGCGGAAAAAGTGATTCACGTCGTTCTTGAATCGCTGTAAATTGTACTCAGTGGGAACACAGTCCTGGGTAAGCCATTCCAAAGGGATGATGTTCTCCATATAAAAGACTGCTTGAAAAGCGTTGTACGAGGAGTAACAAGCTGAACCTCATACGGATGTGAAGTATCAGCGCGACGTGTACTTCTAACATGCACCGTTCTGGGAGGAATTAAGCTGGCTACATCCTTCGAACACTCTCCATGAAAATACTTGTAGAATAGACTCAAGTCGCCAACCGTTCTTCGATATTCCAAGAAATCAATGTTGCTGGTTAGTTCAGGTTCAGGGCTCCAATCAGGCAAACAGCTCTGAACAGAATCCAATGAATTCGGCGTATTTTTGGGAGTAGAGCTCCAAATATCAGACCAGTTTTCCATCGACTGAATTTGAGTTTTGTACAGGATTAGAAGTTCTTGTAAAGTGTAAAGCTTTCTAGTACAAAATAACACAGGCTAACAAAAAAAATATTTGTAAAAACTTTTTTAAACCAAGACATCTAAGTGTTATGTATTTTTGGGAGCTGAAACTGTATCTGGTATCAGTTTTTTTATATCACCCACAGTTCTCGCACAATATGACATTGATTAAATTTCAAAACAGGGAAAATTTGATGCATGAAAAATAAAAACTTAAATCGTGCTTTTATTTGATTAGGCTACAATTTTTACTCACGATAACATATTTCACCTCAATGCGAATATTTTAGGTGCTTATTTTTTTGTATTTTCTTTCCCTTTTCTCTGTGAAGTTTCTTGTATAGTGACCAACAGTAATCACCCATCATGTTGATATTCCACCGTCCCTGGTACCGTTTCTCCATCTCCTTTATGTCTTGATGGAACCGTTCCCCCTGCTCTTCACTCACATTACCTAAGTTTTTAGGTTCACGTTGTTCTTGAATCGCTGAAAATTGTACTCGGTGGGAAACATCATATAAAAGATTGCTTGAAAAGTGTTGTACGCGGAGTAACAAGCTGAACCTCATACGGATGTAAAGCACCAGCGCGACGTGTATTTCTAAAATGCAGCGCTTTGGGAGGAATTAAGCTGGCTACATCCTTCGAACACTTTCCATGAAAATACTTGTAGAACAGACTCAAGTCGCCAACCGTTCTTCAATGTTCCAGCGAATCACGGCCGCCGGTCAGTTCTGGGTCTCCAATCAGACGAACAGCCCTCTCTGAACAGAATCCAACAAATGCAGTGTATGTTTGGGAGCGGAGCCCCAAACATGGGAGCAGTATTCCATAGTTGGTCGAATTTGAGCTTTGTAAAGAATTAACAGTTGTTGTGGAGTCTAAAGCTTTCTGGTTCGAAATAATATTCCCAACTTTTGAGAAGCTCTCTTTGCTATGCCTGCAACATGTTCATGCCAGGACATATTTGCTCCCAACAAATTGAGTGACGATGCTAGGGGAATGGAGTGCCCCGACATAACTATGTCGAGTTCAGCAACGTTAAACTTTTTTAGAAAAAAACTGCCGCCTGGGTTTTTGTAGCGTTAAATTCCACTTGGTTACTATCACCCCAAGATAGAATTTCTTCCAGGTCTTTGTTAATTTGAATGACTTCCTGCTGTCTGCGGATATTCGCCTGAGCAGCCGATGTCCGAGCGTTCAAAGTGAATGAAGAGATAAGCGTACTGTCATCTGCAAAGCTGTAGATTGGATTGCCGGTCTTTTCCAGCAGATCGTTAATGTAAATAAGAAGGATAGTAGGAGACAGTATGGAGCCTTGGGGCACACCGGCGTTAACAGTAAAGGTATTAGAAAGAAATCCGTCGACTGCGACTCGTAAAGAACGCTCTCTGAGGAAACATGAGAGCCACAAACAGAACTTTTCAGATATATCATAAGAGCGTAGCTTAGCCAACAGTCCATCGTGCCAAACACGGTCGAATGCCTTGGATATGTCAAGAGCAACGGCTCGAGGTTCTCCGAAGTGTTCAATTGCGTTGTTCCAAACATGTGTTACATAAGTCAGAAGATTTCCTGTTGATCTATGTTTACGAAAGCCATATTGGTCATCGCTAATAATGTTGAATCCTTCAAGGTATTTTAGAAGATGCTGATTGACAGTCTTTTCCATGACTTTCGATATTATTGAAAGCAGTGCGGCTGGTCGGTAGTTGTTTGGCAAGGTCTTCTTGCCTTTTTTAGGTATCGACTGAACTGTGGCACATTTCCAGCAGGAAGGAAATATTCCTTTTCTGTAGGATAGGTTGAAAAGTCTACAGAAAACTGGTGTTAGTTCCCTTGCACAGTTTTTGAGAACTATGGCAGGTACTCCGTCAGCGCCAGAAGTTTTTTTGGTGTCTAGCTTCATTAAAATACGTTTTATGATACGCGGGCATCCTTGACTGCACTATGGGAATAGTAGGTGGTGTTTTTCCTTGGAAATCGGCAGTAGAATGTGTAGCAAACAGTTCGGCCAACAAGTTTGCTTTCTCAACAGGTGTCGTTGCAATAGAACTATCTGGCCGTGTGAGTGGTGGTATGGTGGATTTGGTGAAATTTTGACCAACTGCCTTAGCGACTGACCAAAAGGACCTGGAATTGTTGGGACAAGCGAGAAGTTTGTTTCTAATTCGCTGATTGTGTGCCTCCTTGGTTTAGTCGATAATTTCTTTGCATCTGTTCCGGGGACGAACAAAGGTGTTACGATTTATGGTGTTAGGATTTTCACGCCATTGTTGGTAGGCAAGATGTTTAGAAGCAACAGCTTCTTTGCATTTTCGGTCAAACCAAGGCTTGCCGTTAGAAGGACATTTCTTCTAAAATGGAATGTAAGCTTCCATACCAGCTAAGATAACATCGGAAACCTCCCTGGCGCAGTCAGATGGGTCGCTGGATCGAAAACAACCTTCTAACCAACGGAAAGTTCGAAAATATTCCTGAGATCTTCCCATTTAGCACATTTTTAATGCCAAATCTTGCGCGGTTTAGGCGCCTCTCTGTCACTGACGTTTTTGTGTACTCATTTTAAAATAAAAACTTAAACATTTACTTTGCTACTTTGGTCAAATATGCATTAGAACCGCATAACACAGCAAGTGAATTGAAAAAATACTGTTCGAACTAGCGTTGCGGCGGAAACAAGTAGAATAGGGGTTCCCAACGAGTTTCGGTGAATTCCCTAGATCAAGTCGCGCGACATCGAGCACAGGGAGTGGCAAGTTCGTTATAAATGGACACAAAATATCCAAATTTGGTTCGCTTTATCTGGAAGTTCGTTATAACCGATAAAAATTTGCATTGGTCTTATGGAAGTTTGTTCGTGCATTATAAAATAGTTCGTTTTAACCGGAAATTCGCTATAAACGCGCAGACTTCACTGTAATTATAATATTTGTAACTTACTAATTTTATAAACTGTACTATGCATTTGATTCTACAGTTGACATAGCGCTATTCTATACACGGATGGGCGCTTCCCACTCTTCGCGCTCTATCTCGAGAACGGTTAATTATATAAATTATCGCCCGAGACCAAATTTGTAGAGAATTCTATGCTCGACAAGTTTCGTAACAGTTTCAAACATTATTCGAAGCCTAGGAAACAAGATATTTGCAAAAAACGATTTTCGCAACGTTTGATCTTGAATATCTCG
>CM032448.1:29817173-29863316 GCA_019049505.1 Pachyrhynchus sulphureomaculatus
AATCTAAAGTAGGATATTATGAGGTAATGATAAACCACAATATAATAGGTGCTCAGAATATGATGAAATAAGCTAAGAGCAAATATGATCTACTCGTGAACTCAATCAGTTCGCGAATCAAAATAAGTTATTAAAAGCTTCTACGTTGTTGTACTGAGCAATATTGGCTCTGGACGTAAAGTTGAAAAAATGCAGTCGTCTATTTTTCCTGGTTCAAAATCAGTCTATTCGATAAGCACTGCTGAACTCTGAGCTTCTTCAATGTTGACATCGTACTGACGCTACTAAGTTGTATAGATATTTTTCATCCTCGAAGCAATGATATTATAAGAGTCGCCACATTACTTCTTATTCCTGTGTAGATAATAAGCTTTTACTAAAAGATACTCCGATTTAGAGCATCGAATGCTCTTGATAAATCAAATAAACAAACTAGGAATAGCAGCATATTCGGGTTTTCGTGTTTATTTCGTCGAGACAACACGTGTTTTTCGATGCTCCGTATAATAAACGTCTAGTAACGGAAATATTGAGTTTCTTGTGTCTTTTTCTGTTTAAAGTGTGCCCTACAGTACAGTTTATTTTATCCTAAATTTTGGTAAAAAACGGATTTGAAATAAGGGAGAAATCAGGGTCGAAAGGTGCTTAACCAGTGATAGTTAGACACTAACCAATAGTGACTTAATGAGCCCTAGTATATAGATGGACAAAAAGTGCCAGCTCAAAGATAACATCGGATCTTTAGCGATCTATGGTAAATCTGCTTGATATACGAGGAGTCATCAACAATGCCAGAGACAACGGATCAGACTACTGATAATGGGGCTGAGAAAACCAAATGTTTACATTGTAAAAAGTTTGTTACTACAAGCTATGAATGTTTAAAGTGTGGTGGAATTTTTCGTCCGGCTTGTATGAATCAGGCCAACGAGGCTAAAAGTAGGTGTCGTCATATGGACATCAAAAATTTGGTTAAAGAAGTAGAGTCTCAGAATAAAACCATACAGAAGTTGATATCTAGAGTCTCGGGGCTTGAGGATGCTGTTGCAAATCTTGGTGGCAATTCCGACAATCAGCATAAAAACCTGGATTGTGATACAATTACAGTTTTGACCGAAAAAATTGAAGCTCTTGAAAATAAAATTAAGCGGCTTGGGAGCAGTTCAGATGAGGCTGGCGAGGATATAGCTAACACAGCTGCTTCTAACATGAAATCGACTATGGAAAGCCCAAACAATAATGACACCATATCAACCAGAGCTGAGGAATCAATCAGAGCAAATAGGTATCATGCTTCATAATTTGGTTGGGGCCATAAAGAGTAGTAATGCTGAGCTGGTAAGATTTCTTACGGAAAATCCGCAGCTTCCATTGTACCAGCGCCAATCAACATATACCGCAGGTGAAATCTCCAACAAAATTACAACCCCATTACAGAGGACGCTCAATGGTAAAGGCAATGGTACAACTTCGTATACTGGTGCGGATCCAAACTTAAAAAGTTCTGGGAAAGCTGAGACCGAAACGGCCAAGACAAGGGTGGTCGTTCGTGGCACAAGTGATGCTGTAACTGACATTAAGGCTGCAACTGAGAGAAGATGGATTTATGTGGGAAATTTATCTTATGAATGTAATGTCGATCAAATCAAAGAACATCTAAGCAACAACAACATTCCTATTATAAATTCTGAAAAGATAAGTGGAAGAAATAGTAACAGTACTCATTCAAGATAGCCGTTGATCCAGGTCTGGAGGGTACAGTGTTGAGAGGTGAAGTATGGCCAGTTAATGTAACTGTAAAGCCTTTTATTTTCCGCAATTCGAGGCGTGCGGATGACATGGGATATCGACAAAATTTTGGGACCAGTTATCGTCGCCGAGAAGGATCTCGCAGAAGATGGTGAATGTTGGACCTCGTCGAACAAATGATTCTGTAAACGTTATCTATCAGAATGTCCGATCATTGAACTCTAAATTAATAGACTTTAACAATAATGTGTGGGCTACATCTGATGAATATGATGTTGTGATTTTAACTGAAACTTGGCTTCATGATTATGTTCCGGATAGCGAAATATTTCCGGCCATGTTTAATGTGTTCAGGAAGGATAGAAATTATGCAACATGTGGAAAGTCCAGAGGGGGTGGGGTTCTGATAGCGTCAAAAGGACATATTGATATTTCTAGGGTTAATACACATTTTGAGGATGAAAATGTTGACCTTCTTTGTGTAAAGTTAAATTTGGGGAATAGTAGATTCATTTATCTTCTTGCTGTATATGTTGCGCCAATGTGCGGTCTGCATTCATATGAAAAGCTATATACGTTTATTGAAGAGCGAAAATTATCTCTTGGATTCTAATTTTGTAATTATGGGTGATTTTAATTTAACATATCTCAAAACGTATTATGAAGTGAGAAAAGCTGATAAATATGTTGAATTGTTAAATCATTTTTTAAGCTTCTACGGTGCTAATCAGTATAATCAAGTAGTAAACTCCACAAACCGATTATTGGACATTGTGGTAAGTAATGTTAATTGTCTTGTTTTAAAAAACGACTTTAGTCTCGTTCCAGAAGATAAATACCACCCCACTCTGGGTATTTCCGTATCAATACCGCATATAAGAATAAAAGAATTAAAATCTAATGATGTACGCTATAATTTCCGCAAAGCGAACTATTTGTCTTTATATCATATGTTACATGCCACAGATTGGACATTTCTTGAATCTTATGGTAATGTTAATCTAGCCCTCAACGGTTTTTATGAGAAAATATATGACATATTTAATAAGTGCATACCTAAAACTAATAATAAATCAAAAAATTATCCTACTTGGTTTAACATAGAAATAATAAATAAACTCAAGTATAAAGCAAAATTGAGAAAAAAAAAAATAAAATGACTAATGATTTACTGGTATTGTTAGAATTTAAAAAAATACGGGCTCAACTGAAAAAGGATATAAGAAGTGCTCAATGTGCGTACTTGATAACAGTACAGAACAATATTGGAATAAGCCCTCGTTTATTTTGGTCCTTTATAAATAACAAAAAAGGGTCATTGCATATACCAAATAAAATGTTTTTCAATATAGAGGAGTTTAATGGAGGGGATGAAATATCTAATGCATTTGCTAATTACTTTGAAAGCGTCTACTCTAATGATTTAGGTAGCAGTAATGATAGTGTTGAAAGTGTCAATCATCACTGTGTTTTAATTGACAAAATTGATATAGTTAATGTTGTGGAGACATTGAGGGAGTTGAAGGACGATAGAGCAACAGGCCCAGACGGCATTCCCCCATATATATTTAAGGGCTTTGAGGATATATTATGTTATCCGCTACTGTTTTTGTTTAATTTGAGTCTTAAAACAAAAATGTTTCCCCACCTGTGGAAAAGAACAAGAATATGTCCAGTTTTTAAAAAGGGTGACAAAAACGATATAAAGAGCTATAGACCAATTGCAATACTCTCAACGGCAGCTAAAGTTTTTGAAAAGATTATTTATAACAATATATCAAACTCGGTTCGTCACAGTATAAGTACTTATCAGCACGGCTTTATGGAGGGTAGATCTGTCATTAGTAATTTATTAGCGGTAACGCAGGCAACGTCAGATGTCTTAAATCGGCGCGGCCAAATGGATATTGTATATACAGACTTTGAAAAGGCATTCGATAAGGTCTCATTTGCGATATTGTTGAATAAGCTGGAGAAGGATTTGGATTCCACGTGAATTTAATTGAGTTTTTTAAAATCTTACCTTTATAATCGTGAACATGTAGTAAAGATAAAGGGGTATGAGTCCAAACCTTTTACACCTACATCCGGGATTCCGCAGGGGTCCAACCTAGGACCTCTGCTCTTTTTACTCTATATCAACGGCATCACTTGTGTAGTTAAAAATGCATCCTGCCTGTTATTTGCTGACGACTTAAAACTTTATTATGAAATCAGATCGCCTGCTGACTGCCGGATTTTGCAGAATGATATAGACAACGTTGCAAAATGGACAACTGACAATAAGATTTACTTTAGTGTAAGTAAGTGTACTGTTGTTTCTTATACTAGAAAACTGAAGCCGATAAAGTTTACATATAGTATTGAGAATGTCCCACTTTTTGTATGAGGATAAGATAAAGGACTTAGGGGTGATTTTTGATTCTAAATTGACGTTTAACTATCACGTAAGTTATACAGCAAGTAAAGCGAACAAAATGTATGGCTTAATTGTCAGAAGCATAAAAGATTTTAGAAGTACAAATTGCATAAAACAGCTATACATATCCTATGTTAGAAGTATATTAGAATATGCTAGTATAGTATGGTCACCCTTTTATAATTGTCACAAGCGAACACTTCAATTGATACAGAATAAAATAATGCGTTACATGCATTATAAACAAACCGGTTCATATAACTCTATGATCTCTTACACACTGTTGCACGAACGCTATGGGATGGTAACCTTAGAGAAACGTAGAAAACAATATTGCATGTTCTACTTGTACAAAGTAGCGAATGGTCTCATTGATGACCCGGCATTTCTGTCCAACTTATATTTTAATGTGCCAACGTATACCACAAGAAATCATAGCACTTTCTATATATCAGATGTAGCCCATAATAACTATCACCTGGGATCTCCCATTGTATAATGCTTGCATGCTATACAATGGAATCCAGAATAGTGTAGATATATTTAATGATAAGTGCAGTCTTTTCAAAACTAAATTGCGTGCGTTGTTTTAAGTGTATGTAGATTATTATGTAATATTATTTATCTTAAGTTAATTTAAGTTCTAGTACTTTGTAATTGGAAAGATCTCTGTGATCAATCTGTAAAGTGCAATAAATAAATAAATAAATAAATAAATATTCCACTTTATAAGTCAGAGAAATGGGATCCAAAATAAACTCGTAGAAAAGAAAAATACTAAATTATTTAAACTGCTCAGCAATCGACTCTGTCCTTATTTAAAAATCATGTTTGCTAAGTTACAAGAAGACCATGTCATTCTTCGGTAGCTATTCAATATTTATTCCATTTTTTTTCTTTTAAATTTCAGATGTGCAATATGTAACTGTTCCTACCACTACGTTTCTTCACTAACTCGTCACGTGGTAACCTGTCACGTGGATACGGCGAAAAAAAGATTACAAAAGTTTCAAGCGTCGATAACGAAGCCCGTAGAAAATTCGGACAATACCGAATTTAAATTTTTACCAGAGGACCAAATAATCCAAATGACACAGTTGGAAGACGTGAGCTCCGGAAATTTACAATATGTTAATGAAGCGATGGTGGTGGACGAAAGTTTAAGTATAGGGGAGGGTGTGGAAGTTTTACAGATTCCTGTAGATGAAGGAAATATTATAAAACACGAATAATTTCGAGAAGAGTGTGTTGGGTGGCTAATAAATTTCTGTCCCAACCGTCAAAATTTGAACGATTTCAGGTACTGCTACAGATTTTAGATAAGAAGTAAACCTCCGGCTTCACTGGAAACATGGCACACTGTTCTATGTCAGATGGATCATCTTGTAATAATTTATTTGTTCCAGTTGTTAAAGATTACGATAGTCAATAGAGTTGTTGAGCTTGTCACAGATATTTCATTTCAATATTACAGAATATAAAAGGAATCCTAATTATCATGTACAGTCAAAATAGTTAAATATTATAAAATTTACTAAATTTAAACGAGTAACTATCTTTAACAATCCTTTTTAGTCCACTGCTGGAAATAGATCTCCCCTATTCCTTCCATTTCTGTCAGTCCTGCGCCAATCGGTACCAGATTCTTCCTGCTGTTCTTTTCGCGCTATCTATTCATCTTGCTGGTGGCTTTCCTATACTTGTTTTGTATGTTTTTTTTTTAACGTTCACCTCCCCGCCTGAGTAGGGATTTTACCCTTTTTCAAATCCCCTGGATATCGGTGGGGATGTCGTAATACGTCAACGTTTGGCGAAACATACATTATTGTACCAGGTGTACAAGTATGAAATGCGGTTTTTTTTTTCTAAAAAAACATGTTAAATTCGGAAGAATGATAAAAAGTGCTTTATTCAAAGTATGCTCCATCGCTTGTTATACATTTTTCCTATCTTTCGGGCAATTTGTGAATACCACGCCAGTAAATCTTCCCTTTTTTCTGCGAACCATTCATCGAGCCATTTTTTTCACATCTTCGTACGAACCAAAGGAGCCACGTCTGGTGAGTAAGCCGCATGGGGTAGAACTTCCCAGCTGAGTGCTTCCAATGTGTCGCGAACTGGTTTTGCCGTATATGATGGAGCATTGTCATGAAGAAAAATGACTTTGTATTGCCTCTTTCGATATTCTGGCCTTTTTTCAAGCAGCGAACGGTTCAAATCGGTCAATTGTTGTTGGTAACGTTTAATATTAACCGTTTCCCCAGGTTTTAACAGCTCATAATAGACCACACCCCTCTGGTCCCACCAAACACAGAGCATCGTCTTTCTGCCAAAGCGATTCGGTCTTGCGGTCGATGTGGATGATGCACCTGGGTCTACCCATGATTTTTTGCGCTTGGTATTCTCAAAATAAATCCACTTTTCATCCCCTGCAACTATACGATGCAAAAAACGATTTCCTTTTGTACCGAGCCAACAAAATGTCACACGTGTTTTTTGTGCGCGTTTCCATTTGCCTGTCGTTCAACTCATGTGGTACCCATCTACCGGTCTTCTGAATCTTTCCCATCTCTCCTACCGATTGGAAACAGCTTGTTGACTAACGCCCAATTGCTCGGCGAGTTGTTTTTGTGTTTGCGAATCATCTTCGTCCAACAATGCTTGCAATTTCACATCTTGGTATTTTTTTGGCGTTTTTCTACGTTCCTCCTTGTCTGCAACATCGAAGTCACCACTTTTGAAACGCCGAAATCATCGTTCACACGTATTTTGCGATGGAGCATGTTCACCATAAGCTTCTCGAAGTAATCGGAATGATTCAACAGCAGTTTTCTTCAAATGAAAACAAAAAATTAATGCTGTCTGCGAATGCTCTTTGTTCGGTATAAATTTCGACATATTGAACACAACACTATGCACACATTTTTCCAATTTGTCACTGTGCGCGTCTGACATTTGTTGATGACACAACAAAATGGTGCAGTGTCAAATCTTTATAGCACAAACTGCATTGGTGCACCAACTATTGTCTGAAATCCGCATTTCATACTTTCACATTTTTTTTTATCGTTCACCTCCCCGCCTGAGTAGGGATTTTACCCTTTTTCAAATCCCCTGGATATCGGTGGGGATGTCGTAATCCGTCAACGTTTGGAGAAACATACATTATTGTATTTCACGGCGCCTTTTTTAAACAACGCGGTAGTGCTTCCACGGACGTTATTGCATTTCTGCAAACAACTACTACATATGTACGTGGTCAGGTCATATATACATATATAAAAGTATACCGACCTGCCGGGATTGAACCCGAGACCTTCTGCACCGCAAGGAAGTACTACACCATGGAGCCCCGGGCGTAGGGGGGTTAAAGGTATCCTCGAGTATAGATCCAAAAATAGGGAGGGCATTCCTCCAATGAATATGGAAATAGGAGAATAATTGAAAGGCGAAATTTTCTTGTATAAATGGGGCACCTTCGGGGTACTCATAAAGGACCGGAGGTGGAGTGGGTGGTGGGACCCCTTCAATTATTATTACGGACTTCCGGGCAGCCAGTGCACCAGTTTTGTCCATCTCAAATTTTCCTGCCTTGCGATATGGCAAACCCAGGCCCATTTCTATACCATGGTTAAAATGTAATTCCGGCGTTCAATAGAATGGATTTTCTATTAAAAAATTGATAAATTTACCAAAAAAAATTATGCTGGGATCTGATTTCATGTGAGATCTTGGTCCATATGTGAAATAAGTTGTAATGTACTTTCTTTTAGACCAATATATCTTCTTGAAGTGCCATATCTGATACGGACGTAGGCGACCCTCTCGCCTTTGCCTGTGGTTCGTGCCTTTTTTTTGAGGGTTCCACAGACAAAGGAGACTTACAGTTTAATGTCCGCTCCGAACAGCATTACTTAGGCATGATACTACGGTTAGTTTGCCATTGCCTTCCCGAGAGAAGCGACCATCACGTAATATATAAATTTTTTTGTAAATTTGTATTTTCGTAGAAAGCAGATACGTTATTCTCTACGCTATAGCCGCCTGACGCCAATGTATACCTGGGCTAATGAAGTAATCAATCACATAGTGTTTTAAGTATTTGTTTTTGTAGTGAATTCACACAATAATTTATTTTGTACTATGAACTTTACTGATGAAAAAAATGAATTGGTAACAGTGAGTGTTCTTTCTTTAAAGTTTGTTTTAAGTTTGATCTGTAGCTGTCCATAAGTCGTATTTTAAATAAAACTCTTCGACACCTCTCCTGCGCAATCTGAATCCCCCAAGAGATTGTTCCATATTTATTACTAGCCGTGCCCGTGCCCGCCCATATAACCTGGCCAGAGAACATATCGTTCTTGCCATGTCAAACTATCAAATACGAAAATGGGTAGTTTTCAGGAGAACAAAAAAAACCACTTTAATAGTGAAGACAAAATTAGCACATTGCCAAAATTGCAAAGTTTAATACTTTTTCTACACATTTTTTAAACCTTTTTAGGATGTTATCAAGATTTAGTCAGTTTAATCTATTTTTACCTTAAATTAGTTTTTTCACATTCGATAGTTTGACATGGTAGGGACGAATGTATGAATTAAAAAAAAAACACGTAAATCGGATAAGTGGTTCTCCAGTGATAAGCGCACTAACGGACAGAGAGGCAGACAGAGAGACGTTGCATTTTATATATATTATGTTCTTTGCTACATGATATTGTTCCATATTTAATGGTTTAGGAAGCGTATTTCAAGAGAACGCGCTAGCGGCAAACTTTTTTCCGACTTGACTGACTTGTTACCTAACGTAATAAAATATATCCTATAATCTGGCCAGAGAACATATGTATGTTTTAAAAAAAAAGCACATAAATCGGATAAGTGGTTCTCGAGTGATAAGCGCACTAATGGATAAGTAAACAGGCAGAGAAACGTTGCATTTTATATATATTATAGAAGATTATAGATAACCTGGCCAGAGAACAAATGTATGAATTAAAAAAAAACACGTAAATCGGATAAGTGGTTCTCGAGTGATAAGCGCACTACCGGACAGACAAACAGACAGAAACGTTGCATTTTATATATATTATATTCTTTGCTACATGATATTGTTCCATATTTAATGGTTTAGGCAGTGTATCGCAAGAGAACGCGTTAGCGGCTAACTTTTTTCCGACTTGATTCGCTATTATCGTCACTACTTATTCCTTATGTTAACTAACATAATAAAATATATCCTATAACCTAGCCAAGGAATATATGTATATTTAAAAAAAAAGAGAACGTAAATCGGATAAGTGGTTCTCTAGTAATAAGCGCACTAACCGACAGACAGAGAGACGTTGCATTTTATATATTATATATGCATGAGCATTTGACTATGAGAAAGCTCTGTTCAAAGTGGGTGCCGCGTTTGCTTACTGTTGATCAAAAACAAGAACGTGTTGACGATTCTGAGCAGTGTTTGGCCATGTTTAAACGTAACAAACCGGAATTTTTGCGTCGATATGTGACAATGGATGAAACATGGATCCATCACTTCACTCCGGAATCAAAACGATCGTCATCTGAATGGACAGCAACTGGTGAACCTCGTCCAAAGCGCCCGAAAGCACAACAATCGGCTGGAAAGGTTATGGCCTCGGTATTTTGGGATGTGCGTGGTGTAATATTCATCGACTATCTTGAGAAAGGAAATACCATCAACAGTGAATATTATATAGCGTTATTGGAGCGTTTGAAGGCCGAAATTGCAAAGAAACGACCGCATATGGCAAAGAAAAAAAATTTGTTTCATCAAGACAACGCACCGTGTCACAAGTCAATCAAAACAATGGCAAAACTACATGAATTGAACTTCGAATTGCTCCCACATCCACCGTATTCGCCAGATTTGGCTCCCAGCGACTACTGGCTGTTCGCAGACCTGAAAAAAATGCTCGCCGGTAAGAAATTTCGCACGAATGAAGAGGTTATCGCTGAAACTGAGGCCTATTTTGAGGCAAAAGATAAATCGTTCTACAAAAGTGGTATTGAAATGTTAGAGCGGCGCTGGAATGATTGCGTTGCTCTTGATGGAGATTACGTTGATGAATAAAGCTAATTTTGAACCAAAAAAACCGTGTTTTCTTTGTTAGGCCCGGACTTTTCAGCCCATGTGTTAGATGGAAAAAATATGTGCATGGTAAACATCGAAAGTTGCTTCCATTCATACTCATTCTCTCTAACATTGCTCACCAACTGGCAGGGTAAACATTGTGCAGGAAAAATGTCTGGGAGTTTTATTTAAGATGTTATCTAGGGATAGCTGTAAATCTGCGTATTAAAAAAGCATTTTTATCGTGACGAGTATGTTTGTTTTTGAATTGGTAAAGCTCATAGTCCAATTCACGGTTTTTTGAAGTTAACGTACAGATACATACTTACCTCAATAGAGTAAAAGGTGCCCTACTACCATATAAGACTAGGTATACATTTATAGAGGCAGTGATAGCGTAGTGCTTAAGGTGTCTGACTTCTACGTCGGAGACCTGAGTTTGAATCTCGGCTCGGAAAAATAGAATAGATTTTAAAAAAATTACAACGTGATCGTGAGGCCTCTCGAGAAGGCCATGGTAAACCACCCGTAGTATCATTCCTAGTAAAGCCTTCTCTCTTTGGCCGTTCGAAACCGGATTTAAACTGTAGGTCCCCTTCCTCTGTGGACCACATAAACCCTTAAAAAAAGAAACCAATCACAGGCAAAGGCGAGAGGGTCACCTACGTCCGAATCGGATATGGCACTTCAAGAAGAATACATTATAGTGGCGCTAAACCCGTTCCCCTGCGACCCCCTTTTTTTTCAGGGAGCATTGAGATACGTACGACTATTGGGAGCTGGATCATCTGAAATCAAAATTTCTAAAGAAATTAGTTTACTAGAGCATCAATCTTGTCTTTGAACGAAGGATTAAAAAAAAATGTTTACCAAATGGCATTGGTGTAAACAAAAAAGCGAAAAAATGACGTTAGTGCGTTTTACATTTTGCTAATTAAAAATAAAGTTGATAAAATCAAAATTCCTTCATCCAAAGGCAAGCAATATGTATAAAGAAAATATGTACCAAATTTCATTAAAATCGGTTTAGCGATTCTTGAGATATTTTACACACCGCGGTTTTCAAGGAAAAGTAGTTTCGAGAAAAATGCGTTTAATGTTTTTAGTTTGAAAAATTAGGTTAAAAAAAGTAATACAAAAATCAATTCGTACCTTAAATGAACCATCCACTCCAGGGCTATATGGTGAATTTTTACCAGCTATTTGAGCTTCTGGAATACTAATTTGTTCTTGACTGTGACGCATTCTAGCTTCTTTTATACTTTGTAGCAATGGTCGCTCGGCCAGGTCAACTCGTTCTCTGTCCACTGCGTAGTCGTATGCATTTCGGCCACAATGAATTGTCATAGCTAGAATTATCTTGAACGATTCAACATTATTAGCGATCACCAATATGGCTTTCGTAAACATAGATCAACAGGAGATCTTCTGACTTATGTAACACATGTTTGAAACAACGCAATTGAACACTTTGCAGAATCTCGAGCGGTTTCTCTTGACATATCCAAGGCATTCGACCGTGTTTGGCACGATGGACTGTTGGCTAAGCTACGCTCTTGTGGTATGACTGAAAAGTTCTGTTTGTGGCTCTCATGTTTTCTCAGAGAGCGTTCTTTACGAGTGGCAGTCGACACCTTCACTATCCGTGCCGGTGTACCCCAAGGCTCCCATACTGTCTCCTACTCTCTTTCTCATTTACATTAACGATCTGCTGAAAAAGACCGGAATCCAATCTATAGTTTTGCAGATGACAATACGCTTGTCTCTTCATTCACTTTGAACGCTCGGACATCGGCTGCTCAGGCAAATATCCGTAGACAGCAGGAGGTCGTTCAACTTAACAAAGACCTTGAAGAAATTCTATCTCGGGGTGACAGTAACCAAGTGGAATTTAACGCCAGGCGGCAGTTTTTCCTAAAAAAGTTAACGTTACTGAACCCGACATAGTTATGTCGGGGCACTCCATTCCCCTAGCATCGTCGCTCAATTTGTTGGGCGTTAATTTGGGAGCAAATATATCCTGGCATGAACATGTTGCAGGCATAGCAAGGAGAGCTTCTCAAAAGTTGGGAATATTATTTCGAACCAGAAAGCTGTACACTCCACAACTGTTAATTCTTTACAAAGCTCAAATTCGACCATCTATGGAATACTGCTCCCATGTTTGGAGCTCCGCTCCCAAACATACACTGTATTTATTGGATTCTATTCAGAGAAGAGCTGTTCGTCTGATTGGAGCCCCGGAACTGACCGGCGGCCGTGATTCGCTGGAACATCGAAGAACGGTTGGCGACTTGAGTCTGTTCTACAAGTATTTTCATGGAAAGTGTTCGAAGGATGTAGCCCGCTTAATTCCTCCCAAAGCGCTGCATTTTAGAAATACACGTCGCGCTGGTGCTTTACATCCGTATGAGGTTCAGCTTGTTACTCCGCGTACAACACTTTTCGAGCAATCTTTTATATGATGTTTCCCACCGAGTACAATTTTCAGCGATTCAAGAACAACGTGAATCGCTTTTTCCGCACACATGCCGCTCCTGGAGCGCTTTAGGGATTTCCCTGCAGCACGTGTGCTAGAACTATAAAAAAAAAAAAATTATATTTAGCAAAGCCAAATTAAATATAAACTTTAATAATGATTACGACTGAATTGCTACGAATGAACTATACTATATATATATATATATATATATATATATATATATATATATATATATATATATATATATATATATATATATATATATATATATATATATATATATATATATATATATATTATATATATATATATATATATATACATATACATATATATATATATATATATATATATATATATATTATATATATATATATATATATATATATATATATATATACAGTCCCTGGCCAAATTATTAGACGCACTGTATTTTTTTTAGTAATTTTATGTTTCTTAAGAGTTTTTATGCAATAATGGTATATTTAAACTACAATATTATTGATTTTTATTTAAAAGAATTGTTGTAGACTACATATTTGTATTTATTTTTAACATATGCCAACACTGTGTTGACAAAGTGATACATGAACGTAAAGAAGTACAAACCTGTATCAGTCGCGATCGGAATCGAGTCAGGTACGGACGTGTTTCTGTGGCTTTATGGATTGTGATTGTTTGTTTAACAGTTTTATACTACTCAGTTATTAGTTTATTTTGTATGCAGTGTTTTAAAAAAGTAATTGGACTACTTTCATTATGGGTAGAAAAGGCGATCTTTCACCACGTAAAAAAGTTGAAGTGAAGGCCCTTGTGATTGCGAAAACATTTACAAACCGAGAAATATCACGAAGATTGGAGGTTTCTGAAGCTAGTGTACGACGCATAAAAAAGAAAATTGAGTCAGGGAAGGAATTAAGCCCGAAAAGAAAGAAAAGATGCGGTAGAAAACCAATTTTCACTCCACGGTCAGAGAGATGTTTGAAGAAAATTTGTGTAGAAAACAGATTTGCTACCACAAAGGTAATAAAATCACAACTCCAGGATGCTAGCGTAAATGCTTCTGAGCGCACTGTTCGAAGAAAATTGAAAGAATTAGATTTTAAGGCCTTTCGCCCCGCCAGGAAGCCCAAGTTAACAGCTGCAATGAAAGCAAAGCGCCTGAAGTGGGCCAAACAATGGCAAGACAAAGATGTGGACTTCTGGAGATCGGTAACATTCAGCAATTTAATCAATAATTGATACATTATTATCATTTTCAGTTAAATAAAGCAAATAAACATGGAAGTTTATATATTTTTTTCCTATTTTTGACAGGTCTGCTTCAGTGACGAAAGCACATTCGAAATTTTGCAGAATAAAGCTCAGTATGTGCGTCGTCGTCATGGAGAAAAGTTTCATTCTGATTGTGTCGTCCCGACGGTTAAACATCCCACTAAAGTGATGATTTGGTCAGTCATCAGCGGCATGGGCACTGGACGTCTGTACGTCGTCAAAGGAATAATGAGGCAAGATCAGTACAAAGAAGTATTTCAAAATCGGTTGATTCCGCAGCTCAGAGAATGGTTTCCAAATGGGGAACCATTCACTTTCATGCAAGATGGAGCTCCCTGTCACACTGCTCGGTCTGTTAAAGCTTTTTTGGCAGAAAAAAATATCCCTCTGTTGGATTGGCTGGGTAATAGCCCTGATATGAACCCCATTGAAAATGTGTGGGAGCTGATGAAAAGAGAAGTGGCTAAAGATGTGATTACCAACAAAACCCAGCTCCTAGAAAAGATTATTCATGTGTGGAATCATCATCCTCAAATGCAGGAGACAGTACAATCTTGCATTGATAGCATGCCGCGCAAAATTAAAGCTTTGATAGCGGCTAAAGGTGGCTCAACTAAATATTGACTTTTACTAACATTAATTTCACTTTTCTTTAAAACTTAATAAACTTATGCTTTTCTAAATTAATGCAGTTTTATTTATGTCAAATAAATAGGTAATTGATTGGATAATATAAAAATAAAAAACAAATCAATTTAAAATAATAAAACGGTACAATATCACTCGGTAATTAATATTTTACATGAAATCTTGCAGTGCGTCTAATAATTTGGCCAGGGACTGTATATATATATATATATATATATATATATATATATATATATATATATATATATATATATATATATATATATATAAAATACTTTAAAATTTTCTTGAACCATCAATTAATATTTATTTTCAATTCTTGGGATTTGGGTTCCTTTTATGAATATTTGGTATTCAAAATTAAACTTAAATTGACGTTTCGCCCTTTGGTTTAGGGCGTTTTCATTTTTTTCTTTATTTCTACAAAATATACAAAATATAAAAATAAATTACATTTAGGTACACTAGTACAACACAAATTAATTAACTCACACAACCATACACTTTTTATATAATTTCTTAGTTCAATCTTTAAAAATTCAAATCAGATGGGACCTACCTTGAATCTCACACAACAAAACAGATGTTTTATAGAAAGTAAAATATCAACACCTTGGGTAAACGCCTTGATTATGCTTATTTTAAAAAGGGGAACAAATTTAAATTGAAGAATTGCAGATGTATCAGCCTGTTATCAGTATTATACAAAATCCTCACTAGAATCATAACATACAAATTAACGAACAGATTAGACAATTATCAACCTCATGACCAAGCGGGGTTTAAGGTCACCTTGTGGATAGCAATGGCTGAACGAGTCAACGAAAGATACACAACTCTTCTTCAATACATATATAAAAATGTCACATCTCAAATAATGCTTGGAGAAAAAACAAATAAAGTCAAAATTAAAAGAGAAATTAGATAAGGCCACTCTTAATATCCCTAAAGCTGTTCACGTTGACTCTAAAGACATGTTCAAATCGCTAAAGTGGGAATATACTACTGGACGTTGAACGATTAAATTACTTAAGGTTCGCAGATGCTGTTACTCTGAACCCCAACACAGAAGAAGAATTACTAGAAAGGCTGATGGAATTAAATAACAAGTCTCGAGAAATAGAAAACTTCACCAAAACCAAATATTTGAACAACAAAAGTGAAGATAACAGCCAGAAACTATTAATAGAACGTAAAATAATAGGAAAGGTACAAACATTCATATACTGTGATCAAAAAATAGTAAGACTTTTAAATTTAAATCGCCCAGGCATTTCCAAATCGGATTAATTTTTTTTCGTTAGGTTGGTAGGACCTTAACTGCCATCTGTGTCAAATTTTAAGACCATAGCGTCAGTAGTCAATAAGATTCGCTTGCATTCGTCCAACAACAAAAGTGCGTTTTTCGATTTTTAACATGAGTGAAAAAATTCAGCAGAAGTTTGCATTAAATTTTGTTTTAAAAATGGTTTTCCGGCTTCACAAACCTTCGAAATGTTAAAAAAGTCGTTTGGTGATGATGTTCTATCCAGAGCAAGTGTTTTTGATTGGTATAAATTGTTTAAAGAAGGCAGAAAAACGTGTGGAAGACGATGAACGTCCTGGTCGTCCTTCAACATCTACTGATGAGAACCACGTCAAGCATATCAAGGATTTTGTGACAAAGTAAAATACAAAGAATCCTAAGCTAGAGTACGCAAAATGATTAGTGACAAAAAGAACAACCAATGGGAAAAGACATGCTCAAGACTCAACACTTACATAGGAGGAAGAAAAAGCACAGAAAGCTGGAGACTTCTTAAAAATATGAGAACAGAACGGAAAAGAGAAATCTTCTCACCAATAACACCAGAAAAATGGAACCAATAATTTACAAATATGCTAACAGAAGATAGACCAGAGTTCAAAAGTACCCAACATGGAAACCCAAATATAGTTATACGAGGATCCCCAATAAGGATAACAACATCAGAAGTTAAAGAAGTATGTAAAACGCTAAAAATGGTAGAGCTCCAGGACCAGGAAACATCCCAGGAGAGATAGTAAAATACGGAACTGAAAAGCTATTTAGCCCTTTGAGGAACTTATTCCAAAGATGCCTTAACACATCAGAAGTACCTGAGGAATGGAAAATATCATACATATCAACAATTCATAAGAAAGGAGACAAAAATAATTGCGATAACTATAGGGGTATAACGGTTACAGGATCTATTAGCAGAATATACGGAAAAAATACTTAAAAATAGAATAGAAACGGAATACGCGGACGTAGAAGCTGAAGAACAGGCAGGCTTTAGAGCAGGAAGATCCACAATAGACCATCTCTTCTCACTGACACAAATCCTAGAAAAGAAAACCGCATTTGATCAGGAAGTCAATGTCTTGTTTGTTGATTTAAAAAAGGCCTACGACAGCGTGCCCCTAATGAGATTGTGGGAAACACTACAACAGAGTAATGTAAGCACCGAAATAATTAAAGCCGTAAAATCCTTATACCAAGACGCAAGAAGTAGTGTGAAAACCAAATATGGTATAACAACAGGGTTCCCGGTCACAGAGGGTCTCAAACAGGGCTGCTGTATATCCCCAACGCTATTTAAAATCTATTTGGAGAGTGCACTGAAGAACTGGAAAAGGAAATGCAGCAGTATGGGATTACCACTGGATGAGGATACTACATTGTACACGCTGTCATTCGCAGATGACCAGGTAGTAGTCGCTCAGGGCATCGATGATATGGAATACATGACACGAAAACTTATGGAGGAATATGAAAAATGGGGCCTAGAAGTCAATATTAAAAAGACCGAGTACATGTGCGTCGGAGGACAACAGCAGGACTTGAAACTGGCCACAGGACACACCATCAAACACTGTGCCAGTTATAAGTATTTGGGAACGAGAATATCTAGAGACAGAACACTGGAAGAAGCAATATTCGAGAGGAATATCCAAGGAAGAAAAGCGATTGCAATGCTTAATAATATACTATGGGACAAAAACATAACCATTGAAAATAAGAAGAGAATTTATAACTCAATAGTGAAAAGTATAATAACTTACAGCTCCAGGTGTGGCCATTAAAGGAAAGAACAGAAAAAATACTAAAAAGCTACAGAAATGGATTTCTGGAGACGAGCAGCCAGAAAATCCAGAAAAGACTACATACCGAATGACACAATAAGGCGAGCTTTAGAAATAAAGCACGATATAGTGGACGAAATCAGAACCCAACAGTTGGTATGGTACGGACATGTACAGAGAATGTCACAAGACCGACTACCTAAAAAGATTTTAAATTGGAACCCTCATGGAAAAAGAAAGCGAGGAAGACCACGCCAAAGCTGGAGAGCAGGAATCAACAAGGAAGTACTAGAGAGAGATCTGGAGGAGGAGGGATGGGGAAACCGGAGGAGTGGAAATTAGGCATCGGAAGAGGGAAGACGTTATAAAACCCATTAATATATATATATATATATATATATATTATATATATATATATATATATATATATATATATATACACATATATATAAATTGTTTAAAGAAGGCAGAAAACGTGTGGAAGACGATGAACGTCCTGGTCGTCCTTCAACATCTACCAATGAGAACCACGTCAAGCATATCAAGGATTTTGTGCTCAAAAATCGTCGAGTGATAATTAGAGACCTTGTTGACATCACCAACTTATCATTTGGGTCAATTCAATCGATTTTAAAAGACAACTTGGGCCTCAAACGGGTCTCCTCTCATTTGGTACCAAAAGCACTCAATTTTTTCGATAAAGAGCGTCGTGTTAATGTCTGTGAAACCATGATTTCTGACTATCAAAACGTCATCAAGCGCATCATTACAGGAGATGAGACATGGATTTACGCATACGATCCGGAAACTGCCGACCAATCAAGCAAATATCGTGCTAGAGGTGAGCCCAGACCGAAGAAACGCCGCCAAAGCAAGTCAGAAATCAAGGTGATGTTAACAGTTTTCTTTGATTATCGTGTTCATTATGAATTCCTTCCGCCGGGCTAAACTGTCAACAAGGAATATTATTTGAGTGTTATGCGTCGTTTGCGTGAAGCTATTCGTCTCAAGAGGCCGGAATTATGGGCCGATAACTTCATCACGATAATGCGCCTTCTCATACAGCATTGGATCTTCGCGACTTTTTCATCAAAAATTCAACTCATATTATTCTGCAATCGCCCTATTCGCCTGATTTAGCACCGTCAGACTTCTGGCTATTCCCTAAACGAGTCAATTGAGGCGATTAAAATCAAATCGAAGAAGGCTTTAAAGGCCATTCCAGAAATCGAATTCAACAACTGTTTCGAAGACGGAAAAAACGTTGACATAAATACATTGTATCCAAGGGGGATTGCTTTGAAGGGTACGAAATAAATTTGGAAAAATAAATAACCCCGTTTGCGTTTTACTATTTTTTAATCACAGTAGTATTTAGGGCAAAAAAAAAATCGAAATATCAAAAAATAATTTGAAGGTTGACTTGGATGTAAGAGTCTCGTTGGCTTGGTCTGCGTTCGGAAGGTTGCAATCTACATTTAAATTGGACATATTACAATAAAAGCCAGAGCAATAGGTACTGCCGGTAATAAAGTCTAAATAAACTCCAGGTAACCCAAAGATCAATGGAGAGGAGAATGCTAAATATTAGACTCCAAGATCGTATTCCTAACATCGAGATATGAAGATCAGTGACAGTGTGTAATACAACGAATATGTATATTAAGGTGGAATTGGATGGAGATGGATACGCCGTATGGTTGAATGGAGTCCTAGAGATGATAAAAGAGGCCGAGGTACACAGACAAGATAGACAGACGATATAAAAAGATTAGTTGGATTGGACGCAAGAAGCAAACAACAGAGCTCATTGGAGACAACTTGGGGAGGCTTACTTCGACTTTGGATGGAATAAGCTAATATATATATATATATATATATATATATATATATATATATATATATATATTTATATATTTATATATATATATATATATATATATATATATATATATATACATATATATATATATATATATATATATATATATATATATATATATATATATATATATATATATATATATTATATATATATATATATATATATATATATATATATATATATATATATATATATATATATATATATATAGATATATATATATATATATATATATATATATATATATATATATATATATATATATATATATTATATATATATATATATATATACACACAGTCGACACTGTTTATAGTGAAACTCTATATAGTGAAAAACTCTTTACAGTGCAATTTTTTCAAGTCCTAGAATATCTTATATACATAGCAATATATACGGATTTTCTCTTTATATAGTGAAAAACTCTCCATAGTGAAATTTCAGTCAACATTTTGGTCTTTCACTATATAGAGTGTCGACTGTATGTATATATATATATATATATATATATATATATATATATATATATATATATATATATATATATATATATTATATATATATATGCATATACATATATATATATATATATATATATATATATATATATATATATATATATATATATATATGTATACATATATATATATATATATATATATATATATATATATATATATATATATATATATATATATATATATATATATGTATATCTACGAGGCATGTTTTTTAAGTAAGTACCGTTTTGCGATTCCGCCGCCGCAGCGATACGGTCGGCGTTCCGCGCATGCGCGCTGGAAACCTACATCTCATGTCTACGCACTGACGCCATTACAGTCTGATTCTTCATTGTATACGTTGTTTACTGAGTGTTTAAGATGCCTCCGACAATCGTGAGTCCCGCCGATTGTGAAGTACGGGCTGTTATACGATTTCTTAGTGCTAAAGGCGTAAAACCGATCGATATTCATCGTGAGATCTGTGAAGTTTACGGACAAAACATTATGAGTGATGGAATGGTAAGGAAATGGGTGAGAGCATTTAAAGATGGCCGCACAAATGTGCATGATGAAGAACGGAGTGGGCGTCCTTCGGTCGTTAATGAAGATTTGGTGCAGAAAGTGGACGAAAAGGTGAGAGAAAACAGACGCTTTACAATTTCATCATTGTGCGACTGCTTTCCTCAATATTCTCGTTTTGTATCGCATTGTGACCGAGAACTTGAATTACCGGAAATTGTGTTCACGTTGGGTTCCAAAAATGTTGACGGATTTGCACAAAACCCAACGTTTAGGCAGTGCATTGACTTTCCTTGAGCGGTACCACAATGAAGGTGAACATTTTTTAGACCAAATTGTTACTGGTGACGAAACATGGGTGGCCTACGTCACACCAGAATCGAAACAACAATCCATGGAATGGCGACATTCATCATCACCCAAAAAAAGTGAAGTTTAAGCAAACAATTTCTGCCCGCAAAATCATGTGCACAGTTTTTTGGGACAGAAAAGGAGTATTGCTAGTGGAGTTTCTGCCTCGTAATGAGACAATCAATGCAGCGTCTTATTGTGAGACATTGAACAATCTGCGTCGTGCAATCCAGAACAAAAGACGTGGCAAGTTGAGTAAGGGTATCGTTTTGCTGCATGACAATGCCCGTCCACATGTGGCTAATCGGACCAAAGATCTCATCAAATCTTTTAAATGGGAAACTCCAGATCATCCTCCATACAGCCCTGATCTGGCGCCCAGCGACTACCATTTGTTCCTGCACTTGAAGAAGCACCTGGGTGGTCAGCGTCTTCAAGACGATAACGAAGTCAAAACATTTGTGATACAGTGGTTAACAAGTCAGGCGGCAGAATTTTATGAGGAGGGTATTCAAAAACTGGTGCCACGTTATGACAAGTGCCTCAATATTCACGGAAATTATGTAGAACAGTAGATTAAGGTACAGGCTTTCATGTAAAAATAAAATTATAGCGATATCTTTGCACGTCTTTTTTTAATTCCAAAACGGTACTTACTTAAAAAACATGCCTCGTATATATATATATATATATATATATATATATATATATATATATATATATATATATATATATATGTTGATAATTAATAAGACATTAACTATCGGTGCACGAGAGGCAGAAATCTCTTCTAAAAAAAATGTATCACTTAAAATTGATGGCCGGGAGGTGGAAATCAATAATAACTGTCGATATATCAATAACTATAGATATATGGATAAATATCGATAAACTATGAGTTCCTATCGATAACTAAGGATAGGTATTGACAATTTTTTGGCTTATTTATTATTCGATAAATCGGTGACTATTAATAAGTATCGGAAAAAAAAGTGATGGACCCTCATTTTCAAAAAAACAGAATCAGTTTCCTTAGTGTATAGAGAATAAGATTGAGAAGTTAAAAAATTGTGGATTTTTCTTCACCATGTTTAAATGTACATAATTAAAACGTATGTATGTAAAATATATATTTTTACAAGTCGAAAAACGAATCGTGTCTTTGTTTTCGCGGGACCCAAAATTAACGCTGCGTTAAGGAGCGGCAAAATTAAGAAAATCGGGTTTGAATGTATCCCATGAGACCATTCGACATCTTCGTGCTCATGATGTCAAATTTCGAAGCAAGTTGAAGAAACCTTTGCTGTGTGAAAATAACGTCGCGAGGCGGCTCGCTTGGGCCTACGATAAGATACTAGATTGGCCTTCACAATCGCCGGACGCCAACCCTATGGAAAAACGTTTGGTCTCTTGTAAAGAGAAAGCTCAAAGGATTCGGTTGTCTCGCGAGATTCGAAAAATTTGGAAATCATTGCAGAAAATCTCGTTTACAACATGCCTCAAAGATGCCAGGCAATTATAAATGCAGGAAGCGATTGGATAACTTACTAAGGTAATTGCGCCGTTGCTAGCACACGAAAGAACACATTGATGACAAAAAATGTTCTCAAAGCACATGTTTTCAAGAATAGCAGTCATGTTTTTAACAGACTGTATTTTAAGTTGTCTTGGCGTCCAGAAGTTGTGAAAAACATGTTAAACAGTCAGTACAGGGAACTTGTACGTGATTTAGAGTCACTTCACAAAGGCCATTCATTTATGTAGCGAGATATTTTACCAAAAATGTTTAACAGGAAAATTAATTTTTTGACTTTTAATTGCTTCCCGTCGGCGAATTAGTATCTTCAGTTAAATAAACAACACTCTTGGGTACAGTATCAAAAACTAACTAAATTAAACTAAATGCATCATTTTGTGTGCTGTAAAATACCTGCTTTTACTCGTAAGCTTTCCTTTAATAATAATTTGTATATAAAGGGAATTTAAAAGAAAACAAATATTTTTAACTATTTATTTCTTAGACTATATACAACACAAAAAAGAGGTTTATAAGCTTAAATAGTAGTAGAATTTACTTAGATGATGATGGTGGAACCCATGCCTCAATTTTTGGTCTCGTAGTGCTATAAGGCATGTACTGACCAGGGGTGCCACTTAAATTCTCTTGATGATCTAGCATCCATTTGTATGTTGGCCTGCCGGGGTCCTCATGTGGAAGGTAATCTGTTTTGTAGTGGAGCCAACCAAACCATTCTGCTGGTACCTGACTACCATCATAGTTCAAACCTAGGGCATGTAAGGCTAAAGTTGGAAAATGTTTCTGACAGCAGTAAATTTTGCTAAGATATACAGAAAGTGAAAAAAATTAAAAAATGTCACAAAAACATTTTGGAAATTGAAGTTTTTGATACTGTTAAAATAAAGAGCACAAAAGTATTATTCAACATATATGAAGATCAAGACAACTATATGTACAGTCCCTGGCCAAATTATTAGACGCACTGTATTTTTTTTAGTAATTTTATGTTTCTTAAGAGTTTTTATGCAATAATGGTATATTTAAACTACAATATTATTGATTTTTATTTAAAAGAATTGTTGTAGACTACATATTTGTATTTATTTTTAACATATGGCAACACTGTGTTGACAAAGTGATACATGAACGTAAACAAGTACAAATCTGTATCAGTCGCGATCGGAATCGAGTCAGGTACGGACGTGTTTCTGTGGCTTTATGGACTGTGATTGTTTGTTTAACAGTTTTATACTACTCAGTTATTAGTTTATTGTGTATGCAGTGTTTTAAAAAAGTAATTGGACTATTTTCATTATGGGTAGAAAAGGCGATCTTTCACCACGTAAAAAAGCTGAAGTGAAGGCCCTTGTGATTGCGAAAACATTTACAAACCGAGAAATATCACGAAGATTGGAGGTTTCTGAAGCTAGTGTACGACGCATAAAAAGAAAAATTGAGTCAGGGAAGGAATTAAGCCCGAAAAGAAAGAAAAGATGCGGTAGAATACCAATTTTCACTCCACGGTCAGAGAGATGTTTGAAGAAAATTTGTGTAGAAAACAGATTTGCTACCACAAAGGTAATAAAATCACAACTCCAGGATGCTAGCGTAAATGCTTCTGAGCGCACTGTTCGAAGAAAATTGAAAGAATTAGATTTTAAGGCCTGTCGCCCCGCCAGGAAGCCCAAGTTAACAGCTGCAATGAAAGCAAAGCGCCTGAAGTGGGCCAAACAATGGCAAGACAAAGATGTGGACTTCTGGAGATCGGTAAGATACAGCAATTTAATCAATAATTGATACATTATTATCATTTTCAGTTAAATAAAGCAAATAAACATGGAAGTTTATATATTTTTCCTATTTTTGACAGGTCTGCTTCAGTGACGAAAGCACATTCGAAATTTTGCAGAATAAAGCTCAGTATGTGCGTCGTCGTCATGGAGAAAAAATTTCATCCTGATTGTGTCGTCCCGACGGTTAAACATCCCACCAAAGTGATGATTTGGTCAGTCATCAGCGGCAAGGGCACTGGACGTCTGTATGTCGTCAAAGGAATAATGAGGCAAGATCAGTACAAAGAAGTATTACAAAATCGGTTGATTCCGCAGCTCAGAGAATGGTTTCCAAATGGGGAACCATTCACTTTCATGCAAGATGGAGCTCCCTGCCACACTGCTCGGTCTGTTAAAGCTTTTTTGGCAGAAAAAAATATCCCTCTGTTGGATTGGCTAGGGCTAGCCCTGATATGAACCCCATTGAAAATGTGTGGGAGCTGATGAAAAGAGAAGTGGCTAAAGATGTGATTACCAACAAAACCCAGCTCCTAGAAAAGATTATTCATGTGTGGAATCATCATCCTCAAATGCAGGAGACAGTACAATCTTGCATTGATAGCATGCCACGCAGAATTAAAGCTTTGATAGCGGCTAAAGGTGGCTCAACTAAATATTGACTTTTACTAACATTAATTTTACTTTTCTTTAAAACTTAATAAACTTATGCTTTTCTAAATTAATGCTGTTTTATTTATGTCAAATAAATAGGTAATTGATTGGATAATATAAAAATAAAAAACAAATCAATTTAAAATAATAAAACGGTACAATATCACTCGGTAATTAATATTTTACATGAAATCTTGCAGTGCGTCTAATAATTTGGCCAGGGACTGTAGATTTTTTGTTGTTAATCTGTCTATATGTATATTTCTGCACCAAATAAAGATGACTGAAAATGGATCTTTATCCATGGATCCAGGGTCAGCTTATATGCAAATTGATGTTTTAATCTCTGTATATGGTGAATAATATTATCATTCATTTTATACAAGTTATCACTACTACACCATACCAATCTTGCAGGTTGGTATACTTTATTTATTAATTAATTCAAGTATATTTGGCCTGGCCACATACATAGTTAGAAGTTGTTTGCAGAAATGCAATAATGTTCATGGCAGCACTACTGTGTTGTCTAAAAGGTGCTGTAAAATACAAAAATGTGTTTTTAGGCACTTGGTTGACGGGTATTATGACATCCTCGCCGATATCCTATAAGATATAAAAAAAAAACTGGATAAAAACCCTGCTCAGGAGGGGACATGCACAAAAAAAAAAAAACAACTTTATTTTTGTGCTAGATGTGCGTTTCACTAAATACATTAGTATCATCAAGAACAATGATTATCATCAATACATAAAACAAAAAAAAAACATGGTTAGTAAAATGCGCGTCAGGTGTTTAAAAAGTTCCAATTATCATTATCACACAGTGATAATTGTATGATGTTATTGTGTCAAAGATTTTAACTTCTAGTCCCTTCCTCAAAAAAATAGGTAATATACAGTCAGAGTTACTGTTATGATTGTATTATATTTTTGGATAAACCTAAATCGATCAATCCTCTTATATTCGAAAAATCATTCTTTAGCTTAGTGCTTGTTTTCAAACTTAAAGGTTATATGGGGGGAAGTTAGAAGCAAAGGGGTGCAAGTGACATTACTGAAGTTTTGAGAAAATGATCTTCAAAGTTACTGTAATTTTAAAAATTTAAATAATACCAGAACCCTTTAACAAAAATATTGTTAGGACACCCCAGTCTAGTACAGAGGATGGGTCTGTCCATCTGTAAGGAGTCAGATGTTAGGCAAACAAACCTCTTAAAGAATATAACTTAATATAGACAATTTTATTTTTTTCCGGTAATTTTAAAATAAAGCCTAGTCAAAAAATAAATTTTTTGACTATGAATATAAAAATGTTTATATTAGTGAAGGGAAGAGATTAATTAGGATCCAATAGCTATGTGAAAGTCAATTTTTAATATCTCTTTTTTGCCACAGATTTATTTGAAATTTGAGTTAATTTGATATAATTTTTTTCTTTTTGAAACTTCTTGTTTCATTTCATTTTATATAACTTTATATATAGCCTTGCATTTATTAGGGAATGACCTAGTGACCATAACAATATTGATTGAAAGTTTTTCAATAATAAAAATATAATTAATTTTTAAAATAGTAAACAATTTTGGATTGAATTTTAATTTAAAGATCAATTTAATGATTAAGCACTTCTTCTTTCAGATTACAGAATTATAGTTAATGCAACATATTACCTTGTTGGGGTGCATACTCCACCCAGCGGTTTCTACCGTAAAAATAACTTAGGTTCTCGTAATACTTATTTCCATATTTATCTGTTCCCACTACCGTACCAGGTCTTAGAGAATCCATTCTAAAATACAATGCTATTAAGTAAATATTCTATCTTTTATTTTTACACAAATAATGTTTAAATGGACACTGTATATTGTTACATAATACAAAAATGATTACCTGTAGATTTTATACAGAGATGCTTTAATGCCGCCATAATCTTTAATAGATTGCAAAACTTTAAATATGCGATCTATTCCAAAATAGCTCATTGTAGAAGCAGTATCCGTTCGTAAAGTTCCAAATTCGAATAATAAAATAAGAAACCCTAACCTAAGAAAAATTCCTTGTATTTTGAAATTAATCAGCTGTTGTAGGCTGAATTAGCCTGTCATAGCGACTGAGTTAACGGCAATTGACCCGAATCCCTTGTTTATGGTCCTGAAGTGTTCCATGCGGCGAGACAAGTAAAACTGTAATAACAAATTTTATTATTCCTACTTACTACTTACTAATTTTAGAACTTTTATGCATTTTACTCTCCTTGTTCAGATATCTCAACGAATTTAAACAACATTATCGACATTGTGTCTTTTTAAAATTTCGAATAGAAATATAAAAAAACATATTTTTTAAGTTTACTTTGAATTAATAGATGTCACTACAAGGTATGTAAACCTGTCGTTTGTCAAAAATAAACAGTTGTGTTTTTGAATGTTGTAATTGAACCAAAACTTAATTTTCTTGTGAAAAACTGTGAAAAGTGTTGGAGGAAAAATAAAGGAAAGGTAAGTCCAAACATCCAAACATATTTTTATCAGCAACATTTTTAATTGAATATTTCCCATGTTGAATAAAATTTATTTTGGCACGGCCGTTTTTTGTGTTGTACAAGGATTTTCTCTAACTTATTGTACTTCGGTTTTTATTTTTAAAATAGGCATAATGCATGTAAAGTATATATTATAGGATATCCACAAAAGTTGATTTTAAAAACATAAAAATGGGTCTAGTAGAATCACCGTCTCCAATAATATTTTAAAACTAATATTTATTCCTTTAAGTAATAGATATTATTTAGTTGGACTTTTTTAATAGGTCGTATCAAAGAAGTCACTTCGGCAAATATAGCCTTTGAAAACGTTTTCTAATAACTTTCCAACCAACATACCTTAAATTGTACTTTTTACAAATATTACTACATATAACTACAACTGTTCATAGTGCCCATAAACAAGGAATAAATAGTATGCTTGCTAATGAATGCTTGAAAGGAAAATATTACATAAAATCGATTAATTACAAAGTTTTAATTAAAATTAAAATCACCACACCAAACATAAATTGAAATAAACAAATATAGTACTGCCATTACCACATTGAAATTTGTAAGTTAAAAACCCAATAATTATAACATGCCCGCCAGAAAGAGTATTCTTAATTTTATATTTATATTTCTAGGGTTTTATGTTGTTAAATAATGTATTAAAAAAGCGAATGGAAAAGACACGTTGATCGATTTCCACACTATTCTAGTGGTGGTAATCGGAAACTAAGTTATTCCTGTCTCATGTGTTGCAGTTATACTTACCTATGTGTGATCTGTACAGTGACATGTAATAGCCTTGCTGCACTATAGAAAGGCATTTTACTGCAGTCCTGGGTCTATGGCTTTCCAAAAATTGGACACTGGGAGCTACGTCTACATGGGACATAATTTGCTGGTGTTTATGATCCTATTTCATCTGCCACTGAACATTTGGAAATAGAAATTGTTAATAATAATCTAAATGACTTACTGTTATTTACTGAGGAGGACTTGTCAAATGTTGCAAAGAAGTTAGGATGTCAAGGGGCCTGGATGGTATTCCCAGTTTTCTTTGTGAAAGATACTATTGGAATTCTGGCTAAACCATTAGGCAAAGATTTTTAATTTATCATTGAGTGAGGGCACTTATCATCAGGGCTGAAAGATCAGTAAAATATGTCCGGTTTTTAAATAGGGGGATAAATCTGACATATAATTATAGACTAGTATCATTAGTTTGTGATTTTGATAAGTAGAATTGAACCGCTTCTTACTCTAAAACAACGCGTATGTTTTGAGGAGAGGGTGAACTACTACCAATCTGGCATATTTTGCACATTTTTTATTATGTGTTATTGACCATAAGGACTAGTGTGATGTGGTTTTCATCGACTTCTCTAATACTTTTGACAAAATAAATTATATGATCGATCATTCTGACTAAGCTCAGAGCCTTGGTTTTATCTGACAAATTTGTGCATTTTTTCCAGTAATATTTGAGGCAACAGCAATATACTAGGTTTAAAGCTTCTATTTTTGAAGCCTCATCTGAAGTGCCTAGGGTTGTAATCTGGGGCACCTACTTTTTTGAATATTTATAAACCATATCTCAGTTATAGATGTCAATTATCAAATATATTGAATTAACTTTAAATCAACTTACGCAATAAAAAATTTGTAAAAATTAATTTTAAAAATTTCGTATGTCTTTTTACAAGAAAATTCAAAACTTGTATCATTTGACGTTCAAAACCTTTTCCCTAGCATACCCTCGGATGAAACAGTAAAAATCATAAAAAGACTTCTAATCAAAAATAAAGTTAATATCTATAAGACATACTAAACTTATTAAACACGATCTTCAATCAAAATTATTTTTATTCTCATAATACATTTTAAAATAGTTCAGAGAGTCTCATAATGGATAGTCCACTTAGCCCACTTTTTGCAGAAATATTCATGGACAACCTAGAAAAACAAATACATCGACTAGAGTTTAGTAAATCATTTTTGTATTGGTACAGATATGTAGACAACATTTTTGCTTGTTTCAATGGTACAGAGCGCCAACTTAACAATTCTTTTAGTTGTATGAACTCAATACATAAAAATATTAAATTCACTATGGAACTAGAAGTCAACAATAAAATTAATTTTTTTGACTTAATGATGACCAGACATTACAAAAAACACAAATTTTGTTCTTTTTCACAAACCTTCATATATAAATACTATAATAAATATAAATTCAATTCACCCTCTATAACAAAAATTGGCAGCTTATCACAGTATGTTGCATAGACTTGTAAGTGTCTCCTTATCTGTAAATGATTTTAATAAAGAATTAAATCTAATAAAACAAATTGCTGTTAACAACTGATATTCTCCTGATACCATAGATTCGATACTGAACAAAAAAATGAAAAAGCTATCTCTTTAGTATACCCAAAGGAATTGTTGGAAAAATTTATTAAAAATACAAAAGGAAAACACAAATAGAACAAAAAAATCTAGAGTCTGTCAGTTAAATTGTGGTTCTTGTCCTAGAAGTTACATAGGTCAGATAGGTCATTCTTTCTAAGTTCGGATTTCAGCTTAAAAGAAGTTATTTCAAAAACAAAACCGATTCAGCTTATAGTAATCATTTAACAATATCCAATCATCTTTTTGATGACACATTTAAAATTCTACACAAACAAAACAAAATAGTCAAATTAAACCTGTTGGAAAATTTAGAAATAAAATAGAATTAAAAATTTAGATATCATCTTAAATGAACAGAAAGAGACCTACCTAACAACAATTAAAGTTCAGAATGGATTTTCCATCAATACTCATTAGTACTTAGTAATAATTTTTATTACCTACCTACCTTAGGGTGTTTATTAAAATGTAACAACATTCAATTTAGATATCATTTTGTATCAGACGAAGCTACAGTGATAGTGAAACGCGTCATACAGTTTTTGTAAAACAAAAATAAAGTGGAAATTGACAAAATCAGTCTTTCAATACATTATCAAATATTTGGCAATGACTTAAAGCTGTACTTACCAGTGGAGAAACTTGAGAATTGCAAAAAATTACAAAATGCTCTTAACAGAGTTGATAATTGGTGTGCGGTCAGTAAACAATAGTAAGTGTTCAGTGGTGTGGTTTACTAAAAAAAGTGTCCTTTGCTGTATGATTATTATATTGATGGATCAATGTTGGTTAAAGTAGAAAATACATGTGATTTGGGGTTTCTATTTGATTTTAAGTTTTGGTGCTCATGTAGACAAAATAACAGTGGAAGCAACATACATGTTGGGATTTATTACAAGCAAATTGGAATATGGTTCTTTGATCTGTTCACCAATTTATAGTATCAGAGCAAGTACAAAGAAAATTTTTAAAATGTCTTTCTTTAAACGAGGTTGGAGTGTACCCATAGAGAAGCATGGATAATATAGCTATTGTAGAGGTTTAATTTTGATAGCTTTCAGAAATGCATCGAATTTCATTCAATAACAATAACGTTTAAAACCGTTGTTTGGCCTTCATTGTTGGAAGAACTCTGGTTTGTTATTCCTGGTAGATCAAGAAACTATTTCTTTCTGCCGAGAGCTACTATGAATGTTATGTTAGGATCACCAATGCCCTTTATATAATTCGTTCGTGGCCTCGCACCTTCATTGTAATTTTATGGACTTTTACTGTGTTGTTTCGAGCGTCAGTGGCATATGCACGTGTGCTCTTTTTATTTACATCGTTAAGTATAAACTTATTACTTTACACAGTCCTATAAATTACTTTGTGTTGGACTCAGTTATAAATAAATTTAAAAAAAAAACGGTCAAGTTAAACTTGCATAATTAGTGTTCCGTACGTTGATTGCTTTTAAAATAAAAAAATTGTTACGGTTGTATAAAATGATCAGTGACTTCACAAAACGCACCCCAAATGAGTTTTCAACAAAGTTTGTTTCTAGTCTTTACTGAAAACTGATGACCTTGAAATTTTTTGTTTTTTTATATACCAGATAAATTACACAGCCCCACAAAAAAAAAAGTGGGGTATACTTTTGATGCGATATATCAGATCCGTAGTATTTTTGCCCGCTGATCACGAATCTGACGTCAGAATATCGCCATCACATCTCAATTTTTTTCTAACCTCAAAAAATAGGTAAAAATTAAGAAAAATATACTCCTAAAAAATTGATTCAAGCTTTTTCATGAATCCAAAGATGTATTAATATGTATTCGGACACGCTAAGCTAATATTCATCGGTTGGATTGAGCCATACAGTTCTGTTTTCTTTCTAACCTCAATAAATCAGACAGATATAGTGCTTCTCGAATGCAAAAACGAATTCAAATTAAAATTCAACCGATTCTTACCAAATTTGGTACACGGGGGTTTTTTGGTTGCTGATCATGAATCTGAGGTCGGATTTGCAAAATTCAAAATGGCGGATCCAAGATGGCGGACAAAATTTTTGAAAACCAACCGATTCCTACCAAATTTGGTATACAGTTGGGGAATCCTCAAACCTGATACTCTTAAACCCTAAACCCTGAAACCTTAGACTCCCACACCCTGTAACCTCAAAAAATAGACCTCAATAACCCTGTAACTTTAAAAAATGAGACCCAATAAACTCAAAACCAGGACTTTTAAACCATATACTCTCAAATAGTAGACCCTTAAGCCCTAGAATTGCGAAGGTTAGACCCGCGCCTAACTTTCCTTTTTTTTGGCTGTATCTTGTTCTTTTTTCCGCGAATGACCTATTCGAAGGCTTTCTGCCCAAACGCTTTTGAGGACTTGTTTCTCTTTTTAGCGACCAGCAATAGTCCGCTAGCATATGGTCATCCCATCGTCCTTGATACCGATTTTCTATGATTTTCAGATCTTGGTGAAAACGTTCCCCTTGCTCCTCACTGTAGTCACCAAGATTATCTGGGAAATCATCAATGTGGGAGTCCAGGAAATGTAATTTTAGATTCATTAAGCAACCTAATGTTTGAAAATTTTTTACCATTTTCTCGACTATTTCTTTGTACTTAGGACTTTTATTATTTCCCAAAAAGTTTGTTGCGACTTCTTTAAAACTAAGCCAAGTAGCTTTTTCAACTTTATTCATTTTAGTAACAAATAATGAATCTTGAAACAATTTTCTTATTTGTGGCCCGTCAAATACGCCTGCCTTAATTTTAGCTTCAGAAAATTTCGGAAATTTTTTATGCAAATATTTGAAACATGGGCCGTTTGTATCTAATGCTCTCGTGAATTGCTTCATAAGTCCAAGCTTAATGTGAAGCGGGGGAATAAGAACTTTTCCTGGATCTACCAATGGTGGAAACAATACATTATTTTCACCAGGAGTGAACGATTCTCTTGTTGGCCAAATTTTTTTCTTATAATGACGTTCCCTGTCTCTGCTATTCCACAGACATTTATAACAGGGATAAAGTGTAAACCCTGACTGTTGGCCAAGCAATATTGTTAGAATTTTCAGATCTCCACAAATTTTTCCAGTTATGATCAGCATATTTATTTTTATCAAAAGCTGCTTCATTTTTTCATATTGCTCTTCCATAACTGTGGAATGAGCAATCGGAATGGGAGCGTAAACATTGGTATTATGCAGCAAAACTGCCTTAATGCTCCGTTTAGAAGAATCAATGAACAGTCTCCATTCTTCAGGATCGTATGAGTTATTTTGAAATTCATCCATTAGACCTTTTACATCGGTACAATATGAAAGTGACAATTCCTCGTCCATTGTGAAATATTTTCGAAAGTTCTTCATCTCTGTTTCTATAATAAGAAATCGTAGCTTCTGGCTTAAGTAAATGTCTTTTCTTTAAAAAGGAAGCAAGATGCTCTGAACCATCTTTGGATAAGCCTAAATCTCTGACTAGATCACTAAGTTCTGACTATGATACGAGTATTGGTTCTGGTTTACGGTTGTATGGTAGAAATTCTTTATCTGTGTCACTAGTATATGATAGGTTGTCACTAGAACATTCATTAGTAACAGTGTTTGAATCTTTTTCGACAGTCCTCAATGTTTTCGGCATGAACTGATAGGTGAAATCATTTGTTTCCATAACATCAGCATCAAGTGGTTCAGGAGGCGGAATTAGTTTAGTTGGTCTTGTTACTGTCGAAACATCGTTATAAGTAATAGTGCTTTTATTTTTTCGGTTATGCCTAGATACAACATTCATACAAAAGTAGCAATCATTTTCACTGTATGGTCTATTCCATATTGCTGGTCTGGAATATTTAATCGCCTTCTTATTGATGTATCAACATTATTTTGCAAGAACTGCAAATGATGTGGGGAACCCAATCTGTATCCTGGTGCTGTATTTCAATGTTAAAACAATCCTTATATAAGGTTTTAATCTTATCCGTTATCGGTGACCCCATTTTACTCAATACGTTTTGACAGCAAATATAACAAAATGAATCACTGTTTTTATCGCATTTATGAAAAGTCCTTGTACCGTGAGACCGTTTTCTTGTAGCATTATACTCTACATGAGCCAAGTCACCCACACATGAAGAGCTACAGTCGCTGGATAACGACGGCTGCGGGCCCGCTTTCCCACCCTGACCAACCGCCGATACTGGGTTTCCGAGTCCCTGCATCGTAATTCTCTTTTCTTCTACCTGCCATGACGGCATCTAAGCCGTTATCCAGGGACTCTGCCGGCTAGTGGAGTAACACCGTTGCCCACCGTCACCACGTGGAGGTGCCCTGGATGCAGGTAGAAGAATAAAAAATCGACCGATGAATTTTTCTCGGCGTTCAAAATGGCGCGAAAACATCTGCTGCCATCTTGAATTTTGCAAATCCAACCTCAGATTCGTGATCAGCGACCCAAAAAATCCCCGTGTACCAAATTTGGTAAGGATCGGTTGAATTTTAATTTGAATTCGTTTTTGCATTCGAGAAGCACTATATCTGTCTGATTTATTGAGGTTAGAAGAAAACAGAACTGTATGGCTCAATCCAACTGATGAATATTAGCTTAGCGTGTCCGAATACATATTAATACATCTTTGGATTCATGAAAAACTTGAATCAATTTTTTAGGAGTATATTTTTTCTTAATTTTTTACTAATTTTTTACCTATTTTTTGAGGTTAGAAAAAAATCGAGATGTGATGGCGATATTCTGACGTCAGATTCGTGATCAGCGGGCAAAAATACTATGGATCTGATATATCGCATCAAAAGTATACCCCACTTTTTTTTTTGTGGGGCTGTGTTATTAAAGTTAATGCACTCGTGATAATTTTCGTTCAATCTACACCCCGTGGAGAATATTCCAGAATTTTTTCAAAATTTTTTGATCAGTACTTTTCGAGATAAGGACAGCGATTTTTCTCGATTTTTTAAAAATAATACAAAGAAAATGTGTGCAAGTATTACATTATATATATATTTTTTACTCGTGTTTTCACAAGCTTTCATTTGACACCACACTTCGATGACCAAGTAAAAAAATTTTTTTTTTCACTTCCGATTTCACCCCCCAAAACTAACCCCTTAAGTCAAAATTTAACTTTAAAAACTACACGGCTCTGATGAGGCCGTCAATTCCTATATTATTACCAAATTTCAACTTTCTGTGACAAATAGTTTCGGAAAAAAAAATTGGGGGTGTGACAGACAGACAGACGGACAGACAGACATACAGACACCGAAGTCATCTTATAAATGTTCCGTAAATTATTAAAGGTACTGCAGTCGTAATAATTTTCGTTCAATTTACAACCTGTGGAGAATATTCAAGAATTTTTTCAACATTTTTTGGTCAGTACTATTCGAGATAAGGGGGGATAGCGATTTTTTAGCAATTTGTAAAAAATACTATAAAGAAAAGTGTGCGCAAACTCGTTTTTTCACAAGCTTTCATTTTACACTCTACTCGATGAAATGGTAATTTTTTTTTCACTTCCGATTTCACCCCCGAAAACTAACTGTTTAAGTAATTTAACTTGTAAAACTACACGGCTTTGGTGGGGCGATCAATTCCTATATTAGTGCCTAATTTTAACTTTTTACGTCAACTAGTTTCAGAGAAAATTGGGTGGGATAGACAAACGGACAGACAGGCAGACTCTGCACTATGGCAAGAAATTGTAGTATATCCCTTTTTCTCTTGAGTTAATCTACTCCCAAAAAAAGTATTTGAACATTTCACCTGCTATCGTACCCATTTTGCATCCGGGCTGGGGAAGTCTTCTGCTAAAACAATTTTTATTGAACAAAGAAGTGTAAATAAACAAACTATTAAAGAGAAGTTGTCTTAACAGTACCTACGAAGTATTTGTCAGAGTGAATGGCCTATTAAAAGAGTTACAATATTGACATTTTTCATATTAAAATGTATTAAATTGAAAAAATTTATACAATGCGACCTCTATAATCCGGACTAATTAAAAACCGCGGTGATCCGAATTAGTAAATAATTCGAATTACTGAAGCAGGACATTATTTATATTAAAAACGAATGATTTAATATGAAACAACTAAAAAAATAGTACATACATAGAATAATGTTTAAAATAGAAGCATATCTTATCAAGTTTTATCTTATTTTGTAAAAAAATTTGTAATTTTTGTTTGCTTGACCCTTCTCTGGTTCATCATAAAAGCAATTTTTGAAGTATAAGAACATCACTTAGAGGGATATCATTTTCTTCTGCCCATCTCATGCACACATTGAAACTTTTAACTGCCTCATCATTCTTCACAGTGTTCTTAACAGTCTGGTTTGTATTAGTATTTAACTCTGAACCTTCATTATCACTCTCATGTTGTTCATCTGTATCATCTATGTCTTCCAGTGGTAACAAATCTTCATCATTCTCAAGCCAATTACATATTTCCACCTTCGTGAGATTCTGCTCAGTGAGAACATTCAGCATATCTGAAACATCTGTTACATATTTACGAATTAACCAAAAAAATACTAAAAGAAAAATTTCAGGCATTACCTTTCATTCGTGGAAAGCAAATTGTGCCGAAATTCACTCAGAGGAATCAGACCTTCAGCGATTAGCAGAGCTCTTTCAGGCAAGTTGAGACTTCTTAAATGACTTTTGACTTGACGAATAAAAGAATGATGAAAACAGTCTAAGAAAATTGCTTTAGTCATCCGTGTATTGGCAGATGATTTGTACTCAACAGGTATGTTCACATTTTTAAAAGCCCTAGGATTTTTTGCCTTTCCTATCACTGACAACTTTAATTTTTGTGATCCATCCATTGCAACATGCTAGAAACGTAACGCGTTCTTTGTTTATTTTTCGACCTGGTGCGGTCTTTTCCTGAGAACGAACCAGCGTTTTTTCAGGCAACATTTTCCAATGCTGATTCATCTGCATTGTATATTTGAGTAGGTCTAAGGTTTAATTCTTTTATCTTATCTGAGAATAAAGTTAGGAAAGGATCGACGGCACTTTCATCATTGGATAGTTTTTCGCCACAAACTTTCAAAGCACGCAGACCATGTCTTTTTCCGAAGTTAGAAATCCAGCCTCTACTAGCTCTAAAATTATCATTCCCGTAGATTTCAGCGTAAAACTGTTTTGCGTTGCCTGATAAAATCTCGTAGGAAATTGAGACGTGCCTTGATCGTTGCGTACAAAACCATGTGACAAATGAGCGTCCATTTCTGGATATTCGGCTTTTCGTAAGGTTTTTCTGACGCCAGGACCGGAATCACATTTGGAAATAAATCTAAAAGAAGTTACACGTCTATAGTGAGTGTCCAAAATTATCTTTAAAATAAATCATATATACATACTTTTTGCTTTTCCCTTGCTACTTTTTTTATATCCGAAATTGTGGATGTTCCTACTCCGTATTCATTTGCCAACACTTTTCCGCTTTCACCAAGAACTAGTCTTTCTAATATATCGGACTTTTGTTTTATTGTTAGTGTAATATGTTTTCTTTTAGAAGGCATTTTAATATGTAGGTACATATACGTAAAAAAAACGTTTACATACTTATATGAACCACATAAAGTAAAATAGAACGTAGGTATGTTGTACTTGTGACAATAAACAAACAACTACAAAGTCCTTAATCTTTAGACGCGATGCATTGCAGGCAAAATCAAAGGCACCTACAGTTTTTGTGAATCCCAGATGTATTAGACTGGAAGTTAGGGGAATCCCCTCACTATCGATTTCAGTTTTCCCATGTAGTTTAAATTAAGTAGCTGTCTAAAAACGCAGGTCCGGATTACCTAGTACTATCAAATCCGGATTATAAAGTACACAATGCAATAGAAATGTTTATCCGGATTATTAAAGAATCCGGTTTAATGGAGATCCGGATTATCGAGGTGGCACTGTATTATTATTTATTTTCTCTGTTCTTTAACTTTTGTACAAAAAATATTTGGTGGCGTGATTTGTTTTAGTAAGTACTTTATGCTGGTGAAAAAGAACTCAAAACCTAAAGAATATCCTGTAAAATGAACATAAAATACTTAAAAGCAATTATTCTGTCATAAGGAAATTCAAAAGAAAATTAGGAAACCTATCGGTTTAATTATTAAAAATTAATACGGCTTGTAACACACTTATTTTTAGAAAACGGGCCGGGTCGTGTATTGGAATTGGTTTTGTCGTATTTAAATACAATTTTTTGTTGATTGTCCAGTCAAATAGGGATTAAATCTCGAAATGAAAGCTGAAAATTAGCATAAATCTTTGTTTTTACATTCTAAAAGTTAGCTCAAAATCCTTATAGAATCTCATGTCCGCGAGTCACCAGGTCGCCTGATACTCAAGGTCAAACGTCGCGAAAATCGGTTTTTTTGCAAATCTTGTTTATTATGCTTCGAGTGATGTTTGAAGCTATTACGAGACTTGTAGAACATAAAATTCTCTACAAATCTGGTCTCAGGCGATATTTTATATAATTAGCCGTTCTCGAGATACAGCTCGAAGAATGGGTAGCGCAGTCAACTGTAGAATCAAATGCATATTATAGTTTATAGAATTAATTATTTACAAATATTATAATTATTAAGAAACTTGAATAATCAATAGGATAATTTTTAGTTAATTTATATAAATAATTAGATATTGAAATGAAATAGTTTATCGTAAATCTATTACGATTTATTTAAGTTAAAATGTACCTAAGGTCCTTGAGGCTTTTGAGCCAAATATGACGGACAACGAGGATGATGATAACGGTCTGGAAATTCAATTTGGGCGACCAGAAGAGGAAGACGACGACGACGAACAAGAGCAGCTGCATGCCTGCTATTGATAATCAGAGTAAAAAAAATCGCCTTACATTTTAACTTAAATAAAATTGTAATAGGTTTACGATAAACTTATGGATAAATAAAGATATACTTACAATGTACCAGGTGTACAAGTATGAAATGCGGATTTCAGACAACAGATGGTGTACCAATGCAGTTTGTGCTATAAAGATTTGACACTGCGCCATTTCGTTGTGTAATCAAGAAGTGTCAGTCGCGCACGAGTGATAAATGGGAAAAATGTGTGCATAGTGTTGTGTTGTTGTGTCCAATATGTCAAAATTTATACCGAACAAAGAGCATTCGCGGACAGCATTAATTTTTTGTTTTCATCTGTAGAAAACTGCTGTTGAATTATACCGATTACGTCGAGAAGCTTATGGTGAACATGCTCTATCGCAAGATACGTGTGAACGATGGTTTCAGCGTTTCAAAAATGGTGACTTCGATGTGGCAGACAAGGAACGTGGAAAACCGCCAAAAAAATACGAAGTTGTGGAAATTGCAAGCATTGTTGGACGAAGACGATTCGCAAACACAAAGACAACTCGCCGAGCAATTGAGCGTTAGTCAACAAGCTGTTTTCAGTCGGCTACGAGAGATGGGAAAGATTCAGAAGACCGGTAGATGGGTACCACATGAGTTGAACGACAAGCAAATGGAAAAGCGTAAAAACACGTGTGACATTTTGCTCGCTCGGTACAAAAGGAAGTCATTTTTGCATCGTATAGTTACAGGGGATGAAAAGTGGATTATTTTGAGAATCCCAAGCGCAAAAAATCATGGATAGACCCAGGCGCACCATCCACATCGACCGCAAGACCGAATTGCTTTGGTAGAAAGACGATGCTCTGTGTTTGGTGAGACCAGAGGGGCGTGGTCTATTATAAGCTGTTAAAACCTGGGGAAACGGTTAATACTAAACGTTACCAACAACAGTTGACCGATTTGAACCGTTCGCTGCTTGAAAAAAAGGCCAGAATACCGAAAGAGGCAACACAAAGTCATTTTTCTTCATGACAATGCTCCATTACATACGGCAATACCAGTTCGCGACACGTTGGAAGCACTCAGCTGGGAAGTTCTACCCCATGCGGCTTACTCACCAGACTTGGCTTCTTCCGATTACCACTTGTTTGCATCGATGGGTCACGCACTTGCTGAGTAGCGCTTTGGTTCGTACGAAGATGTGAAAAAATGACTCGATGAATGGTTCGCAGCAAAAGGGGAAGATTTTTACTGGCGTGGTATTCACAAATTGCCCGAAAGATGGGAAAAATGTATAACAAGCGATGGAGCATACTTTGAATAAAGCACTTTTTATCATTCTTCCGAATTTAACATGTTTTTTCAGAAAAAAACTCCTCATGTCATACTTGTACACCTGGTAGTTTATAGAATTAATTATTTACAAATATTATAATTATTAAGAAACTTGAATAATTATTTATTTATTTACAAATGATATTTATAAATATTATTCATAAATAAGACATCCGTATGATAATATTTAGTTAATTTATATAAATAATTAGATAGTTTATTTACCAAGTTTATCGTAAATCTATTACAATTTATTTAAGTTAAAATGTACCTGAGGTCTTTGAGGCTTTTAAGCCAAATCTGACGGACAACGAGGATGATGATAACGGTCTGGAAATTCAAATCTGGGCGACCAGAAGAGCAAGACGACGACGAACAAGAGCAGCTGCATGCCTGCTATTGATAATCAGAGTAAAAAAAAACGCCTTACATTTTAACTTAAATAAATTGTAATAGGTTTACGATAAACTTATGGATAATTAAAGATATAATTACAATATATTTAAACTTATTATATATTATAAATTAACTAAATATTATCTTACGGATATCTAATTTGTGAATAATATTTATAAATATCATTTATAAATAAATAAATAATTCAAGCTTCTCAATATAGTAAAGTCCGTTTATAACGAACTCCCAAAATCACTAAAAATTGTTAGCTATATCCGACGTTCGTTACAAACAGTGAATAAAATCTAATATCATTTTTCACTACTTTTTTATTTAGATTAGGCGCTAATGCTTAGAAAAATGAATAATAATAATTATTAAATTAAAAGAAAACGTTCAAAGGAAAATAAAACAAGTCACACTAAAGTTATTATTATGTATGTTGGTACATATACGAATATAAACGAAAACATTAAAATACGTAGATTATACAATAAAATCAGTAATTTTCGTTTGTACAATTTTACTTGAAAAAGAAATGGTGTTTATATAATTGTCAAGGTCACAAAAACTACTCCATATATGTTCAGGAACTTCACGAGATTCCAAAAAATTACCGAGTTCCAGTCATTTTGTTGGTCATTTCTGAAATGGATGGACATAAATATTGTATCCTTCTCCAAGCTCGTCTTCGTCGTCATTATCTATTAAAATTTGTCACTGATGTCACAATTTGATCAGCAGTTAATATTTCTCCCGTCATTAATTTATTATCAGCACATGCATATTTTGCAAAATTAAAGTGATTAAACGTCTTTTTAATCTCGATTTCCACTATACTTTGTTGAATGTCAGCATCGTAAACAAAATTCTAGACAGTCAGTAGGATCTTCTCGACGTTTTTTTCAATCCACTGAGTCAACGGTAGCTCATCATCTGAGTCGTATGTACATTCTTTCCTTAAAAATCCGCCTTGCTTAAAACGGTTTGCAATGATTTCTCTACTGACTTTTTGCCAAGCCATATAATAAAGTTTATAGCGTCCAAAAGAGTTACAGAAAAAAATGTTACTTACCTTTATTGATCGTCTCTAACATTTTTATAAGTAAAATCTTTCTATAATGACATTTTAAAGAATGTATCACACCTTGATCCATAAGCTGGAGCTTGCACTTGTGTTTGAAGGCATAAAAAACCAATTTTATTTGCTGTAGATCAACTTCAGGGTGCGCTGGACACTTGTCAATCAAAAGTAATATTTTTCTGTTTGTGAATGTTAATTCTTTATCCCATTCGATCAGTTCGTTTTTAAAAATTTCTGATGTCATTGTTTGATTTGTATTTTACTGGTAAATGTTTGTTTTTAAAACACCTAGGATTGGCGGACTTTCCTATCACCAACAATTTTCTTTTCTCTGTTCCATACATATTTGCAGTTACCCACACAATAATTTGATAATTTTCCACCAGCACAATTCTCCGACAAACTTTAATGTCTTGTCAGGCGTCCTCTTGTAAAACAAATCCGTTTAATCCGCATTAAAAATGTCCACATATTCATCACTTTCTCGAATTTCCGGCCATACATTGGCCAACCACTGATCAACAACAGTCATATCCAATCCTGTAGTTTCTCCTACTATCTTACCCCCCACTAATATTATGTCGCTTTTTAAATTGTTCAATCCAACTTCTAGAACAGTTAAACCCGGTGTCCTTTATCGTCTTGGTCATGTGTAGATTTTCTTACTTTTTTACAACTAAAGTTTCTTTTATTATAGATTGATAAGATTTCTTGCCTCTTCTTCCATATGGTAGAAACCGTAGATTTACTTAAATTCAACTGTTTGCAAACATTATTTTGTTTAACTCGATTTTCTATTTTCCTTATAGTATCGTGTTTGTTTTTTAAAGTTTACGTTTTTGTGTACTCATTTTAAAATAAAAACTTAAACATTTACTTTGCATATTTTGGTCACATATGCATTAGAACCGCATAACACAGCAAGTTAATTGAAAATAATACTGTTCGAACCAGCGATGCGGCGGAAATAACTAGAATAGGGGTTCTCAGCGAGTTTCGGTGAATTTCCTAGATCAAGTCGCGCGACATCGAGCACAGGGAGTGGCAAGTTTGTTATAAACGGACACAAAACATCCAAATTTTGATTTGCTTTATCTGGAAGTTCGTTATAACCGGGTTCGTTATAACCGGGTTCTTTATAACCGATAAAAATTTGCATTGGTCTTATGGAACTTTTTTCGTGCATTATAAAATAGTTCGTTTTAAAAAAACGGAAATTCGTTATAAACGGATTTGTTATAAACAGACTTCACTGTAATTATAATATTTGTAACTAATTAATTTTATAAACTGTACTATGCATTTGATTCTACAGTTGGCATAGCGCTATCCTATATACGGATGGGCGCTTCCCACACTTCGCTCTCTATCTCGAGAACGGTTAATTACATAGACATAGAGGATGGACTGAGCATTAACCTCATAAAATTGACCACTCTCTAGAAAAGAGACAAAGCGATTGTGCGGCCAAGACCTCTTTTCTGTAGGCCTGTAATAAACAAGGCGTAGTACCCCGAGACGGAATGCAAGGGAAGAAAAGCCCCCCATACCCGATTTTAGTTCAAATAGAATACCTATATATTATTTTCAAGAGCGCCGTAGATTAGCGGCATTCTAAAAATAGACAGCTACTGGCCACTCATTCGCTTTATCTCTCTCACTCAGTCCATCCTCTATGTTTATGGTTAATTATATAAAATATCGCCCGAGACCCAAAATTGTAGAGAATTCTATGCTCGACAAGTTTTGTAACAGCTTCAAACATTATTCGAAAGCCTAGGAAACAAGATATTTGCAAAAACAATTTCCGCAACTTTTGATCTTGAATATCTCGACTCGCGGACACCAGATTCTATAGGACTTTTTAGCTAACTTTTAGAATGTCAAAACAAAGATTTATGAAAATGTTCAGCTTTTTAACTTTCATTCCGAGGCTTAGCCTTTTTTTCACCTTGTATAACTTGTATCAGAAAAAAATCCTGTTACTTAATAAAATTCGGCTACAAGCAAAAAAAATCAAGATTTTTGTCGCACTTAAACTCCTCAGTGTAATATTTAAGCTTGTATTAATGTAAGTAGGTTTGCAATTAATAACAACACAAAATAAATTTATCACACTTTATTATTTCACAGTATACCGGCACAAAAATATGCGGAAGTTATATAAAAAGGTAGTTTAAGAACATCTTAAACTTACTTAAAATTTTGAATATTATTAAAACCTTTCTAATAGTTTTTTATATGTAAATGGTTAAAGAGGTGGGGAAAGAAATTATAGGAGTTGCTCTGTTATATAGATCATGCTAGGTGATATACGGCCTTTTCAGGGTTGTTGGAATAAAGGTGGTGAGAAACTGAAAATTGTGTTATTTTTTCAGTATTTTCAATTATTTAGGATCAAATATATGATGGGTTTAAAGGGATGTAAAAGGGAGGTATAGTAGTTACTCCGTATATATTGTATTACACCTCCTGGGGGTAGGTTCCAGTATTTTGTGATTTATGTTTCATCATAAGGTGTCATTTTCTTCTTTGAAATATCGGGTAGTAATGCTTATTTTTGAGGGTGAAAAACGTATGTATTTTATAATTTGTGTTTTGCGACGAAAGTGCAACAAAAATCAAGACTTTTGTCGCACTTAAACTCCTCAGTGTAATATTTAAGCTTGTATTAATGTAAATAGGTTTGACATTAATAACAACACAAAATAAATTTATCACACTTTATTATTTCACAGTATAGCGGCACAAAAATATGCGGAAGTTATATAAAAAGGTAGTTTAAGAACATCCTAAATTTACTTAAAATTTTGAATATTATTAAAACCTTTCTAATAGTCTTTTACATGTAAATGGTTAAAGAGGTGGGGAAAGAAATTATAGGAGTTTGCTCTGTTATATAGATCATGCTAGGTGATATACGCCCTTTTCAGGGTTGTTGGAATAAAGGTGGTGAGAAACTGAAAATTGTGTTATTTTTCAGTATTTTCAATTATTTAGGATCAAACATATGATGGGTTAAAGGGATGTAAAACGGGAGGTATAGTAGTTACTCCGTATATATTGTATTACACCTCCTGGGGGTAGGTTCCAGTATTTTGTGATTTATGTTTCATCATAAGGTGCCATTTTCTTCTTTGAAATATCGGGTAGTAATGCTTATTTTTGAGGGTGAAAACGTATGTATTTTATAATTTGTGTTTACGACGAAAGTGCAACAAAAATCAAGACTTTTGTCGCCCTTAAACTCCTCAGTGTAATATTTAAGCTTGTATTAATGTAAATAGGTTTGACATTAATAACAACACAAAATAAATTTATCACACTTTATTATTTCACAGTATAGCGGCACAAAAATATGCGGAAGTTATATAAAAAGGTAGTTTAAGAACATCCTAAACTTACTTAAAATTTTGAATATTATTAAAACCTTTCTAATAGTCTTTTACATGTAAATGGTTAAAGAGGTGGGGAAAGAAATTATAGGAGTTGCTCTGTTATATAGATCATGCTAGGTGATATACGCCCTTTTCAGGGTTGTTGGAATAAAGGTGGTAAGAAACTGAAAATTGTGTTATTTTTCAGTATTTTCAATTATTTAGGATCAAATATATGATGGGTTAAAGGATGTAAAAGGGAGGTATAGTAGTTGCTCCGTATATATTGTATTACACCTCCTGGGGGTAGGTTCCAGTATTTTGTGATTTATGTTTCATCATAAGGTGTCATTTTCTTCCTTAAAATATCGGGTAGTAATGCTTATTTTTGAGTGTGAGAAAAGTATGTATTTTACAATTCGTGTTTGCGACGAAAGTACTAGATAAGTAATTTCACACCATTTTTTTTAAATGAAAAACCAATAATTTACATATGGGTCAAAATAGGTAAGACGGGCCACCAGAAATTTTTTTTTCTCGGATTTTAAAGATAAGTAGGTTTTTCGATAGAGGTACAAGTGCCTTTTTACCCCTTAATTTTTTTTTGCAATACTTCAATTATTTTGCGTATAATCGCTAGTTGCATATTTATGTATAGAACTTTTCGTTTATTTATATTTCGGAAACGAATAGAGATAATTGAGTTAATTTTTTTTAAAATGAAGATAAATGTTTATACTTTTCAGTTGAATTCATGGCAGCTGTTGTAAAAATTAAATTTGTTCAAGTTATAAACAATTTCTTTAAACAATTGCGAATTAAACCATGTTCTCGGTTTCACTCGAAAATGAGATCGCACCCTTTTAATGCGTAACACGCCACAAATTAAAAAAAGTTAGTAACCTCTTATATTAAAGAAGTTATATTAATATTTTTTCTGATGACGCGCGGCCTCTAACGCGTGAGCCGCAAACACTGACGCTCTCGAAAAACTCATTAATCTTTAACGAAGCAATCATAATAGTAAGATCAAGACCTCTTACAATTATTTAATAAGCAATTAAATTAAAATATACAATACATAATAAATTATTTCAAACATTAACTGTTACTGCTTCTTCAGAAAATATTTTGCGTATCAGTTGGTTATTTTCTTTCGGTATA